>CM051382.1:18278790-18303790 GCA_028015245.1 Cardamine occulta | reverse complement strand
TTAAGAGATTTAATTCTTTAATTTATATTAATGTACATTGTTGTTTAACATCATTTTACAACTAACTTTCTTTAAATAAGATGATTTTTTTCTTATTCACAGAATTTTTCTTTTTTTGGTCAGATTACAGAATATATGTTTCCTTTTTTATATAAGTTGTTTGATATATTGTTTCATTTTTATATAAGTAGTTTCAAGTTTGATTGTTTCGCTTTTCGTGAAGCGAATGATTTGGCTTTCACTTGGTGGTCTCTACTCTCTAGTCCAAAAATACAGTGATCTTTTGTGGACAATAATAAGCTAATTTAACTCTTATTTTAAAGAATTTTAATTAAGCTAATTGATGAAAAAAGGATAAGATAGAATTAAACATTATGATAAAAAAATTAGGAAAAGAAAATTTAATCAATGGAACAAACATATATACAAATGGAACTAAAAGGTTCAGAGATTGCTGTGTTTTATGCTTTATCTTTATCTTTATCTTTATACTTATATTCGTTTCTTTTCTTGTTTTAAGTCTTCTAGATAATAGATATACATTGTGAGCATTGTGTATAGACATAAACGAATTTTACTTGGGAAGTACTTAGAAGGAAAACACAAAATTAGGAGAGTAGATAATACATTTGTCGTGTGTTTAAGCATAGTCGATGGTGTTTGACTGTTTGAGAATGCTATAGTCTATAAGAGTATAGTAAAAGTTTGATACTTGTCATTTTAATTGTTTGGTAATGGGAAAGTTACATATAGAGGTTGAGTACCTTTCAATTAAAGCATAAAATTAGTTGGTAAATTGTTGGTGAAGTGGACTACCTAAAGAAGTCTTGAACATGTACCACGTGGAACTGCAATAATTCACGTAATTGTTTTGTTATATATTGTCCGTTATTTCGATATATATTCTTCATATACACAAACGCTTTGATTTTCAATAAACATGTACTATACTATTATTATGTAACACAATCTTCGAGTGAACATGCGCAGACCAAAGGCGACAACAGTCGCAACGCTCAGAAAATGATCTGCTCTTATATTCATTTGGTCAATTTATATATCTTTTTAAAACAAGACGATTAAGAATAAGACTCCTTATGGGTTAATCGATAACAGACTTAGAGAATATATAAGTTATTTGCTTATGGGGTTGATATTATGTATATGGAGAAAGTATTAGGTCTATAGGTAATTAGATTTTTTTTTTGTTTGGGGAAAAATCTATAGGTAATTAGATTTGTCAAAGATAGTTCTGGTAAGGTCAACAAGAATTTGGTAACTTAGCAGGGAATCTTGTAAGTGCGTAAATAATCAAATCTATAATAATCAGTCACGTGGTTACGAATTTCAAGTAGCAATCTATTAAGTAGTACTCCATCAAGAAGGTAAGTAGAATTACGATGCTTCAGCTTGAGTTCAAAGTTACTGTCTGTCACCATTCTATTACAAAATAATTTACTTACTTTTCAAGAAAAATACCCAATAAACACTACAAATCCTTCTCTTTAGAAAATTCGTTTGATTATTCTTTTCTTTCATATAAGAAGAATTAAAAAAAAAATGATGTAAGAAAAGATGAGGATTGGGGAGGCTGAAGAATGTAAGCTGATGATACTCACATCGAGGAAGTGGTTGGTTACATTAAAGTTGTCGTTTTGTGCTGTGTCTGTTGACAATTTCATCATCCATAAAGACCACAATGTGGCGTTACAAAGAGGTGAATATTTTTCTGACCGCACTATTATATGAAGTCGGCGGCATTAATAATTTAGAAAATTCAAAAATTCGTATTCGACTCTTAAATTATAAACCTTTCGTTTGGCAAATAAATGTATAGAGGCCCATATAAATATAAGCCCATAAGACAAGACCGGACTAAACCGATTCCGTATTAGTCAAAATCGAAGCTGGGAATAGCTGACACAACAAATTTGAGCTGCGCGATCGGAGAAGAAACAGCTCGAGAGAGGCCATGGAAATTTCACGAGCTCGTTCAAGCATCGTCTGTACTCTTCTGTTACTCTGTGTGTGTTTCGTGCCTTGTGTTTTATCCAAATCTCTTCGTCCCATCTCCGTAAGTCTCTGGCAAAATCTATGTGTTCGACTTAGTCTAAGCTCCGTTTGAATATGGCAATATGCTTTGCTGATTTTGTGGGAGAAATCAATTCTGTAGGATGTAGAAATCAGGACAAAGAAGAGTGAATGCTATGCTGATATAGAGAGGTGAGTCTATGGAGATTATATTATATCATTTGCAATTTCTATTACGGTTCTTAAACCGAGTTTTTCTTGGTGATTGGTTTAGATCACGAAATTGTTTTATGCTGAGGAAAGTTCTTGATTCTATTGATTAGGTTTATAGGGAACATCCATATTAACTCAATAAATAAGGAGACTTTACAAAACTTGATTGTTTTCTGTATTATCCCAAGCTTGATTCTTGGTTATTATGCTTACAGATTGAGCAAGTTTTGTAGCTTGATTCTTCGGTTATCTATAAAGATATTGTGAAATCATTGTATGATGATTTGGCTAAACACCAAATTCAAATTTTCTACACTAGTTAGCAAATTCTTGCCTCTTTCTTGTTTGCTCACTTTTGTGTTGTTTTTTTTTTTTTTGTGAAAAACAAAAAGTGGGTTATGGGGTTGGCGATGCAAATCATCTGCAATTGCAAAAGAGAATTGTGCGCTGCGATGCCTTTCTCCCGTTTGCTATCAACTCATTTATGAGAGTGATCCGGTGAGTCTTGTAAAACGATGATAATGAATTAATAATGATGATGAATTTTCTGTGAATTCTGTCTTTTTTCTTATGCATTGGCTTGTTTTGACTAAGCAGCTTGAAGAGGGTGAAAAAGATTTGATTAGGAGCCAAGAATATAAGTATTGTATGTACAAGTAAGTTTAAAACAACAATTCTCTCTTTGGTTCTTCTAACCATTTTTCTATGCTTCAAATTCAATCTAGCTGACATAACGAATGTTTGGTGATATACAAAGTTCCCTTAATCGACGTGAATCATCTAAGTATCAATTTGTTTTTGCAGGTCATCACTTGGGGAAAGCCTCGAAGGTGTTCGAGGCAGCTTTTTATAGTATCAAAGAAGAGTTTCTTCTCTCTTTCTCAATCTGTTTTTTTTTCTTTCTTTAACCCTTGCCAAAAGCTAAACTAAGCTCTTGAGCTTTAGTCTTTAGATACCATATCATTCTGCTCTGTCATGTTTAAAGTCATATATGAGACGTTTACGTTTATGATTGGTAAATCCTCAAGACTTGTACTTTCAACATGCTTCATAAAGTCTAAACCACGAAACCATTACACAATTTTCCAGCTTATACAAATCATGAAATCAAAGTCTAAACTTATATTAAGAAACAATGAGAAATTTAACTTTTAGTTTGGATTTGGTTATATATGTTTGGCAACATAGAAACAAAGTTGCTGAAAAGAGTTACAATTGTTGATATCAAAACACACCCCTAAAATGATTTCTAACAAATACAACTCTCATCACATTCATGGACTAGGATTGAATGATGCAATAAACACAGCCTAATTTCAAGTGTGGTCAATTCGTGACAGTTATAGACGCTCACCTTGCTCCCGAGCAATAGAAGCCGAGAGAATTCCAAGATCCCGATTGAGGACAGTTAATGCAGCCTCACACTCGGATACAATTCTTGTTACAGAAGACGGCTCTCCAGCAACTGTTCCCGATGATCCAATCGAAAGTGCTGCATGTGAGTCTCTTAGGTTCTTCAAGTTCCCTAAGAACTGTCACCAAACAATACACAATTCATTTCGTTTCATCGTGTTACTAGAACCAAAGAATAACTGATTAGGAATCATCCGGTTCTTGAACATTATTCTCAACTAAAGTCACATCCACAGAGAGCTCTACTCAATTTACTAGATACGATCAAATATTAAAGATAGAAGAGACATTTGGGGTACCTTTAAAAGCATATTATATGCTTCCAGTAAACGGTTTGCAGCAGGACCAAACCCATGAAGTTGAGGCACTTCCATCATATGCGTCCATGGTCGAATTTCCTGGAAAATTCAAACATAGCGAAAGCTAGTAAGATCAAAAGAAATATTCAAAGGCATTTTGCGACATGGAAGCAGTCTGATAGAGAGAAATAGCAGATTTTATGTCTACAAGAAAACGCTGAACTTAAGCATTTCTCTGCCAGCTGATCTAAGATTAATAGGGAGAGAGAACCATGAGTTAGAACGAAAAAGAAATACCTTCGTGTAGATTGTATTGAACGCCCTAGCAGTTTCAAGAAACGATTCTAAATGAGCCCTTAGTTGAGATTCCACTTCAGTATATTCTTCATTGGGGTTGTAGGCATGCTAAAATGAGAAAAACAAAAAAAATGTTTAAAATCTGGATAGTATGTCAAACTTTATTCAAGATCCAGTAAAATATTTTCACTAGAAGACAATTAAATAAGCGCCCGCATTAGCAAAAAGAAAAAGACTGCTGCCTTCTATCAACAAGTCACAGTACATGATGAAGTAGTAGCGCTTAAGTATACATATGACGTATTAGGTAGATTATGGAGTTAAAAGTATTGGCTACATCATAATCAGAAGCTAACTTATAACAATTTTTAAGCTACATGCTAAGCAAACAGTTTCTGCAGTTTACAGGTAATGTGTAGTAAGCAATAATTTGAGTGTAATAATAAAAGATGTAACATCACACATGAATATTTCAACTCTGATGAAACAGAAAATTGGTCTAATGAGTTATGTAGTTCACATTCAAAACATAACTCTTCAATCTGGAGCAACAAACACACACCTTTGCTGCCAAATCGTCGACTTTCAGTTGAAGATTAGAGAAAATCTTGGCCTGTTCTGAAAGTTTTGTCTCCAGTTCTGAAACATCTGGTCTGCAAAAAAACTTCGAGTAAGGAACATCATGTCACTACATCTGCTGAGATATGAAGCGAGAATCTAAGGATTACGGTTTGCACATATAATAGTAGTATTAAGTTAAAGCTTCTTTTCAAATGGAAACCTCTGGAGACCAGTTAGATCTGGAAATATAAGTAGGAAAAGGGATATAACTAACCATCTATTGTGACTCATAGTAGCAAAAATTCATATGTTGGGTACAATAACTTGGAGATAACAGGAAAGTATGGTTCTTACAAAGGATAGATCGACTGGATTTGCACATCAGCAGGGAACAGTTTGCATTCCTCAGAAAATATCAGAGACTGTCTCTCCGCAATAGCATCTATGAGCTGGATATCTTTCGCAACCTGCTCATCAATACTGAAGAATAAGTAAAGTCATTGTTATGCTCAAATAACGAAACAAACTATACTGTAGACGGGGATTAGGAAAGTAAAAGACTGAAAAAGGCCAGACTAATGATGCAAACTGCGAAAGATATCAACCTCCATTCTGAATTATCTGAGAAGAGGCTTGCCTCCACTAAATCAACAATATTTCGAAGCATTTCCATCCGATCTTCATAGGTTCCATGTCCCTAAAACAATGATACTATTATTTTATTTTGAAAGTTGAAATTACAAACAAAAAAATTCAGTCATGGGATAACTTAAACTATTCTTGCACTTTGAAAAATCATGGAACTTGAACAAATATCAGTAAAATGCAAAACTCCAGTTGAAAACAAGCTTACTTGAATGGCTTCTATATCTACAGTTGGTGTTATCCCCAGAAACTTTGCGATCTCTGCCAAATCTGAAAACGAGAAGTCACTTAAACAAACACTTCCTAGGAGTACCAAAATATCAATGGAAGCAAACACCATTGCCTGTCTATCAGAGCTCAGGCCATAATGAAATCATATCCTATACGACCAAAGAAAGGCTTACACTGAATACGAACAGTTTCTTCATCACGAACTCCAGCATCTCCTTGGAGATTTTGTTGTGAGAAAGGAGATTTATCACCTAATAACCTTCAAGATAACCAAAGAAGAACAATGTAAGTAAACCTCATATAAATCTCCATCCATACTTTCACTGTGTTTGCAATAAAAACATAAAAAACCCTAAATTTCGAAGTTAATCAAGCAATTAAAACAGACCCAGTTCTACATTTTGGACCCTGATCAAACACAGTATCAACTTCCCCATTGTGAAAACCAAATCAACGAAGCCCAATTCTCACGATCTTTCCCAAAATTCAGAGCATTTCCCGCATTTTCTGGCAGATGGACATCGAATAAGCACAAGGATCAAAGTCGGAGAGGAAAGAAACTTACTTGAAAAAGAGCCATTCGAGAAGAGCATAACGTTCCATGCCGGCGAAGAGGAGAGACTGAGCAGGAGCATTAGCCCTAGGGTAATTAAGCAGCCCTAGCTTCTTCTGTATTTCTTCCATCTGCTTCGCCGCCATTTTCCTTTTCACTGATTCTGGCGACGGCTTTCAACTCCGATCAAATCTCGAGATCTGATACTAGCTTCGTGTCGTTGGTTTCTCTGAAACTCAAAAATGCCTATTACCAAATTGACCTCATTTTTCTCCACCGTATAAAAAGCTAAATTGTGAAAATAAAACCACTTCAACAAAAAGAAGAAAAAAAAATTCAAATCTAACGAATTTACAAAAAAAAAAAAAAAGAAGGAATTTTGTAAAATTAACACCTAAATAGATTGTTACCTATATAATATTTAAATTATGAATAATGAAAAAATCTTATCAAAATAATTTTTAAATAGAGAGAAGTTTATTCGTTAGATAAAACCCTTTTTAGGTGATATAAAATAGAATTATTTATCGTATTCAGATAAATATAACGTAAATATTTTTTGGTATGGATTTTGTTATGAGATTATCCGTAAAACTGTTTGTTATGTTTCTAAATAACGTAAAAAGCTAGATTAGTTTGGGGTGAATAATAAATTCATAGATCACAATCATTAACAAAAAAAAAAGATTACTAATAAAATATACACAGAAAATATCAAATCTGAGTAGTTTTATTTTATTTTTTGATATCTTGAGATTTTTTTAAAAATATATTTGAAATTCCATGAAGAACGAGTTCAATTTTTCCATTCAAAGTACTAATTTAGGCATAAATCACAATAAAAGAAAACAAATATCTTTTGTATTTCCAATTTCCTCTGCACAAAATAAAAAAGCAGTACTACATATTGGAAGGAGACAGAAAGTCCAAGAACAGAGCTTTCAAAAATTTCGTACTTCCCAACGGATCTCTGACGTTTGGTCCAGAGCCGACGACGAAAAAAAGCTATCTCTTTTATCTCTCTCTCTCTCTCTTTCTGCGTTCGTGCTTACTCTACTGCTTAAGCTATGATCTCCTTGAATCTATCAGCTTCCCTAAACCCGGGTCTTCTCCACAAGACGACCCGGACCCGCCAACAACCGACCCGTCTCTCAGCTCTTCTCACCACCAACGAGAAACCCTTCAATTGCAGATACCCACTAGGGTTTTCACCAATCCCCAATCTACACATTAGCAATGTCCCAAACCCGAAATACCTATCTGGGTTCTCTAGAAGATCCAGATCCATCGCCGCCGCCGGGTCATCTGACCCGAATCCAGACGGAGATTACGAAAAATCCGATCTTGGTGAAGCAGAGAAGAAGGAGAAGAAATCTAAGACTCTTCAGCTAGGAATCGTATTCGGTCTTTGGTATTTCCAAAACATTGTCTTCAACATCTTCAATAAAAAGGCACTAAATGTCTTCCCTTTTCCATGGCTTCTAGCTTCGTTTCAGCTCTTTGCAGGTTCTATATGGATGTTAATCTTATGGTCATTAAAGCTTTACCCTTCTCCCAAAATCTCAAAACCATTCATCATTGCTCTCCTTGGCCCTGCATTGTTCCACACTATTGGACACATCTCAGCTTGTGTCTCATTCTCCAAAGTCGCTGTTTCTTTCACTCATGTTATCAAATCAGCAGAGCCTGTTTTCTCAGTTGTTTTCTCGTCTTTGCTTGGTGATTCATATCCATTAGCTGTTTGGTTATCGATTCTTCCAATCGTTATGGGTTGTTCTTTAGCTGCAGTTACTGAAGTGTCCTTCAATATAGGTGGTTTATCAGGAGCTATGATTAGTAACGTTGGTTTCGTGTTACGAAACATTTACTCTAAACGAAGTTTACAGAGCTTTAAAGAGATTGATGGATTGAATCTTTATGGTTGTATCAGTATACTCTCTCTGGTTTATCTATTTCCTGTGGCGATTTTTGTTGAAGGATCACATTGGGTTCAAGGTTACCATAAAGCCATTGCATCTGTTGGGACACCAAACACTTTCTATTTTTGGGTTTTGCTCTCTGGTGTCTTCTACCATTTGTATAACCAATCTTCATATCAGGCGCTTGATGAGATCAGTCCATTAACTTTCTCTGTAGGGAATACGATGAAGCGAGTCGTTGTGATTGTTTCTACGGTTTTGGTGTTTAGGAATCCTGTTAGACCTTTGAATGCTCTTGGATCAGCCATTGCGATTTTCGGTACCTTTTTGTATTCTCAAGCTACCGCTAAGAAGAAGAAGATTGAAGTTGGAGGTGATAAGCAGAATTAAAGTGCAAATCCAAGGTTTACTTATGCTTTTTGATTCTTTTCTCAGTTTTGTTTTTTTTGTTGTTTTTGGTCTTTTTGTAAGACTAGAATCTTCACTTCTGTTGACTGGTTTAGTTGCTTTAAAGTCTTTGATATTGATATGAAGTTTGTTTGGTTTTGAGAAGAGTTAAATTTCTTAAATTTAAGCCAGTTTCTTCCTAATACAATTGACTTTGAGTCCAATTCAAAACTGTACATAGAAAACCACAAAAGAGAGTTCCTTTTGATTCACCAGGAGTAATGCCGGAACCTTCTCCGGTTCATCCTTCTGAATGGTTTACAAGCCAGAATGCTGAGATCAACAGCTGCAGCAAGCGCCATGAAAATGGCTGCATCTTCTACACAAGTTACATGTCGCATAGCCAATTGTACCACAGGCTTGCTGCTTTTCCCTTCCCCTTGAACTCTCGAGCTCATTACAAACCCACCTCCAGACACATATTGTCCCAATCCCGAAAAGTCTCCGCTACTCTGCGGGCTTGGAATCGGTGTAGCTGCAACTGTTAGCATTTGTTTATCTGTGTCGATTAAAAATTCTCCGCCTTTCTCAGCGCTGATGAGAATTTCAGACATTAAAACGTCTCCAACTTCTAGCCCGTTTGATAAAAGATGGAATCTGCAACACACAGAGTCTCTGATCCCACGTTCCCGCCAAGCTTCGAGCTTTCCCCATGGCTGCCAGCTGTTGGGTCGAGATGGATCAGGCCGGACCACAAGCCAAGCACCAGGGTTGGACTTGGCAACCCAATCACAGCCAGTGGATGGGACAAAAGGAGTTGTTATGAAAGCAGCAGCAACTGCAGAGCCAGAGAGATCATGTATCTTCACCTTCCAGCCTTTTCTCTCACGTCTCTCACTCTCAAGCTCATTTCCATCGCCTGAACTTGACCAGTACCCGTTCAATGGATCCACCTGTGACACCCTGAAGAAATCAAAAGCCAATCAGTAACTAAGTAGAGAGCACAAAGAGACCAATTTGTGCAACTATGAAGAGATCAAATGTCACCTGTCCCGGCTAAATTTGCAACTGAAGATAGGTTGCTTGACCGAGCCACGAAGTTGAACTATCTGAGGGCTCAAAGTAGTAACATCCTCGAACTGGAAAACATACCGAGGATCAGGATCAAGCTTCACTTTCAAATGAAGCTCTGCAGCACCATCTCTCTTGTTCTTTCCAATACTAATCCATCCATTAAAGAGAATCATTGGTTTTCCTTCTCCCCATTCAGGACCTACCTCCAACCTGAATACCCCAATCTGCTGCCTTTTAGCACCAACCCCACAATGCGAACTCTTTTTACCCGTAAAAACCAAGATTTCCAAGTGAGCATGAGGATTATAGAAGCATCCAGGGGTAAGGAGAGCTCTTAAATCAGATTCTTCAAGATAAAAGCTTGTGGAAATGCTGTGGTGGTCAGGAGCTGCATCTAGGGACGGCATCAAAGGGATGGATGTTGTTTGAACAGGAAAGCCTCGGAGTTTTATTTCGCAAGAGCATTGGGTAGAAAAGTCTTTCTTGTCATCAGTTCTTGAAGAAGTGTTTAAGAGGATCTTGGGAATTCTCAAAGCAAGAGAGCCTACTGAAAGGCGAATAAAAGCTTGTGGATCCATTGAATGTCAGAAATGTTTCCCCATTGGATCAGAGAGGATTCGTATCCATGGTGCTATGATCAATCAACCTAACAAGTCAACAGCATAAACGAAAGAGATAAAACCAAAGTTAGTTTTATCTTAAAATCACAATAAAGGGAAACTGAAAAATAGATTCAGGATTAAAAAAATAAGAGCTATTACTTCAACCAAACTCGAGTTCTTCAATAACAATTAAGAAGAGAAGATTTGAATTGGTCTTACTGAATAATTATTAATGTTGTTCTTTTACTAGTCTTGAAACTCTAGTGTCAAGAAACTAATGCTCAAACAATCCTTAAACACATACACACAGAATTTGATATTTCCCTCTTTTTTCTTACTGTTTTCTTAATTACAGCACCAATGTCTTTTTCTTTCCATAGTACTTCTAAGTCCAAGAACAAAGATCACCTGACTTCTACCATTTGTAAACTCAAGCTACTACAAGCTCTAAGAGATTCAATTACTTAGTTTAAACAACAATACACAAAAAAACTTCGTTACATTAAACAAAAATTAAAGCTGCTATCATCAAAGAACAAGCCACAGGACCACAAACAACTGAAGTCAAGGTAAAAACAAAGAGGCAGAGAGAGAATGAAATCAAGTGAAAAAGAGCTCATATTTAATGAAACAATGAATCATAGCAGAAAATAAAGCAACAAACTTTATGCAATTAGGATTTACCAAAAATGAGCAAAAAAGAAAGAAACAAATTATAATTCTGCTACAAACCTGTTTAAACCCTTAAGCATTATTTTCAAGACAATAATCTGATAGAACCCAAGAAAGTTAGAACCTTTCAAAATCCTGTTCCTCTCGTAAAACCAAAAACTTTAAGAAAAAGGAAACAAATTTATCAATCTTAGGAGAAAATAAATGTGAATAGTGAAATGGTGGAATCAAGAGAGAGGGAACATAAACATGAAATTTGTAGAAAGATGGAAGATTTTATGATTATGATGGGAATTTGGTTTTGGTTTCACAGAGGCCAAAGAGAGAAACTTTTCTTCTCTTCTTCTCTTCTTCTCTTCTTCTCTTCTTCTCTTCTTCTCTCTCTTTCTCGTTTCGCTGTGTAAGAAAAATATTCTACACCCGAAGAAAATTGCGATATTCCCTACGAAATTGACGGGAAGAATATAAACACAAATAAAGGGTTTCTATTTTTGTTTGCTAAATGCTAAATGCAATTTATCTTAACGTCAACGTACAAAATAATATTTTTGTTTTTTTCATTAGTTCAAATTATCATGTGTTTAAACTTTCTCATAGAATTCAATTTACTTTTTAAAGAAATTTATGAAAATTAGAATAAATTTACTTATACTTTTACATAAATAGTATTAAGAATATAAATAATATTATAATTAGAATAAATTGGATACGAGTTATATATTTATTGATGTGTACTTAAATTTGTTTATCTTTGATGTATTATGGATGTATAAACTCTAATATCCGATTTAAATTCAATGAATACGACATGTGTTAAAAAAAAGAGAGTTCATCATTAAATAATGATCTTGGTAAATGGTTGTCAATTATTTTATCAACAATAAGTACTTCACGCAGTCGAATTATTCAACTAGAGGTAGGTTAATATATAGTGTTTGGTGCAAAATAGATACTACTAATAATAATGCAATGGAAGTCAATAACAAATAAACCAGTATAATAACAAAATGCAATGTTTTTTTAATAATAAGGAATAAACAAAAATTTTAAGAATATAAACAAGAGAGGGATGGGTGCGTGAATACAGCTGGAGCCATGTTTAACAAAAAGCAAAAAAAAAATATCTAATCACTTTCAGACACATAAGCCTGACTTCATATCCCAACTGTCCACTTTTTTTAATTAAATTTTTGAGAATGCAACTACAATTATTTTTTTCTTTTAAATTACAGGTATTTGATGAAATAATGCAGTAGTAGTAGTGTACTAGGCGTGGTCACCGAAAATTTTCAATTATTTTAATGGATAATTTAATAAATTAAGAGTTATTTATTAAATATATTTAGTTGAATATGGAATATTATTTTGTAATTTTTAAATTATTTTTATTTAAAATCATAATAATTGGATAAAATAAAACTATTGGCACCGATTGGATACAAATAATTTTAAATAATTAAAACTAATATATATATATATATAATCCAACAAAATTAATATCTAGGCACAAGAAATATCCCATGTTCATTTTTTTTTGTCTTTTGCATCATTATTATAAAATATTTCAATATATTTTACTACAAATGATTATCTTATCATTTTTAATAACCAAATATATCATTTTAAAAATTAGGCTAACGGATTTTAAAATGAATCTATCGCAAAATATATTTTTCTATACTATAAAAACTTATAATAGGTAATAAACCATGCTTAGAAAACATAGTAATGATTACCTTTAATATATAAAATTACTATGAACAGTTTTACTTATATTATATTTGAGAGCTTTGGAAAGCTTGATTACATTTCAATTTTGTGTTCATTTCATCCAACTTTCTTTAAATAGAAAAACTGAAAAAAAAAATCAAAGTAATTGAAAAAAAAAGAGCCGCAAAGGAAGAAAGGGATAGAGATGGGTTCTCGAGGAGCTGACATCTTCTTACTTCATCAATCTCATACTTCTTTTGCCTTCTTTCTCTTTTTTAATTGCTATATTATAAAATTGCAATGTCTAGATTCTCTGGATTAATCATGTTGAAACTGTTTTGAGTCAAATTAATCGGGCATTCAAGAAAAAATGAAGTTTTAATATAACGAAAATTTTGGAGACTTTGTTGGAAAAAAATGAGAAGAAAAAGAAGAATGATGGCAATCTAATTTTGTTCAACGTATGCATTTTCTTACAACCGTAAAAAATGTTGTCGAAACCAACATAATTATGGAAATCTACAATTACTATATGTCGATTTTATAGCGGTTGAAAAGAAAATGCATCCCATAAATAATTTTTTATTCAAATTAATAGGATGATAACACAAGACTACGATCACTACTTAAGTTTATTTGTACCTGCAAAATTGCCACTAATCCTATTTTTCCTCTCTCTTTATTTATAAACTCTTATTTCATGATTCTCTCTCTAAATGCACATATTATCTTTTTCACTTTAGAGTTTGATTGCATCCATCCTCTTGCCATTTTAGAATAATAGACATTTGATAATGCGAATCAAATAGTAACTAATACGATCTGCTCTTCTTGATTGAACGACTTCCAAGTTAACATATAGTCGTTGCTAGTTTTTTTTTTGTTTGCCTCCCCATTTATCTGAATTTTTAAAAATGATTCCGCTATATATCACAAATGTGTAGAAAAAACAAATGTCTATACTATTATAATATATTTTATGATAGTTTACCAAAAACTATATTCAGTCAAGTTGTTTCCTATGATTCAATTAGTTCGCTCTATCTGACAGACAAATCCATTTTTTCTAAACTAATTTGTTTAAATTTGGAACTGTTAAAACTTATAATTAAAAATGATTCATTTTTCTTTCAACTATGTACATTTACAAGTTTACAAGAGATTGTGTCTTTTAAATTCATATTAAGTTTATCAATACAATAGTTTTTAGTATTCATCTTCTCTGTCTCCCGGATTTGTCTTAACGTATTTTGTTTTTTTTATACTGATCCAAAATTCTTAATGATCAAGAACTTATTAATAAATGAATATTCGTTTAGTTAAGCATCCGTGAAATTTCGATAAACAAACAAGGTCAAATTATGGTTAAACTAATTCTTTGGCATGTTCTACTTTTGACAGCATAAAAGTAATGAATATCGGAAAATCCTAAATCAAAACCAGACTAAACGTTGAAACATGTTATCATCATGTTAAAAATTCATTTAAAATCAAACTATTGTGGCTTTATTAGGACCACAGTCAACTAAACAAATATATATTACAAGAGTCTAAAGACTATAAAGACTATAACTACTCAGTTCAAAAATATAAGTTTGTGTTCTCGCCTTATCCATTATTTTTTTAATAGTTCTGTACATCCAATTATCATGATAAATTATAGAATCATAAAATATCACATTACGTGCATACAGATCCATAAATTGATAAATATATATATATTTAGTAGATGAAAAGTAAAATGAAAACTAGTGGCAGGTTGGAAAGATAATGTTCTCCTTTGCTAACTTTTTCTACTCTTTTGGCAATTTTGTTTTTCCACTTTGTTATTTCCTAGGTTGGCAGTAAACACAAAAGCATCTAATACCCTCTTTATACAAATATCCAAATTACTTTTCATTTATATAGTTTATAACTTCATATATTCCTTAAACCAAACCAAGAAACAATTAACCCAATAGGCAAAAATAGTCAATTGAAGATTCCCCCCAAATCTTAATCATACTTCAACTCCCCCAAAAAAAATAGGAAAGGAGAAAAAAGAAGAAGTTTATTGAAGATTCTCCATCATTATTAAAGTTTTCAAACAAGTGGGATCTCAGTTTCCAGCTACCAAAATGGAACAAACTTTATACATGCCAATGTAAAACCAAACACAGAAAGAAATATTACAACTTTCTAACCTATAGGCTCGTAATAACTATGTAACTTCACAGACTTATTATATATTGTTATGTAATGGTAATGTATAGTCTCTGAAATGGATCAATCTTTTTGGAAAAAAAATCATTTCCATTTCTTGAAGAATTTCCCCTTGTGCCTCCTCCCAAACATGCCATGTTTCCAACGTTTTCCGAATTTACCATGCTTGAACTTGCCGTGTTTGAACTTACCGTGACCATGATACCCATAGCCATAGCCGTGACCGTGACCGTGACCGTAGTGGTGACCATAGTGTCCATGGTGAGGCATATGGTGAGCACCAGCTGCTGCAGCTACTCCACCCGCTATAATCGCTCCTATACCTCCGTGGTGATGTCCTGTTAACATTAATTTGGTTTTCCTCATCAATATCAAGTCTATAGGTCTCTATTGTTTCAACTTTCAACAACATCGTTTTCTCTGTTTTACAAATGAATTGTGTGTTTGAAGATGCTAAAGGTTGTAGGATCAGATGGCCAACACAAATATACACTAAACATAAAATTAAACGCAAACAAATAATCGAAAGCCTAAATGTAATGACATGTAAAGACATTAGTATGAGGAAGAATGTAAATATTGAGACTGAAATTTACCAGAGTGAGATGGACCGGGATAACCGTGAGATGGATAACCGTGAGGAGGATAACCGGCTGGCGGATAACCGTAAGGAGGATAGCCAGCTGGAGGGTATCCACCGAGTGGAGGATAAGCAACTGGTGGATATCCATGAGGAGGAGGTGGATATGGATAAGGAGCTCCATAACCGTGACCTTGATGACCATAACCATGACCTTGAGATGGATAGTGTCTGCCTGCAAATCCTGCTAAGTGGTGGAAGAATCCTTTGTCCCTGTGATTATTCTGGTCCTCTCCCATTTTGTTCAAACTTCAATTTCAGGGTATAAACGGTTACGTCTAAACTGTAAAGACTAAAGAAGAAAACACCTTGCCATTAGATTATGAACGAAAACAAATACTTTGTAGCATCAATACTAAGGGGCTTAGTTAATCTTCTACTTCAATTCCAAAGCTAATGCTAGTAAAAGAACACTCAACCTCAAGAAAGAGAGAATCAACAAACCTATAACGATGTGATTTTAAAAAGTACAACTTTGTAAAATATGTTTACAAGTTAAAGAAAAGGATAAGAGAAGAGCAAAAAAATTTTGCTTTTTATTTTTTATTTTTTTTATCAACAGATATGCCTCTGATTTTTACAGTTAAGAAAAATCACCAACATTCAAATCCAATTTCTCGTTTCCACAAAAACAAATCATTATCTAAAGAACAAAATGAGGTTTAAATTAATAATACCAGTAATCTCTAGGGTTTCATAAGAGAACTTCAATATCTTATTTGCTATTTGTAGTTTCTGTATTCGAAGCAGCATATATATATGGACATAAAAATTTCTTATATCACAAGATTCAAATGATACGTAGCAATTAGCAAACAAAACCCAGAAAAATATTAATTTAAACAAAAAAGATTAAAGATTTGCGTACCAAGCTTAAGGGGTTTTTCTGATTCGCGAATTCAACTCTGTGACGTTCTTTAAGCGATTTCCCAGAAACAAAGGAGGAGAATTGATTTGATTTCGAAATGTTAAGAGTCTTAAAGAAAGATCACGACGTCGTGTGGCATATATATAGTTGCATATTTCTCGAAGCAGAGGAAACGCCTGAGAACGCTGCTGAACGAGCCGTAGTTTCCACGCCACGCGCTTCCTTTTAATTTTATTTTTCTCTCTATTTTCCACAAATATTCTTCAAGATAATATATTGAAAACAATTAAAAATATTTAAAAGCTTATATGAAGAAAGAAAAAAATCGATTAAGATAGGATCTGATTCCAGTCAAAACCTAACAACACACCTAATCCATTACAAGATTTTATCATTCAAAAAAAGTCACGTCACTTTTAAATTATCCATTAAGAATAATTAAAAAGACCGGTACGGTTTTGGTTCACTCGATTGCTATTAAGGCAAACAAGAACCGGATTAAACCAAACAAAACTGGTTTGGCTAATGTCGAAATGATCAAACTAGACTCATGTAGTAAGTTGAGATTTGTGGTAAAGTCTTCTGTAGATTCTTGCACCTTCGAATTCAGCGTGGATCTCTCGTTCGGTTCGTATACCCATCGGGTTTTCCATTAACCAACCTTCCTCTGTGTCAACTGTGTCCAAATGTTGAAGAACATTTGATTCCTCGTCTAGCTGATCTCTCATGTCTTGAGCTACTTCAAGCACATCAGATTGCACAAAGATCTGTGCAGAGCCAACAACAAAAATATTAACCAGAACAAGAAACATCATCAAAAGAAACATTCAGAAATAAGCGAAACACTTACTTTACCACCGGGTTTTAGGTTTTGTATAATGGAATTTACCAAAGGCTTTTGGACAACACGTCTCTTTTGATGACGTTTCTTGAAATGAGGATCTGGACACTGCAAGATGTTGGATCAGCAGTAGATAATATAAGTAAGCTTTTGATGTTTACAATATTTAACTTACCAAGATTGAGACAATCTCTAACGGTCCAGGATAGCTTGATATAAGTTGTTCAAAGGAAACCATAGCGTTTGCAAATATGAAGTGTCTGAAAATCCATCCACAAGAGTTCCATCAAAAGAAGTTATCAACAGAGTATAACAGAGGTGTATTTTAAAGATTTAGGAATGCAGAAATTACACGTTTAAAAGATCAAGCTCATTCACCCAAAAGTTGGCACGCTTGACCAGCTGCAAAGAAATGTGAGAAACTGAACTTCTTTAGGCCAACTTAACCAAAAATATATGAGCTAAAGTAGATGAATAGTCAAGCGAATTTGATACTGTCAAAAGGAGCTTGGTCCTTACTTTCTGACGTATCTCCAGCCCCAAGTAATTTCTTGATTCAGCCTTCTTTTTGGCTAGCCATAGGAGAAATCTGCCACTACCTAATATATATAATATAACCATAGGATATTAGGATTAGTAGAAGAATCCAAGTCCAAAAAATATTTGCAAGGCATAATGGCAAGAACGGATATCAAATAGGAGTGCTTTGGTTTTTAGAAGTTGAAAAACATTTCAAGCATGAAAGAGACGCAAGACCAGGAACAGTATAATTGACTGCTCAGAATCATTCCATGGAAAGACTCCAACTTTGCAACCAAAAGTCTCCAAGAGAACAAGACTTAAAGAAGCATATATCAACATTCAGAAGAAAACTATAAACGTAGTTAAGTTGAGAGAAAACAAAAGTCCCACAAGTCTAAGTAAGCTCACAAGTTAGTTACCACTTCCAATATCCACCATAAGAGGAAGTGATGAATCCTTATAAACTTCATCCCAAACAGGAATTGGAGCTGGTTTCTATCAGAAAAATGAACAATGTAAATCAGTTATGGTCTTTCAACACATATCATAGTAAAAGCTGTCAAAAACTTTGCAGCATCATCAACTTACAGAGAAAGAGGAACTGAGAGGATTAACATGCTGTCTAATTCTTACATGACCCACTTCCTGCAAACAAAACAGAGACCCTATATAAAAAAACAACTTAAGCAGAATAAAGGAACAAAGCAACACAAATGATACTCAATCCTATCCACTAATTAGAGCAAGTGAGAGACCAGCTCGTTAGTAGAAGATGAAAAGGTCTCTACTTCAAAGAAACTCAGAGCAAAACTCAGAACCGGATATTGGAAAAGGAAATGAAATTAGAGCTACAACAAAAAGAGAGCGAGAGAGAAGAAAGAAGGATACTTCAGATATCTTATATTTGAGGTTTAGTTCTGAATACTCCAAGTCCACTAATTCATTGCTTCTCATTTCCTTTAAATCGACACAAACTGAGGTAGATGCAGACGCGGAGGTGGATGCTCTGAAGCTGCTATAATGGCGAGGGATTTTGTTTCTGCTCGTGAAGATATACGGCGATGAAGCTAAGGAAAACATCCTTTTCGCCAGAAGCAATGGTGTAGCCGAAGACGAAGAGCAAGCTTGACATAGAGAAGCCATTTTTTGTTAGAGGATAAAAATGTTTCCTTTTAGTGTTCTTCTGCCTGCTTCTTAAACCCATGAGCAGGAGAAAGCTGCGTTCTCAATCTATAAAACTTTCAAGAGTTATGTACTTAATATGATAAGAATTGCAATAAATGGGGCGATTCTGTAAATACATTAAAATGCTCAAGAACATGTGGATTTTAAACTCTCAGCTTCCTCCGCTTGAGCTCATAGCCACTAACCAAAAAGATGGCTTCGGCGATTCTTCCATCGCTCAGGCTGAGGCCAAACTTCTCCGCCGCCACATCACCCTCCTCCTCCTCTTCTTCCGTCGGCGACGTCAAGCACCGTCCCGCCGTTATTCTTCCGGTAAGTAACCTCCTTCCTCTGATCAGAAAAATCTTACAGCAAATGTGTGGCTCCACTCCCCTGATAAATGGAAGATATTTTTTTGTTACTTTCACTTAATTCTCTGTTTCTTATAGTTTTATGGTTTTCTGCATTTTATGGAATATCATTAAAGTTCAAAACTTTGTTTCTGTGTTATATGATTCCATGCTTCCTTTGTGGAATTGGTTTATAGGGTTTAGGGAACAATTCAGGAGACTACAAGAAGCTGGAGGTAACATTGGGTGAGTACGGTGTTCCTACTATGGTTGCAGATGTATCAAGGCTCGATTGGTTTAGAAATGCAGCTGGTTTGGTTGATCCAGCCTACTGGCGCGGCACGCTCAGCCCTCGTCCTGTTCTTGATTGGTATTGATTGCTCTATGAATGTATCACTTTGTTTGTGTTTGGAATTGTGTGGCTGGTTTCAAATGATGAGTCTTGGTTATGAATGCTCAGGTACTTGAATAGAATTGATGATGCAGTCCGCGAAGCCAATGACTTAGCTCAAGGTAATAGAATAGCTAAAAATTGCTGTTTTGTTCTCTTGGATTAGGCCTAGCTGCTAGTTTTAGTTGTGAATCACTATAGAACACGGTAGTTTTGTGTCACTTATAGGTCAAGGATTGTCTTTGATTGGACACTCAGCTGGAGGATGGCTTGCTCGAGTTTACATGGAAGAATATGGAAACTCTGATATCTCCTTGTTGTTGACACTTGGTACGCCTCACTTGTAGGTAACAAAGTTGTCAATAACTTTTTTTAAGACCTTTCAAGAGATAGAGATGTTGCTTCGACGTTTTAACCACTTGGTTTTGTATCCCGTTTAGACCACCACCGAGAGGACAATCAGGGGTTATTGATCAAACAAGAGGTCTTCTCTATTATGTCGAAGACAATTGTGCAAAAGCTGTTTACACTCCTGAGCTGAGATATGTCTGTATCGCCGGGAGGTAATGCTTCTTCTAAAAACCATGTATACAAAGTGAAACCTGTCTCTAAACTTGGAATCTGAACTTAGTGCTTCATATGTAGATACATTCGTGGAGCTCCTTTAGTGGACAATGCAGATGCAGAGGTTGATTCTGAAGTGACTATTGGAATCGACAGTGGAGAAGCGATTTCAGAACTTGCTATAGCAAGCAATAAGAAGAGCGGTTCTTCAGGGCCTAGTTTGCGTGCTCGTTTTGTAGGACAAGGATACAAGCAAGTATGTGGAAGAGCTGATGTATGGGGTGATGGAGTGGTTCCTGAGGTTTCAGCTCATCTTGAAGGTGCACTTAATATTAGCTTCGACGGTGTTTACCACTCCCCTGTTGGTTCAGACGATACAACCAGACCTTGGTATGGTTCACCTGTTATTGTAAAGGACTGGATTCACCACCTCCTTGAGTGATTTTACAACATTGATTACAACTTATGTCCCATTACCACCACAATTCAAACTATCACATTATGTATTTATGTTTTCCTGTCAAATGCCATCAAAAGTGCATGTTCTCTTTAAAGTTTTGGAAGTTTCTGGGGGAAGTTATGATTTTGAAGTTGGGAAACCTTTGGCGAATCACCGTTTCGGCGTTTTCAAATTAACGGTTTGATTTTTGATTCTGACTTTGACTCAGCCACGCGCCATTGTAGAGTTGGAACCTTTGAGTATCATTTTCATAGTTTCCAGGTTTGGAGAATCATTGGATGATAATAGAAACGTGTTTACACTAAAATAGAAAGAAAGGACAACAATTATCAAACTTTACCTGAAATTTGATCTTGTAAGATGATGGAACCTCTGTGGTAGAGCTCAGAGAGAATCCATGGCTTCTCATTCTTCTTCTTTAGCCGTCTGGAAAACGGATGTTTTCGTGAGTTTTAGAGGAGAAGATGTGCGTAAAACATTCGTGAGCCATCTATTCTGCGAGCTTGATCGGATGGGGATCAACGCGTTCAGAGACGATTTGGATCTAAAGAACGGAAAATTAATCTCCCCAGAGCTTATAGATGCGATCAAAGGCTCTAGATTTGCGATCGTCGTGGTCTCTAGTAACTACGCCGCTTCAAGCTGGTGCTTAGATGAGCTCTTGATGATCATGAAATGTAAAGACACGATTGATCAGACAGTTGTACCCGTTTTCTACGAGGTTGATCCTTCGGATGTGAGAAAACTAACAGGAAGTTTCGGTGAGGATGTTGAGAGTCACAGTGACAAGGAGAAAGTGAGGAAATGGAGAGAAGCTTTAACGAAACTAGCTTCGATTGTTGGTGAAGATTCTCGGAATTGGTAAGTTTCTACTCTAAGATCTCTCAGTCTAATTGGGGTGTGTGTGTATTCAAGGTTTAATAAAGTGATAAATTTTGTTATGGTAGGAGGGATGAGTCAGAGCTGATTAAGAAGATTGTTAAAGACATTTTAGATAAATTGGTTTCAACTTCATTGGATGATTCAGAAAGGTTGATTGGAATGAGTTCCCATATGGACGTTCTGCAGTCTATGATGTCTATAGAGGACAAGGATGTTCGAATGGTGGGGATTTGGGGAATGGGTGGAGTTGGGAAAACTACGATTGCTAAATACTTATACAATCAACTCTCATGTCGATTTCAAGCTCATTGCTTCATGGAGAATGTGAAGGGAGTTTATAACAGATATGAAGTTAGGCGTTTACAAGGAGAGTTTTTATGCAGAATGTTTCGAGAGAGGGATAAAGAAGCGTGGAGCTCGGTTTCTTGCTCCAGCATGATAAAGGAAAGGTTCAGAAACAAACGTGTTTTGATTGTCCTCGACGGTAGATAAATCTGAGCAACTGAATGAATTGGTGAAGGAGACTGGTTGGTTTGGTCCAGGAAGCAGAATCATCGTGACAACACGGGATAGACATTTGCTAGTTTCTCATGGCATAGATTTGGTATATAAAGTCAAGTGTTTACCCAAAAAAGAAGCTCTCCAGCTCTTTTGTTACCATGCTTTTAGAAATGAGATTATTATTCCACATTGGTATCGAGAGTTATCAGTTCAAGCTATTAACTATGCATCTGGTCTTCCACTGGCTCTAAGAGTTTTAGGTTCTTTCCTTTATAGAAGAAGCCAAAGAGAATGGGAAAACACTCTTGCTAGGCTTGAAACTTATCCTCATAGTGATATCATGGATGTTCTTAGAGTTAGCTACGACGGATTGGACGAGCAAGAGAAGGCTATTTTTCTGTATATTTCATGTTTCTATAACATGAAGCATGTTGATTATGTGAAAAAACTTCTGGATATATGTGGCTATGCTGCTGAAATCGGTATCACGGTTCTTACCGAGAAGTCTTTGATAGTCGTATCAAATGGATACATAAAGATGCATTATTTGCTTGAACAGATAGGTAGAGAACTTGTTCGTCAACAAGCAGTTAACAAACCGGCCCCACGGTTACTTTTATGGGATCCTGAAGACATCTGCGATTTGCTGACAGAAAGTTCTGTAAGTCATCTGCGTACGCTTCTCTTCTCCTCCTATCTTTTCAGAATCTTCATGTAAATGGTTTTGATAGCTTCATCTTCTCCATTTGTATAGGGAACACATCTTGTTGAAGGAATCTCTCT
The DNA here is from genome assembly GCA_028015245.1 of Cardamine occulta. Classification (NCBI taxonomy): domain Eukaryota; kingdom Viridiplantae; phylum Streptophyta; class Magnoliopsida; order Brassicales; family Brassicaceae; genus Cardamine; species Cardamine occulta. The sequence continues at coordinate 18,281,015 of CM051382.1, read as the reverse complement.
GAACATGTCTGAAATTCCTCAGGTTTTTGCTAGTGATCGAGCTTTCGAGGAATTGTCTAATCTCAAGCTTCTCAACTTCTATGATCTTTCATATGATGGAGAGGGCAGAGTGCATCTACCTAATGGTCTCAGTTATCTCCCACGCAAGCTTCGTTATCTACGCTGGGATGGATACCCTTTAAAGACTATGCCTTCAAGATTTCATCCTGAGTTTCTTGTTGAACTTTAAATGAGTAACAGTAATCTTGAAAAACTTTGGGATGGGATACAGGTAAATTCTCCATATAAACTGTAGATGATTCTTTTTTTTCTTTTTTTGCTATTTGCTTTTGGACAAAAAGACAAAAACATTTCATGTAAAAATTTTCAGCCTCTTGGGAAATTGAAGAAGATGGATCTCTCTAGCTGTAAATACCTTGTCAAAATTTCAGATCTCTCAAAAGCCACAAATCTTGAGGAACTAAACCTTTCCTATTGCCAAAGCTTGGTTGAGGTTACTCCATCTATCAAGAATCTTCAGAGACTTTCTTGCTTCTACTTGACTAATTGCATCCAACTCAAGAACATTCCGAGTGGAATCCTTTTGAAGTCACTTGAAACTCTCGGAATGAGTGGATGCTCAAGCCTAATGCATTTTCCAGAAATTTCATGGAGTACTAGAAGACTCTATCTGAGCAGTACAAAGATAGAGGAACTACCATCATCGATCAGCTATCTCTCTCGTCTGGTTGAATTAGATATTTCAGATTGCCAGAGACTCAGGATTCTTCCAAGCTCTGTAAGGCACTTGATTTCACTTAAAACGATGAATTTGGAAGGATGCAAGCATCTTGAGAACCTCCCGGACACATTACAGAACCTCACATCTCTTGAAACTCTTGAAGTGTCTAGTTGCCTTAATGTCAACGAGTTCCCTCATGTCGACACGAATATAGAAGTTTTGCGTATCTCTGAGACATCAATTGAAGAAATTCTTGCAAGGATCTGTAATCTCTCTCAGCTTATGTACTTGGATATTTCAGAAAACAAAAGACTGAAATCTCTTCCAGTAAGCATTTCTGAGCTAAGATCACTTGAAAGGCTCAAGGTTTCTGGATGTTCTTTACTCGAGAGTTTTCCACCAGAAATTTGTCTAACGTTGAGCTGCTTGAGGTGGCTTGATTTAGATAGGACGAGCATTAGAGAACTACCTGAAAACATCGGGAATTTAGTAGCTCTTGAGGTGCTTCAAGCCAGAAGAACAGCGATAAGACGAGCACCATGGTCTATTTCACGACTTACACGTCTTCAAGCATTAGCAATTGGGAATAGTTCCTATATTCCAGAACGTTTGTTGCATTCTCTTTGTCCTCCCTTATCAAGGTTTGATGACTTGAGAGCTCTGCGCCTAAGCAATATGAATATGACAGAAATCCCTAACAGTATTGGTAACTTATGGAATCTAGGACACCTAGATTTGAGTGGGAACAATTTCGAATTCATCCCCGCAAGCATCAAACGGCTCACCAGTTTGAACAGGCTGAATTTAAACAATTGCCAGAGACTTAAAGCATTGCCTGATGAGCTTCCACGAGGTCTCTTGTATATCTACATCCATGGCTGCATATCCCTAGTGAGTATCTCAGGCTGCTTCAACCAATATTGTTTACACAAGCTTGTAGCCAGCAACTGTCACAAATTAGATCAATCAGCGCAGATTCTCATTCACCGTAGCATGAAACTAGACTCAGCAAAACCAGAACACTCTTATTTCCCTGGAAGAGATGTACCTACTTGCTTCAATCACCAAGCCATGGGTCCTTTGTTGAGAATACACTTACCTCAGAGTGAACCATCACCTGACATTCGTGGATTTTCTGCCTGCATCATGATTGGAGTCGATGGACAGTACCCGATGAATGATCTCAAGATACAGTGCTCTTGTATTTTAAAAGGGGTTGATGCTTCTGAGCGAATTGTTATGGACGAGGTATGGTATCCTAATCCAGAAGCTTTCAGAGACATGAGTTTTGGATCAGATCACCTTCTCTTGTTCAGCAGTACCTGCAAGTCCATGGGAGCTTACAACGAAGTCTTGTTCGAGTTCTCAATCAAAAACACAAAAGGAGATTCTTCTAACCCGCTTGGAGAGGTTAAAAAATGTACAGTGCACCTCATATCATTTAAAGACATGATGCAAGAGCATGTTAGTGCAGCCTCACCACGGTTCTCTAATGACTCTGACA
>CM051382.1:17978690-18278690 GCA_028015245.1 Cardamine occulta | reverse complement strand
ACATTCACAATCCTGATTTGGAGCTTTCAGAAGCGAGGGTTTCAAAAAGACGACCATATGAAACTGCGTTCTCACATAAGGAGCAACCAAATCCCAAGAGGATCAAGATTCTTCCAGTTATAAGAGAGTGAAAGATACACTTGTTGGCTTTGCATACATATTTATATATAGATCGATCCCATATATTTTGATAGAATCATCGCATCATAAACTTGATCTTTGAACAAGCAAGTGCAACAAAACCTCAGCGAAAAGAAGTAAAAGTCCAAGTGACAAGATTTACTATGATAGAAAGTGAACATAACGAACCCCAGGAGATAAAATACAATCTGAAACCTCCTGGAAGATGCGATATAAAAACCACTTGCCACTACCTCACTCTACATACATCTAATCTTTTTCTACCTACAAAGGCTGTGTGTACAAACAAATTCTTACCACTCGAGATGATTCAAGGTGTGCGATTGTACTTGAGATGTTGCTCGTAGAATTCAATCAGCTGGTGACAAAAACACAAATTAGAAGAGCTTTTAAGAATCTTCCAAATGGGCAAGTGCAGAAGAAAAACTCTCAAAGATAATCTTACCAGAAGAGGATTGTGAGCCTTGAGAAATCTATTGTCCACCATCACTTCCTTCCCATCAGACCTATGAGAGTCAGGCAAATAAGTACAAATATGAATACAAAATGTGAGAATTGACCAAAGAGCAAAAGAGACAAACCTCAGCGCCAAAAAGGTCACTAACACATCTTGGACATTGTCTGAGACAGATGCTGAAAAGCTCATCGGTTTAAGGATCTTCAGGATTTCCAACTCCTCAGTCTTGGTTTTCTGAGACAAATTATTATTTTCCAACACACCAGGATACTCGTTGCTTATCCTTGCAATTCTACCAAAAGAGTCTAGTGTAGTCAAATCTGGTGTCAGATTCTGATCTATAGTAACTATTTGGTTGTTACTTGTGGATCCATCTTGTTTGAATCTTTTCACAGAACCAGACTTCCTCCGCTTAGCACCTATGAAACGACTGTTCTTATCAAGCTCCTTAGGATAAACCTTGAGAAGGCCATTGGGTCTTACATTATCACCTTCACAACCAATGCCTCCAACTTGGGAACATCCTGCACCATTACTATTATTGGCAGGTCCCCTTAGCTCGTTAAGTGTTGGATCATACTCTTTCTCCTCTTCAATCAAACTAACTTGTCGGACCATCCCAACACTCCCGCTGTTAGCTTCAACTTGGTTGGATACATAAGCATTCTTCGCTTCCCCATCTCCTTTTCGTAGACTCGAACCGCTTAGGTCTACTGGACCAGGAATATCAGGAAGGCTAGAGTTATTGAGAGATGTAGAGGAGTCAGATTTCTCAGCTGCATCAAGTGATGTAGATGTTAAACGTTGCTGCTTCTTTTTCATATGAGAATGAGGACCTCCATACTTCCGCTTCCGCTTCCTGCCAGGCTTTCCAGGCCTCAAACTTTGAAACAAGAAAGCAAATCCATACATTAAACCAAGAAAATCCATGAAACAATAAATTCAAAAGATCACAGAACTGCTTAAATCAGATGCATTTATTTACCTTCCTTCAAATGCATCTATAACATCAGCAATAGACTGGAGATTCTCTAAAGGCTCCCATGTGTTAGCAGTTTCGGGCCATCCGCGCCTTTCACAACCGAGTTTACAACTTATGTCAATAGAAAAAAACATATGTTTGATCAAGAACACAAACTTACAAATGAAACTGAGTATGATTTGAAGAACTCACCATTTGATTAGATACTGGACCTTACCCTGCAATCAAAAGCACCATCCAAGTTGTATGAAGAGGACGAATCAGTAATTAAAAGACCAAATCCATCAATCCGAAAAAAACAGAAAGACAAAGATATCAAACATTAAAGAGACCAAAATCTGCAATGTCTTCCAACCACAGAATCTAAAATTTGCTTCCTTATAAACTACATTCTGCGATTTCTTTCTCCCCTAGAACTCAAAGACGCAAATTTGTCACACACCAATGTGTAAGAAAATGAACAAACATAAAGTTATCAGTAGAAGTAACCTAATCTTAAACCTAGAAAACCTAAATAAACCTCCAGAGTTATTGTTAACAAGAAACCACATTTGCTGGAAAAAAAAAGGAGCTTACTTTTCGAACTCTCTTACGACGAATAGCTTCGATTTCGAAATAGCCTTCATCGAGCTTTGGCCTCTCCTCTTGCCCTCCGACTCTTTCTCCTCCTCCTTCCTCTTCTAACTCTTCTCCTCCATCATCTTCATCATCTTCGTCTTCTTCTTCTTCTTCTTCACCATCCTCCGTACGCCTATCATCACCAATCTCTCGAAAAATCGACTCACCACCTCCTCCTACGTCGTCTCCACTGAAAAACCCACCGTCGCCAATTCTTTTCCCGAAAACTTCCACCGCCGTATCCACCTCACCAGCGTCGTTTAAAACCTGGGTTTTCTTCTTAACACCAAGCCCTTTCATTTTTTCTGAGTATTTGAGCTCAAACCCTGAAGGAGGAGCTGAATCTGTTAATCAACGATTTTGGAGGAACAAGGAGAAGAAAATAAGGGGGAAGATTGAAACTTTACCTATTTCTCAGATTTTTTTTTTTTTATGGTAAAAGTTTTATTTGCAGGAAGAAGAGCTGACCTGACCTGAAAGACCAGATTTTTTTTTTACTTTTTTGGATTTGTCCTAGTGAATATTTATAATTATAAATTTATAAAAGTTATTTGTAATTAACTACAATAGGAAAAAAATTGTTCATTCGGAAAAACACAAATAATAATATTGGTTTTGTAACTGATATAAGAAGTAAAAAAACACATTTGAAAAGACAAGAAAAGAAATGAGGCAAGGATGGAACAGTAAGTTAAGGAAATGCAGAAGAAAAAATACGTGAAAAAGTTTTTGTTTATAAATGATAACTATTTGGCGTAATATTAATTTCAATTGCGATAGCTAAAACAACATTGTTCACTTATCTTGAAAACGTAATTACAGATAGAATGAAGAAAATGTGAGAGTGTATTGTTCAGTACAATACGATACAATATCATAGCTTCGCGAGGTGTTGTGATGACAAGACAGCCATTTACATTGGTCACAGTCATGTTCATGTGTTCAACATGATCAAATCAAACATGTGGAATTTACTAGATCTTCAAAAGATCTCATGTTTCAATTTGAGAAAGAATGTAGAAAAAGAAAAGGATCAACGAGGATCAAATAATGAAGTAATTGTAGGTCATTGAATCTAATTTATTTGGAATCCTTCCATTTTTTCGTTTGACTAGTAGTTGCTGTTTTTTGTGTAAGTATATCCAAAACAATTATTTCCATGTGACTAAAAATATGTACTTGTGCATATTGACTATCATGAAAGAAATAATATCAGAATTGATGATGTGTTGAACTAGCTAACATCTTTGTGTTTGCTAAAATCTGGTTGGTGATGAGCTAAAAAGTGTTTTAGCGGTCATGTTAATCCACTTAGAGATAAGATATTGTGGTAAAATTGCGCAAGTTATTTTTAATAAAAGTTTTGATGATTAGACATGTTGTCTCACTTTAGTGAATATAATCCGTTATGTAGCACTGTTATCATTTGCCTTTCATAAATTTTTAACTAGAGAGTATGTAAAACAAAAATTTCCCCATGGATGCTGCATCTACAAAACTTTGTTAGATTTGCAAGAAGAAGTTGGGCATGAAATTCATAAAATCATAGAATAAAATATGGGGCTAAGACAATTAATAGCCATAAGAACGTTAAAAGAGATTATATAAAACACACAAAAAAAAATAAAAAATTGTGACTGTTTGGTTTTGTTCAGAGATAAAAAATAGTGAATGCATTATGCAAATCACAAGATGAGGGTTCTAGGTGTCAATCAGCACTGATGGTATAGTAAGTTGAGAATAGATCGACACGAATAAAAAGAAAAAAAGTTCTTAAAAGTCGTATAAATTTAACAAAGCCTGAATATGTAACCATGTTGCTAAACAGTGGCGGACCCAGAAATTAATTTTATTGGGGTCATACAAATTTTAAAATTGTATTATAAGATTTTTAGTTTTGTATATGATAATAGTTTCTTACATAAAACATAAACAAAAGAAAAATGATGTTACTTTTAATTAAGAAAATGGTGTAGCCGACAAAAAAAAGAAAAAAATAGTGTATAATAAGTCACAAAATTGCTGTTATTCTTGGAAAAATAATAACGAAACATAAATATAGATTAGAAGTGAAGTATATAAGCTGTCAGTGAAAAAGAAAAAATTAAACTTAAAGTGTCATTTGAGGGTATCGAACCCATTTTATGGGATGTCACAACATAGAAAATTACAAACTTTGCTGATAGAGTGTAATGAAAACTCTTGCACAAAATTTATTTAATTATTTAACTGGGGTCAGTTGACCCCCCTAATCTCTTAGTGGGTCCGCCCCTGTTGCTAAACCTTGTCAAAATTTGTTATATCTTACTTCTTCTTTTTTCTGTTTATAAAAATTAAGATTATTAGACTATGATTTATAGTTTAATGATATGTACTACTGTTGTCTTTGTGTCACCGTTCAAATCTAATTCGTATAGTTAATTCATGTTGTTAACAAAACAAATATATATATATATATATATTATTAAAAAACAATGATAAAGATTGGAGTGTTGCGGTATATTCTATGATAGCAATTCGTTGGTTTCTATTGAGACGGGTCAGTCGAGACTTGTGCTAAACGAACGGTGGAGGTTCTTGCAGTCGAAAGTATGGTTCTCTTGATCTGACTATAGCTTTGAGTTTTAACCTCAGTTTATTGTGATCTAATCATTTTATTTTGTCTAATAAAACTTTATATGGTGCAAATTTTGAATATAGTTTCGCTAATTTGAATTGTTATTATAAAATTTCGCAGTTAAGTGAAGCTTTTTTTTTTAAGTAACAGATTTTAACATTCCAAATGGGAAAAGTTTTTCTGACTAACATAAACAAATTAATGGTTTCTTGCCAAATGGTAAGCTGATGAACTTTTTGTAATACATACATATCACAAAGTTTATTTAAAAAAATTCTCCGAATTACAATCAAAACAAAATACACATCCAATCAAAACTCAAGTAAAATAGAAATTTCAAGCCTCCCATGATATTTATAAAAAAAAATCCTAATTATAACCTTTTCCGAAAACGACCTTTTTCTCCGACTAAGATAAAAACTTAATTAAGAAGAAAACAAAAATTTCAACCTTCTTATCGTTTTCAAAGTTATGACTTATGAGAGTTGCATTAACCTAATAATGCAATCTCAACACAGGTACTTCGTTTTTTAAGCGAATACAAAACAAACACAGAAATATAACATAAATAATCTTTTTCAAAAGACAAAAAGAAAAAGAATAGTTTAGAACTTCTTTAAATGATATAAATACTATATATACATTTATATCACTTCCTCTCTTCATTTATCGTCGAGATAAGACTCGATTCTATAGCAGGTAACTTTAGAGTCCACGTTTTCATACGCTCGTTCGTCTTTTTAACCTGTAGTTAGATAAGATCTAACTTTAAATATATTGAACTTCTATTCAAAACTTTGAATGAAGTAAGAGTGAAGGTTAAAGTAATTAATTACCTCCATTTCCCAGTCAGTATTATAAATAATATAACACAATATCAACGTTTGGATACCAACTCCAGCTAACATTCCAGACCAGAGTCCCTGTAATTAAAAGCATACAATAAAATTTGATTTAAGTTATCATTAGTTCTAATGATTAATGATAAAGTACTGAATCTTAATAAATCAGCTTGTTTTAAATATTTACGTACCTTAATACCAAAATGGAAAATGTAAATAAGGAAGAAACCTAAAGGAACACCAATTCCATAATAAGAGGCTAAGTTTACAAATGCTACCATACTCTGCATCCCTGCTCCAATGGCTACCCCTGTTATATTTATATTCAAACATTAATTTGTTTGTGGTTACAACTTAGTGAAATCTAAAACTTTATGTTATAATAATATAAGGGGTTTAATATACTAACCAGAGAGAACGGGTTGGATGATGTTAAAGAGTATGGATATGCTAAGGACGATGGATAGGTCAGCAACTGCGTCCGAGACACGGTGGCTATCAGAGAACAAATATGAAATCTGACCACCAAACGCTAGACAAAGAGCACAACATATCACACCGATCACTGCTGATACCGCAAGCACCACTTTTATAGAGAATTTTACCGCCTCGGCATCTCCTTTTCCCAATTCGTTCGCTACTCGTACGCTACATTTTTCGATTCAGAGATAATAGTAACATAGACTTAAAGTATGTATTAACAGAGAATACACCTATAATAACACAGAAATATTATAAATGAGCTCGTGTACATATATAGTTACATACCATGCTGCACCCAACAAGCCTAAGCAAATGTTCAACTCCCAGGTGTAAATATATTGGCTGCAAATTTCGATAGAGGATTAGTTTCCAAAAAGGTCTAAAAACATTATAAAAAGAATTTTGAATTGCATCATGGACTTTAAGTTATACCATATGGAGAAAGCAGAAATTGCGATATTCGCATCTTTTGTATATCCAGACATTAAGACAATGATGCTCATATACCAGTACTCTAAGCTGTTCAAAGCAAACACAAGAAGAGTCATTAGAAATCTCCAAAGCCTACGTAGCCAGTCTCGCAAAAATAGAAGAAGCAAATTACCAGAGCATGAAGCCGGACGAAATAGATAACTTGAGCATGGGAATAAGATCAACAAAAGCAGCCGTGCTAAAGCCAGTCCAAGTATGTGGGCACCATCCTCCACAAACATACACAAACTCAGCTATTACCAAAGACCACGAGCTTATATTAAGCCCTAGAAGCGCACCATGGACCCCCATCCCCATCACGTGCACGAACCACCACGTCAGTCCAATGTCCAAGAACAGGGCTAGGATCGATAGAATGCCTATGATGGCATTCTTCATCTGCGCTTGGAGATACATTTGCATTGTCATGGTGAACACGATGCTGTAGAGGAAAGGGATTACCCAAGGGTAGATCTCATCCACAGTCTCGGTGATCACAACGTTTTGGCCTAGTAACCGGAGAATAGGACCGGCGAAGACGATGAAAGGGACGAAGAGAGTGGCTGTAAAGAGGTCTACAATCCAAGAACGTTGTAAGTATATCCCCATCATGTGGTATTGTTGTGCTCCGTATGCTTGTCCACATAGTGTCTCTGTCGCACTTGACATACCTGCCTATAATTCACCATGCGTTCCAAAAACATTATTTCGTATTTAGCAGAAACTATTAGGCCACGTATTTAGCAGAAACCATTAGGCCACGTATTTAGCAGAAACCATTAGGCCACGTGGTCTTATATTAAATAATCTTAACTGTATTCGTTCAATACTTTTCTTCATATGGGTTTATGCTTAATTAATATTGTTAAAACTGCAGTGTGAAACCATCTAGTATATGAGCTTCGATTGAATAAATCTTACTCCATCCGTCTCCATTTCCGGGAAAGAGAGTCATTCTAATAGTAATTTTTTTTTTTAAATGTCATTTTATATTTTCAAAGTGATTTTTAAACAAAAATCTTAATTTATTTTCCATCCAAAACTAAAACTCTTTTAGCTTAAGTCAGTATCATCTAACTAGTGGCATAACTAGTAGGCTAGTAGCATATATAATAAATAAATGCATATTTGTATCACTAAAATATTTTAAAATTTATGTCAAAAGTGTCTTTGTGAAAGGGAGAATGCTTTAATTTTTTATACGCAAAAGACATCAAATAAAACTAAAAATATTGTCCTCGTTTTGCATATACACATTATATACATTTTTTATAATGAAAACCATTGACCCAAAAAAGTTGATATTTGCTGACCATTGATATTTTTTGACGGATAGTTTTAGTATTTGAAGATATAATATGATATGGATGGTAGGGAGATTAGATTACCATGACACCGTAGGCGAAGCGAATGAAAGTGCTTTGAAGGAGAGCATAAGCAGCGAGACCTGTTTCACTGGAGTGGCCAATGGAGGCTTGAGCCACCACTATACATCCAAACGACATCACTCTAAACAAAGTTGATGGTAAAGCTATTCTCCACATCTTCCTTACTTCACTCCAAATCTTCTTTCTCAGGTAGAGACTTTCTCTCCTCTGTTCTGTCTCTGACCCACTTAGCAGTCTCTCTTCCATTTCTCCACCACCTCTACTCATTTCTCCCCCTCTTTACTTTCTCTAAAAACATTATAATTTAACTTAATTATTACTTTTTTTACATGGGACAAACACAAATTAAGCATCATTCAGAGGACACATAAAAAAAATGTCAAGACTGCTATGTAAAGGCGAATTTTCCAACACACACGTCAGTGATTAGAGAAGCTAATTAAGTACAACCTAGTTCCAAAAAGCTAAAATTTATCTTTGGAGAAAATCTTAAACAGATAAATTCATCAGAATATATATGTGCATGTTATATATACATATTTATGGTTTATTTTAAAGAAGTATGGAGTGATTTACTTACCTCTTAAGCTTAGTTCAAATGGGAAGAGAGTCGGAGAAACCAAGAACAAAAACAAAATATTTCCCAGAAAATTCAAAAGAACAAGAAAACTTAAGAGAGGCAAGAAGAAATAAGTATTACTATTTTCTCTTTCTATTGGAAAATGTGGTAGTCTAAAACTTAAACGCATGCATGTGGGTTATATATATAGTGAGAGATAGAGACAGAGAGAGGCAACGGGGTTGAGTAGGTTATATACGTGTGTATGTAGAGAGACTAGAGAGACGACGTCAAATAAAACTGTATAAACATTAAATACTATATATCTGTTTTTTTCTACTATATTGTTTTATGTGGAAACGTTTTAGGAAAAAAAACGTGTCGTTTTGTTTGTGTAAGGAAAAAAAATAACAATAAGCAATTATTTCTAATCGTCTGTTACTTGTGAATCCAAGTTTAAATGACATAGAATTTATGTCAAGGGTAAATTACATGTTAAGATCGATCATTTTTTTAAATGAAATTATGCTTTCTAACATGATGTTGCATATGAATATTAATCATGCAAAAAAAGGCTTTGTTTACAAAGAAAAATTATCAATATCTACAGAAACATAATCGCTAGTTTAGTATTAGCTTAATTTCAATAATTGAATTAAAGAATGCTTATGCGTAAAAAAAAGATGATTATGCGGATGAATTTGTTTTTTTTTTTACAATTTGTTTTTGTTTATAAAATTAATTTTCTTTAAATGAATTTGGTTTGCTGTGGATTACCAAATAAATATGTGTTTAGAAAGAAAGAAAATTATATAAAAAGGGTGAGAGGTAGTATGAAATAGACCGAGAGTCTGAGCCAATCGAGGATAAAATGTGGAGGTGTTGTTGTCCACGACTCCACGTGCCAAATAATAATAATATAATCCATGCATCCTCGCTTGGACTTTGGAGTAAGTGATCATAAAAAAGATGAGACCATCTCGACTCTATCTATCTCTCTCAAATAAATCAGAGAGTTCGGACTTTCGAGGAAATGAGAAATAGAAATAGACATAGTGGGTACGTACTTTTCGTAAAAGTGTGTTTAGTTGTTTACTTATCCACCCTTAACTACTTAAAGGTGATCCTCTTTTTTTGGTTAAATGAGGTGTTCCTCTTTAAACCAAATGTTATTAGTATAATTTATTTGTTCTTTTTTGGGCAATTACTTTATAATAAAATGGTGACATGAGTGTTATTATTGAACTAATCAGTCCCACTAAGTCTGGACGTGTATTTGTTCAGGTTCTGGTCGGGTTTTTTGAGTTTTCGGATTTAGATTATGAGGTACTTTTCGGGTATTCTTATTTTTCAGATCAGATTCGGTTCGGATTTATGCGGGTTTGATTCGGATCTATGTGGGTTTGGTTCAGGTTCAGGTACCCGAAATATTGGGAGAAAATAAAAAATGGATAAATTTGAATAAAATGTTTACAAATATAATTAAAAAATTTCTTATAACTAGTTATTTTGGATATTTTGACTATTTTAGATTTAAAATAATTGATATATTTAGGTTTATAATTGTAATGTTAGATAATTGAGCTATATTAAATCTAAATATAACTAATATTTGTATATATATATATAATTATATTTGAGTATTTTTGGTATCTATTCGGGTCTCGGTTCGATTTGGATTTGGGTTCAGATTTTCGAGTTTAGAATTTGAAGTATTTTTTAGGTATTTCTAAACTTCAGATCGAATTTGATTTAGGTATTTTTGGATCAGTTTGGATCGGATATTCGGGTCTGATTACTTTTGCCTAGGCCTACGCCCCACCATGTTGAGATAATTTACAATTTTGGCGGCATGATCCGCTAAATAATAGTAAGATTTGATTAAAGGGATGATGATCTAGTGCTAATACACGGAGATTGATTTTTTTTGTCCTTAGTTCAATTTTTTTTTGGGATGAAAAAACATTTTTTAAAAATAAATAGACTAAAGATTTGCTCTGAACAATATCCAGAATTCTTGTGGTTTATAAAAAAAATAAAAATAATAAAAATAAAAATAAATAATTGTTAATTTCGCGGATCCCAAAAAAAATTGTAAGCGTCCGCAGAGGAAATTTGTAAACGTACGCAGAGGAAAGGAAACTATCCCGAAAAAGACTTCATTTTCGTGTTTACTATTTCAGTTACAAAGTGAAAACAAACAACGTCCCCAGAGGCGAGACTATGCTTGTTTACAAAAAGCATTGGCCTTAGGCCCTCAAATATTTGATAAACTTTAAAACTCCTAATTTTAAAATATTTTTTGATATAATAATAAAATATGTATTTTAGTGTGATTTTTCTTGAGTTTAAAATTTTATTTTATATATTAAAATAGTGTTAATTATTTCTAATATTTTACAAAATTTATCTTAAATTTTAAAATGTTTATAGATTTAAAATTGTGTTAATTAAAAAATAGATTACAAAATAGTATTTTATAGTTTAAGAAATATTTTATAGCTTAAGAAAATAGTAGAAAATTTATATTTATAGATATAAAAATAGTGCTTATTATAAAAAATATATATATAATTTTAATTACGATATATATTTTATCACAATATATATATATATCAAAGATTTTTTGTCCTAGGTCTGCAAAACCTTTGGCATGGCTCTGAATGTCCCGTTTCCTAAGAACAAACAGACACTACACGATGTTTTAAAGACTCGGTAGGGATGAGACTATGAGAGGAGAGGGGGGACCCATATTAGCTACACGTTATGAATAAATTGTGACAATTCATTCCTATCAGTCCACGTTTTAATGGGACACTACCATCTGTTTTGTTTTATGGAATATGTCATTATATATAGTACCACAAATCCTTGCCTTAATTAAAAATAAAAACTTTGCATTCGCCTTTCTAATAATGAAAATAATTTCTATTTTGTGAGATATATGTGTATATATATATTATGTATTTTTCGAGCTATTCATTTTAGTTATATGTTTATTTATTAACTATGACACATTGACAGTTATGATTCATCCATCCAACTTTTTTTCCAGAGTTATCACATAGATTTCGTCGTTGCCAAGTATTAAATTTTAGCATGGAGCGACATGTGGCTGTGTGTAGTTATTTATTGAAGCGTAACCATATTTAACCAACTTGAGAACTTGCTATTCCGATGTAATTGTTTTCCATGTCTTTTTTATGCACCAAACGCCTACAAATATAATATGGATTCATAAAGTCCAAAGTAAAACTTTATCACGGTCAGCTGTGAAGTTTATTTGTTAAACAAAATCTATCTGGAAATTAAAAGAATTTCACTCATATCCAACTTCAAGTTACATCACGTTAAATGCAATAGCCAAGTGCCATAGAAGAAGCCCCACTTCAGTTGGGGATAACAGCTTTAATTTGGGCCATAAATTGTCAGATTTTTAATTATTAGTCAAATTTGGGAGATAAATTGTCAGATTGTGAGATAAAGCTTTCATTTCCTATATGTGTTTTTATAAGTAGATAAAAAGCATGCCCTGTTTTCGAACAAAAAAGCTCTCTCTCTTTTTTTTCCAAAGTAATATTAACCAGAAAATCCAAAAAAAAATAAAAAAATGTATATATATATGTGCCCTGCATTTCAAAATTTGTTAGTTTTTTTTTTTTTTGCATCTATAGTAACCAACATAAATAAATAAAAGTTGATTAAGAAGAGAATCTTCAACTAAAGAATGGTCTCGGTTTATTCATTATTGCCGTTTATGTGTAAATTTTTTGTTCTCCATATTGATTGGTTCTATCAGCCTCTCAAGACCTACTACTCACTTGAAATTAATTATCTGTAATATAATCGATCGATCACACTCATCATCTTAATTTATTTATTTTGAATTTTTATTTTTTTGTAGACATAAAATGACTGATTTTAGTCAAAAATAATGATCAACATTAATGTTTTCGTAAACAGAGAGAACGTTTTTTTTTTCTCTCGCCAATAGAGAACATTCGTTAAAATATGGAACAAAAAAGAAAAAAAAATGAAAATATCTGATATATATAATTATTTGAAGATAAAAATAGAGTTTAGACGATTTTTATCATGCTCTAGTGATTAAAATATTAAGTACGTTACTTTTCTTATATAAAATCACTGTTAGTTAAGATATCAGTGTTTTTAATTTTTATACCATGAGTTTAATCATAGTTTACCACCATACATAATTTAAGTGGCAAGAAAATAAATAAATTTGGTCTAAGATTTCCTCGTTTAAACACACAAAATTAAATAAGGACTTTGTAAAGTTTGTCGCAGGCATGTGAAGTTGTAAAGTTTAAAACACTGTCATTGGTTTTGTATTTTCTTGATCATCATCGTATAATCTTCCTATCCTCTTCGGTTTAAAGATTTTGTTTTTTTGATAAGAAAATGTCTCGCTTCAGTTTCTAAACCAATTGTTCTTCTCCAATTCAACTTTCTTTCTATTATTTTTATGGAAATCAATGGCTCACCTATGACCACCTATGACCTAACGAGTGACAATGTGACGACTCCCTTTTAAGCTGATAGCTGAAAGAAACTAAAAGACAACTTTTCCGTTTCTTTTTTCATATATTAGCGTATATATAATTAGTTGACCAAAAAAAAAGAAAAACGTATATATAATTTTATAATTTGTATCTCTAAAAACAATTCCTGTTTTGGAAGACAATAAAATAAATTTTCACGATTTTCAGTTGGACCTGTAATTTTGTACTTCTCCAGTGAATGGCCGGTAAATATAATAAATATAGTAAACTCGGTTTCAAGAAAATTGTCGATATTGTCGTGTTGTATGAGGTGTCAAAGCGAGCTGGTCCGTCTCACTATACTTACTACAATGAGCCCAAACTAGTAAAATATAGGAAATCTAAATCCATCTCGAAAATATCAGCGGTTTCGCTATGAAACTATGACATTCTGATCCGTGAAATGGTCAATTGGTGGGAACTGGAAGAGCGTCAAAGATTGGTGAGTAGGACGGGATGGGATGGTCTACACTGTCGATATTATTAGTATTTATTAGCTTCATTGAATGTTATAAATTATGAAAATGGTATAATTCGCTCGTGTCAATAAAAATGGCTGGATCAAGTAGGTGGTTTCATTGAAAAAATGACCGAGCATAGCTACGTAGACAAATTCTTAAGCACAGCTTCATATATCCATGTCACCTAGTTTTTTGGTATCGCAAAATAAATAGTTGTACCTTTAAATGTGATTGCGATCAGAATCTATTTTTGTCTTTGTATATATGATTATTAAATTAGCAATTTTGTAATCGCAACAACACTATTGGAAAACGTTTAACCAATAAACCAACACCAAATGACAAAGATAACTTAAATTTTAGTTTTTGTATATAGTTGAATTTTCAAAACTCCAAATTTTGTCTGTATCTCAGAATCTATTGCAATAAGTAAATTTTCACACCTACTGGACATAACGTATTAATTCGCTTCCGGATAAGCCATTTTTCATTTGTCATAGTAAAGTATCTGTTTTACACAAATATTTTAAATATTCATAGTTAAAATTTACAACAAAATATTGGCAGACTTTTTTAGAAAGCTTTAGTCGGCCAGTAGATTACTTCCTGTCCGATATTACCATTGAAATCCAAAATAAAATGATTTGATTGATGGTACTCTAACTGCAATAAAAAAAGTGCATTATTGAAAGGTTTCTTTTTTTAGGTCATACAACAATTATCATAGTTTTTTTTTTGTTCTGAAATTAAAAATTATGTCTTTTTTTCTTCTTAATTGTTGTGATGCAATTGGGTATTTAAGAATGAATATGAAACGTAGATTCTGGACCATTTTGCGTAGCCACTGACGCAGTCCTTGGTACATATTTATGTTTAAGTTGAGTGTGTATAAAACATATACAATTAATTATATATAGTGTATAGGTAAAGTAGGACAAAAGTCATCAAAAGCTAATGTGCATTGAATCATGTAAAGAATGCGATGTTTTTTGCATGAATCATGATTAATCAATGATATTAATATTTATAACACAGTCAAGATTATATATTTATACAAACTGTAAAAAAAGAGAGTTTAAAAGTCACTTAATTCATTTCTACCTCACTGATATGATCGAATTAGAACATTGGATACATTCATTATAAGGGATAGCAACACAATTGATAATACCTTTTTTTTTTTGGTCAATCATCATAATGATGATTCATGTGCATATATTATCGATTTATAGATTAATTGTATTCCATGGCAGAAAAGGGGGGATATCTGAAAAGGAGAGAATAATTAAGTAAGTAGCAATAGGGAAAATTTAGTCAGAGGACGAAAAACAGATCAAATATTTTAAACAATCATATTTTATCAACCATTTCATTTGGAGATTAGAGTTCAGTTTTATTTGGCCGTCCATTTCATAAATTAAAACATTTACATAAAAATAACATGTTACTAGTAAAAATCATTATTGAAGGATTAAGCTGTGCTTACATATTTACATAAAAATAATATTCTTAAGAGAAAAAACACTCTTCCCAGAACAGTTAAATGACGGTTAAAATATATTTTCTGAAATAATATTATTGCCATTAATTTATTTGTTTTTCTCATTATTTTCCTCAATAACTATCTCAATTTTTGACCATTGAGCTAATTAACTCTATATATATATTTTGTTTAAATGTGACATTTATTTAATGGTAATGTTTATATATAATATGGAGTTAATTTTTGGCCATTGAGCTTATCAAAACTAACTTTATATCATATATATACATACGAAAAATTATAAAAATACTACTAACCTTTTTAAATTAAAAAGTACCACTATTTTTTTTTTGTATAACAAGGGATCCAAACAAAAATCTAAACTAATCTCTGGGATTTGTAAAAAGTCTAATTACAATCTTTCAACCATTAGACACAACAAATATCCCAGTTTTGGTCACCTATACCAATTTTAAATTTAGAAAAATTATTAAAAGTCTAGGAATGTCTCCTACATGATACAAAAAAATGTTACCAGCTTTTATGTTTTTAACGAACGACCAATTATTGCTCATTCAGAAGTGTGAACTTGAGTTTTTTTTTTTTTTTTTTTTTTTGTTAAAAAATGAATTACGACTTGTCATTTAATTTCTCTGAGTATCATTATCTGACGAGACAGGTTCGGTAAAAAGGTACGGAAAAAGATGAAAGTATGTCCCTAAAAGTCATTTAAATGATCAATAGTATAGTTTGGCATTGAATTAACGCTTTTAGAACAAAATGATTGCTAGTTCTGTGAAGTAATGGAGTTGCTATTTGCCACCCCAAATATGAAAACCCATTAAAATAATTTATTTTAAATTGAAAATTGTTAATATTAATTTAATCTCAACTACTGATTGTCTCCATTTCTGTGAAATAATCATTAAATACCTTTTCTCCGTTGCATGGCAAACGTCGTTTTACATTGCAGTTTTAAAAATCTAACTCGTCTCCCTCATTGCACACGTAGCTAAAACCGGTGGCCTCGGTGCGAATTTTTTTTTTTTTTTTTAAGTCTGTAGTAACTAGTAAACAATAATAATAATGATTCTTTCGTCTTTTTAACATTTTCCAAACTCACTTATAAGATTTTTTTTAATTTTGCTAATGAAAAAAAATTTACATATCTAAAAAAGAATTTGGAAAAATACCGTGGATTTCTAAAGCGACAAAAATATTTGGTTTTTCAACATATCTTAGACACAAGTCTCGACTATGCAAGTTTAAAAAGAAAAAAAAAAGAAGTCTCGACTCTGGACCATAAGAAAAAATAAAATCTCTCTTTAAGAAAAATTATCACTAAAATTAAAAAAAAAAAGTTTATTTGTAATAATAAGAATAGAATTTTTTTTTTTTGATAAAAAATAAGAATAGCCTTTAATCTAACTAGCATAATTTCCTAGAGTTGTTTCACGTGGCATATGGCTCTGTTGAAGCATTCAGCTGTAATGTCTTGTCTTGGTTTATAAAAAAAATGATTCTCCTCGCTAGCTGTGAAAATCATAACTGATTACTCTTACTTCTTGACAACAACAAGATTCTTCTTTTACACTTGTTAACCATCAACCGGATTCAAATCTATCTGGTTCGTTTCGGGCTAACACGTTTCTTGACACGAAATCCTAACCAAACCGGGGACAGACCTGAAAATCACTTTGGTTGTTTTGCTAACATTGTCCCCAATTTTTTTTAAAGATGGGCCGACCTAACATTACACTATTACACCTCGTACCTGAGCCAATAATTACGTGACAATAATATCAAATAAACGTGGCCCTAACATTTGGATACACAAAATGAACAATCTCACATCTTTTTAAAGACCCACTAAATAACCAAAACAGCATGACCCATTCTTTCTTCTTGTTTGTTTCTATTATCAACATTTTCAACTTGATTCTCCTAATTTTCAAGCTGTACCACAAATAACAAAATCCATTATCTTCCGGTGTCTCAAAATTTAAGAATTCTTTTAAAAGTCTCGTTCTATTTTCTCTAGACTCTGTAAATATAATATAACGTATCAATAACAATAACAACAATTAATGGTAAACAGACCTCTCCCTCTTTCTCTGTATCTCTCTCTCTCTCACACACACACAAAACTGTTGAGTCTTGATTTATCTTCATTTTCAAGATGAAGAAGCTTCTGCTTCTTCTTCAACGCTTCCTTGTGTAGTGGCTTCTTCTCCTTCTGCTTCACTGGACTTTTCTAGTCCGGGTCCAGCTGATACTTTCACCATTGAAGGACGTAAAAGCCTTTCGCCTAGCAAGAAACCTTTCCTGTATTCTTCAAGTACAATACCCTCTTCGTATTCTGCAGAATCCTCTCTCATTATTGCCTCGTGTAGCTTTTACACAACAAAGAGAAAAGCATATGGATAAAAAAGATGTCAGCTGTTAGAAGAAACTTGGAAAGACCAACAAATAAAGGCATTGCGTAAAGTTAACTACCAACTCATTGAAAACCCCTTACCACTCGCTAAAACTTTATCGAGGTGTATGATTAAGATTAGACGCATGAGCGGCTATGTGATAACCAAAAGGCATCTCAACACACTAGGACTTAAGGACCCTAGGCCTCATAATTCATTGATCATTCACATCACAAAGTATCATTCAGCATAATTTGTTCCATCCATCTAACTATCTTTCAAAGTAAAAACCGCTTCATTCGCATCACAAAGTATCATTCAGCATAATTTGTTCCATCCATCTAACTATCTTTCAAAGTAAAAACCGCTTCTACATTATGATCAAGATTATTCCGGTAACACTAGACCAAC
The DNA here is from genome assembly GCA_028015245.1 of Cardamine occulta. Lineage (NCBI taxonomy): Eukaryota > Viridiplantae > Streptophyta > Magnoliopsida > Brassicales > Brassicaceae > Cardamine > Cardamine occulta. The sequence continues at coordinate 18,260,798 of CM051382.1, read as the reverse complement.
GAGTTATTCTAATCCCAAACGATTTTGATTTAAAGATTAACACAACCAGTAAGCAGAGCAACAAAAACCCATTTCTCGATCTCTCGAAAGAAGAAAGATATATTAGTAACTTACCATTGGATCAAACTGCTTGCCGACTGTCTCCACATGGACAACACCAAGTGAGCTCAGAATTTCAACAAACTGTTTGTATATGCTCTGATAGCTATTAGTGACTTTCTCTTCTCCCTCAGTCTCCACTTTAATTTGGCTTTTAGCTCTCTCGAAATTATCCAAAACAGCTAAAAGATTCTCTACAACTTCTCCTTGAGCATTTGAAACAAGGTTTAGCCTTTCCCTCTCTGTCCTCTTCCTGAAGTTGTCGAAATCTGCACTGATTCTTATGAGCCGATCCCTCTCCACAGACAATTCATTGGATAAAGAGGCTACTTTATCTTCAAGCAGAATTTTTTCATCTTCTATGGACTTTAAAGATGCTTCAATCTCAGCAATCTTCCCCTCGTTGATGTCTGCTAAAGCTTCTTTATATGAATTCAACAATGCTGTGATAACAGCCGCTTCTTCTTCCTCAGCTTCAACTCCCTCAGCGCCGGCATTTTCACTCTCGTCACCAACAGCATTATCTGTCTCCTGCTCCATGATTTCAGAAGGAAAACAGAATCAGAAGAAAGCAATTCACTTAACACAGACATTTCGTCAATTCCTGATAAGCAAACACACAATACTTAAACAATAACATTAACAACAAAGGCTTTAGAACACTCTCTGTGGCCCTTATACAAGAATCACGGAATCAATATGAACATGGTCCCAAAATACTAGAAAACTCCTTTGTTTTGATAATACATCATGCCACAAGAATCTGAAAATCTGCCATCCACCGGACTTGGTGTATCATTATAAACATTCACCATTTCATACCTTAAATAGACTGAATACGAATTCTATTCATTGCTCTTGCTCATGTGGAAGCTCCTTGAGAAGGTAATATAATCAACAAAGCTTAAGACTTTAAGCAATTCTAACCTACAGTATCCCAAGTTCTCAAATTTCAACATAAACTCATCATAAGATTCTAAATAAGTAAATGAGTAATCCCAATTTCAAAACCCTAACATTAACAGAAAGAAAAACCCCAAAAAGTAAACAGAAGTGAAACGAAATCGAAAAACCTGGACTTCAGGTTCGCTTGATTCCACCTCAGTCTCCGTCGTCTCTGCTTCTCCTGAAGCAAACGGAACGAGGTTTAGTAACCGGAGAGGATAGCCGGTAGAGACAGACCGGAGAGAAGCTCGGCGAGAGAGTGAGACGCTGACGTTTCTTCCTCCGGCGAAGGAGACGCAAAAGGGCTTAAAGAGTACAGAGGGAGTATGAAGAAGCGTTGGTGTGAGACGTAAAGACGGCGTTTTGAGTAGAACGGCCATTGGAGAGTTCGGAGATAGATAGAGAGAGAGAGAGAGAGAGAGTGGCGGAGAGAGATAAGGAAGAGAGAAGGCTAACAGTTTCCAACTCCGTCGGATGTAATGAATCTCTTTGTTTTTGTTTCGGCTTTCTAACCGTTGGATGTAATTTTTACTATGTTGATCGGACGGTTCTTGTTTATCAGAAGTGTGTAGGGAGTTCCTAGATTTTATGAGATTGAAACTTCTGGAATTTTGTAAATAATTTTTATGCTCTTAAAATATTAAAATAGAAGAACCATTGTCACAATATATATATATATATAGATTTTATATTTTATATGATTATCTTTGCCAACATTTTCACAATATGCAATGTTCTATAACATTTTATGATATAATATCATTTATGTTTTCTTGTCAACATTTTCACATACGACTGAACTACACATTTTTTTTTATAAAGATATCATCATATAACAAGATATCTTAGATTCTATGATCGAGACATTTTTTACTGCGATCCGAACAAATATTTTAATAATTTGTCGTAGTGTTATTACTGTGTTACCATTCTCTTTCTTTTTTTTTGTTTGGGTCAAAATTACTGTGTTACCATTCAAATCATCAAAATCCGCATATTACAGAGTAAAAATTGCTCTATTGTCTCTATTTTTTTAGGATTTGGGAAATTTTAGGAGCAATCTTGTGTTTAAATCATAGCTAGTTAATTCGACAATTTGGACTTAACAATCTTGTATATACAGTATACTGATATTGTATATATACAAAAGGTCTATGCGAAAATAATATAGCAAGCCCAAAGCGATATGCTAATCTAGTATATTTGTTATAATTTATAAAAGAAAGTTACTGGAAAATATCAGTGTTTGGGTTGAAAAAAAGAGAGAGAAGATATATCAAAAAAAATTTTTATTGTGTATTGCCGTTTGACGTTTGTCTTAATTTGTGCAAATGTATGAGTTGACTCCGGGTTGAAATATGGCTTTCGAGGAAGGTGATGCTTAGTAGCTGGTTAGAGCTTGAGGATGATTAGCTTTCTACATGATCTATTATTTTGTATAAATATGTATGTCTATTACATCATCATTAGTCATTACAATATATTTTTGAGATACTTTTTTATTGTTTCATTGCAAATAATTTGTAATGCAAAGGTGAACGAATATAACTTTATGCAACACTTGAAAACACAAAGAACATTTTTACAGTTTATTCTAAAACGAATAATTATTTATAGACCATCAATGCATCAATATCTATGATAGACGGTTTTATATATACAAATATTACCTAAGATGGACTATTTTATCTTTAATAAAGTGGACTAAATTGTCAAAAAAATAAAAAAATAAATAAAGTGGACCACAAGTGATTGCTCCTTAGGCCAAAAAATTCCGATTCTTGTAAAATACAAAAGAAATAGGTAGAGTGCTCCAAAAATTATGAAAATTTACCAGAAAATAGGTTTCATTATCCTTATGAAGCATGCAAAACATCGCATCAAAATTCCAAGTATTGTTTTTTTTATGGACCAGTGTCTACTCAGACACCATGTATGTACACTGGTACCATATTGGAAAATTGCATAAGAGCTATATAAGGGGTAATTTTTAATTTATTTATTTATTGTTACTATGTGAGAATCCATGCACACACAAATATATTTTTGTAACCATATTTTTTTTACTTTTAGCATACAAGTTCTTTTGTTATTATCTAAATATAATTTATATAAGATTAGCTGCTCTATAGATATTTTTATTTATTATGGACTATTTTATCTTTAATAAAGTGGACTAAATTGTCAAAAAAATAAAAAAATAAATAAAGTGGACCACAAGTGATTGTTCTACATACATCATACTTGAAATTTTCATTAAATTTACCTCCACTAATTTACATAATTTATATTTGAGACTCAAATCCCATATATAATACAAAAGGCTTCCACATCTTTAGGAGTTAAACTAATCAAAACCAATGATTTGATGAATTAAACTATAGTTACTAATAATAGTATTCCAATCACAAAACAACACGTATTTCCATATAATATCCAGTTATATATATATATATATATACCGGTGTACGAGAAAAGTATTTGTTTGAACTTTGAATCAGTTTTCTAAATTTGCGCAGTCTTGTCAGAAGTAGTGGATGCAATGTACCTTAACACTAAATGCTAAGTTACTTGCTTCCCTAATAAACCCGTTGTTGAACGTAAGTCTTCGGTCAGACGGCATTGTTCTTGGTGGAAAGATGATTGTTCTATTCTACATATATAATTGGGATCACCGTTCACATGTATTTTCTTTTTGTTTGAACTGATCGGTTAAGATTTATCCTTTGATAAACTGTAAAAAGTTTGTATCCCACCTCGTTCAATTTACATTACATGAAACTTAACAACCTCCTAAATAACTTTACTAAACAATTATTGTGGATACTTTAAATGTTTTTTTTTTAAGTTAGGCCATTTGAAAATTGACACTTATTGCATCTGTTCTGTTTATTTCACTAATTCTCGCTTGTTCTAACATTCTTTACATCAAAATATCATTGCAATTCTTCTATTGTTTCTATTATAACTTAAAAATGAATAGGTCGTTCAAATCCATAGAAGTGACTTTTGTATCTTATTAGTAAGCGGTAAGCCTGCGTCAATTGTAAACGTTTCATTTTTTACATCAACTAGGACTAGTGATCATGACTTTTTACATCAACTTGACTTTGATTTTATACTTTGACTCGGCATCAAATTGGTCGGTGACGTCATCCTCTACTAGTTTTCTTCCACGTGTAATTCTCTACTTGTTTAGTTTCGCAATAAATGAAAACTCGTTTTTTACAATAATATAAGACAATATAAATAGTATATGTTTTTGATGTCAACAAAATAATATATATGTTGTTAAACTATTACAAAAAGAGCGTAATACTGAAAATATAGTGACAAAATAGTTAAGCCAATTTATTGTGTGATAAATTCTGGATTTATAACTAATAAGAGTTAGAAGAAAATTTAAACACTGAAGTAAACAAAATTGGAAGACTTATAATTGACAACTTCGATAAAGCTAATCAAAATTCTTTGTTGAAAAATATAATTTTTATAAACTTAACTTTCATAAATGTTTTACATTTATTTTTATATTAAAAATTAATGAACAACCGGGTATAAATGCAACTGGTCTTAGACCATAATCCCATGTTTAAACGAAGTAATTTCTTTAAGTTGGAGAAATTACATCAAAATTATAGAATTAAAAAATGTTTTGTGATTATCTATTAACTCCATGTGAAATCATAACATTTTTATGCACTAAAGTCTATAAAAACCTATCTTAAGAGCTATTTCTTCTTCACCAGAGTCTCTTCTTTATCTCTTTAATTCTCTCTTTCTTTTTCTAGAGGTCGCTGTGATGATTGCTTCGAGTTTCCCAGAAAAATGTGTGTCACTAATCAACGGAGCACCATGTTGGGCCGTTTTCTTCCTTTTTGACCTTCTTGACAATTTTCTCTGCATCGTTTTCAGATTCCTCGATACGAGTTTCTTTCAAACGATGATACGAGTTTCTTTCAAACGATGATAAACACTTGTCAGAGACTCTTTACCAGAGGAGAAACGTTTTCCGACAAGCCGGTTTTCTCCGGTTTGCAAGAAAACTCCCTGAGATTACCAAGAAAATTGGTATCGTTACTTTCCTTAGAAATTTCCTTTTTCCCCACAAAATGAAGAAACTCCATCATGAGGTTGCAAACCGGTGGTCTGATTGTGGTTGCAAGACGTGTTTCTTGGACCAACACTAATAAACTTAACGTGATCTTGAAGCAACCTTCGATATCTCAAGGTAATTATAGTAATTACTTAAACTATAAAACTTAAATATCATAGTGGTTTAATGTTATAATTAATTCCTCATTTGAATCAGATTTGTTGATGAGCAACAAACCGGAAGTGAATGTTATTTTCATACACGGATTTTTGGCATCTTCATCGTTTTTGACCAATACAGTGTTCAAATATCTACCCGAGACGACCACGAAAACTGACTACAGATTCTTTGCGGTCGATCTTCTTGGGTTGGAGACAGCCCGAAACCAAGAGACTGTCGATATTCGTTGAAAGAACATGTGGAAATGATCGAGAAATCGGTTATTTTACCAAATAATTTGAGTTCATTCCATGTTGTAGCACACTCCATGGGATGCATCATTGCAATAGCCTTAGCTGCGAAATTCTCCGACAACGTCAAATCTGTCGCTTTAGTAGCTCCGGTGAATTTTTTCCCATCATAAAAATCTGATTTCTCATAATAACATGGTTCTAAACAACTTTTGTTCTGAAATGTTTTTCTTTGTTTTGGTTTTAGCCGTATTTTGCTAATTCAAAAGGAGGAGCTAGTTGTGATGCACTTGACGTGATCGCCGAAAAGAAACTTTGGCCACCGACTTCGTTTTTCTCGGCGATGATGGCTTGGTACGAACACATTGGCCGTAGCGTTTGCTTGGTTGTTAGTAGGCACCACCGTACATGGGGGAGGATCATCAAAATTGTAACTTGGAGAAGGTATATACTATATAAAATATCATTTATAGAAGAAACAAAAACATATCAAAACTTTGCACTGTGTTTTTCTCTTGCCAAATATAACAAGTTTTTGTATTTTATAACCAAGATATCGCGGTTTCTATAACTTAAAAAAAAAATCAAAATGGAAATAGATAAACCCAAATATAATTATGTATTTGTGTGTGAAAATGTAATTGTAATGATAACTTTAATAAATGTCATATCAAAGACTCTATTGTTTGAATCCTACGGTACCGGTTTCTAACAGTCTATTCTCTTCGATGTTCAGGAAAGTACCAACGGCGATAACGGAATTGATGAAGCACACACATCAATCAGCTTGGCACAGCGTGCACAATGTGATATGCGGAGGAGCAAAATTCACGGACAAACACCTCGAAACTTTGATAAATTCCGGTGTTAGAATCAATGTGGTGCAAGGGGATAGAGATGCTATTGTTCCTATTGATAGTCTATGGAACATGAAAGCAAAGTTCCCTGCGGTTAAAGTCGAGGTTATTGCCGGAACCGATCATAGTACGGTCATTATGAGTAGGAGAGAGGTCTTTGTTGCAAACCTTGTAAGTTTGTGGTCTTCTTCCGGAGAGACACAAAACTAGTTACTAGTAATTTATATTTTTGACAATATGTATAAGAAGAGTCAATAGAGTCTTCGAACTATTAAGTCTGATTAAAATGGAAATTATCCTTATTGAATACAAAATCCGAATTGTAAAATTGAACTATTCTAGGAGATGACTTTTTCATGATTATAGAGAATTTAAATAGTAGCCTCCAAGAAACGTACACGAAAGTAATCAAAATTTTGTAGGATCGAAATTAGTGAAATCTTGGCCAATGTTCCAAGGTAATCTTGGAATCTAAATGGAAGATAATGGAGATTTATTGCCGAACGTAGCCTAATAAATTAGATTGAAGTTTCGAAACGCAGCCGTGTTGGGTGAAGATCCTTAGCACGTGACTGATAGGCCTCTAAAATTGGGCTTCTAGGCCCAAATATTGCAATGTAGTTTATGCGCGCGGAAATTTTCACGTAGGTGATTGATTACCGTAATGTACTTCGTTTTGAAGTACTCCCTCCGTATAAGGAAGGATTTTCTGAAGTTTTATTCCTGTATAAAAGAGATTAATTTTCTTTACTATATTTAATACACTTTCAACTAATTAATGTATATTTTTATCTTTACAATAAATAATTAACTGTATGCATTTAGAATGAGGAGGTCAAAAATTCAATAAATAGAGTAAAAAACATTTTGAAATTAACTTTTTCTTATTTTTCAAGATCATTTATTATTTTTCTTAATTTTGGTGAAAACTTCAGAAAATCATTCTTTTTATACGGAGGGAATATACAATTACATTTTTGTAATTATACAATTACAAAACCGCCGGTAATTACATTTTTGTAAGCCGAAAGTTTTGTTGTACAGTAATTTGACTTGCAGGAAATATAGATATGCGGCAGCCATAACAGTAATTTTTCATATTGGTCAAAAATATCTCAATATTGACTTTTCTTGTCGAATGTATGCATTTCTTGAATATCAAGTTCCCCTAAACAGTTTGAGAATTAATCTCTTGCAACATTTCCATATAATTACCGAGCAGAGACACCAAAGAAAAGTCAAAATTATACAAGAATTAAAACTCAATTTGACAACTCTTTCAAATTATATATAATTCGTATATAAAGAGCATAGATGGCTCTCTCTCAACTTCATTAAATTACTCAACAACAATTCCTTCATTAATTACTCAACTTAATTAAGCAATGACTATTGCAACGTTTGTGATTTTGGGTTTAGTTTTTCTATTTTCTGTTGTAAACTCTGTTTTGGCGTCTAAGAACGGACCAATATGTTCTTCCACATCTACATCTTTTAATCGAGCTATTTTTCCTCAAGGTTTTATTTTTGGAGCTGCATCTGCTGCGTTTCAGGTATTGTAAAGTATGAAAATATAGTTTGCATCTCACGCATACTTCAATAATTGATGATTAAAATGTTTCTTATAACTAAGAAGTTCGGACCTATACATATGGCCTATAACTTCCACAAATTTTGAACTACTCTATGTTTGATATAATATAAGAAAACGTGAATTATACATTTGCGACAAAGTGCTAGTGTATTTTTTATACATTTCGTAATGTTTATATATGTTTGCGTTTTTCTAATCTTAGCCAACAAATAAACTTGTTATGTTGATTAATAAAATTCTACGTTTACAATATGCAATTCATGTTGTAGTATGAAGGTGCAGTTCAAGCAGGATGCAGGGGTCCAAGTATGTGGGATTACTATACTCTTAAGCATCCAGGTATTACTTATGTTTTATCTATATAATCATAATTAATTGTTACATTATCTCTTTAAAATTATATTAAATCAATACATTTTTAACAATATTTATAGAGAGGACAAACAATGATAATGCCATTGAAGCAGTTGATTTCTACCATCGTTACAAGGTATTTAAATATCATGATTACATCATTTTCATAAACTACGAGCTTAGTATTTGATTAAAAACAAAACAAAAAAAACTATGAGCTTACTTTTTGCAGCAATATCTATCACACACACGGAAATATTTTTAAACAAATTTATATTTTAAATGCTGCAGGAAGATATTCAGTTACTGAAGAAACTAAACATGGACGGTTTCAGATTCTCTTTTTCATGGCCTCGAATATTTCCTCGTGAGTGTATACATACATCCATGATCCATCCATCCAAATATTTGATAAGCATCAAATATTTAATAACTATTTCTTAATATTTAATATTTCTTTCAAATCATTAGATGGAAGAATGGATAAGGGCATTAGCAAAGTGGGTGTCAAGTTTTACCACGATCTTATAGACGAGCTCCTTGCAAATGGTTTGACTTTTCCCTTTTTTAACTGATAATTATTTCGTGAAAATTTACAATATATGAGATTAATTTGATTTATTATTGTATAAAAATATATATTTAGGTATAACTCCATTAGCTACGGTCTTCCATTGGGACATTCCACAAGATTTGGAAGATGAATATGGCGGTTTTCTAAGCGAACGTGTAATGTAAGCTGTTCTCTTTTTTTTTTCCCTATCAAATCATATTAATTAATACCTGAACTAATCATACTATATACATGCACATGTAGAGATGATTTTGTCGAGTTTGCTAACTTCACATTCCACGAGTACGGCCATAAAGTGAAGCAGTGGATCACATTCAACGAGCCATGGGTGTTTAGTAGAGCCGGTTACGATATTGGGAAGAAAGCGCCAGGTCGTTGCTCGAACTATGTCAACAAGAATTGTCTTGGAGGGAGTTCAGGGCACGAGCTTTACATTGTTAGCCACAATCTACTTCTGGCCCATGCCGAAGCCGTCCACGAGTTCAGAAAATGCGCCAAGGTATATACATAATTAATGTTTATCTTTACTAATATTCTACCCCTGCTTTTTACCGCTCTAATATTCATATTAATATTATGATATCACTCCTAACCAAATACTAATCATATATATATATATAGTGCAAAGGTGGGAAGATCGGAATTGCGCACAGTCCTTCTTGGTTCGAGCCTCACGCTCTCGAGTCCAGTCCACATGCTAATGTTTCAGTTGAACGAGCCCTAGCGTTCATGTTCGGCTGGTAAATATTTACAATTATTTCTAAAGATAAATGTTGCTTCTTGAAGTTATGGTTTGTTGAAGTTAATTATAAGATTGATTATATATATGTTTTTTCATATGCAGGCACATGAATCCAACCACGTATGGTGATTATCCACAAATCATGAAGGACCAAGTCGGAGATCGGTTGCCTAAATTCACAGAGCTTCAAAAGCAGAAACTAAAGATGTCGTATGATTTTGTTGGGATTAATTATTATACTTCAACCTTTGCTGCTTATAATGGACTCATCGATCCTTCAAGACCAACTTGGGAATCTGACTCTCTTGTTAAGTGGGATCGTAAGTTTTTTTTTTTATAGGACTTACCAATCAGTCATCTCTCGATAAGCACTTTCTTCTCACTTTTGATTTCTAACTTATTTTTTCCCTTTTGCAGCTAAGAATATACTAGGCTTTAACATCGGTAGCAAGGTATACTAAAATTTTCTACCAAAGTTTAGATTTCAAGTTTTAGAAAGACATAGGGAAAAATAAATAAACAATGTTTCAAAATATGTAATTTACTCAATATCTTTTTTTTTTTGTTCCAGCCGTCAACTGCTACACTCGCCGTTTATGCAAATGGATTAAGGGAACTTCTGAAATATGTTAAGGAAAAATACGGTGATCCAGAAATTATCATCGCGGAGAATGGTAATAAGAAGTAAACAAAATAAAACCAGATTGTCAATACAAACAAAAATAAAACCATTTAAGATATTAAAACGAATAATTTGGTGACTTTTAAAATTAACAAATAATAAATTAATTCAGGATACGGAGAGAGTTTGGGAGTTAATGATAAGCTTCCCAGTGCACTCGCTGACTACAATAGAAAATATTACTACCAGAGGCATCTTTTAAGTCTAAATGAGGCAATTTGGTGAGTTGATTATTAGTAATTCTTTGTTTAAAATATTTTTTTTTTGTAGAAACTTTCATTTCTAGATAAATGATTTTATTGAATTTTCTTGGTGCAGTGTGGATAAAGTAAACGTGACAGGATATTTTGCATGGTCATTGCTAGATAATTTCGAATGGCAAGATGGTTATGAAACGAGATACGGACTCTATTATATCGACTACAAAAATAATTTGAGTCGTCACGAAAAGGAATCGGCAAAATGGTTCAAAGATTTTTTGAAGGAACCAATACCTTTAAAAATCGTTGGAAATAGCAACAAAGATGAGCTGTGATGAATACTTATCAGTTTACAAAGAAACATTTATTCCGCAGTATTTCTATTGTATTCTTTGTTTATTAATTTATTTGTTACTTTTTGTAATCCCATAAAATTATGATTCGACTGAATAGTTTTACAATTATGTTTCAAATCTTATTATGTTACCAAAAAAAAAAAACTCTAATAAAGTTTTATTCAGATAATGTATCCACATTTATACGGACAGCATCCAATCAAGATTGCATTAGTATCAATTCACGACATACAACAAGGAGAGGTTTGACCCAACATTGTTATGTCGTATGGAGATGACAATTTACATGGGACATTGCTGTTTTGAGGGATTCAAAACGTTGGCGTCTAATTACTTGGGCCTCTCTCATGAAAATGATGGCTCACACCGTCTCTACCCGGACATCAAACGTTTGATTGGTGGACAAGCTGTGACACCGGGTCAAGTCGAAGAGGAGCTAATGAAGAGCCAAGACGTTATAAATGTGGCCCTCGATGGTTTGGTGAGGGACTTTGGAGATTAGTCATCTTCATCAAATAAGATTGATGAAGATGACTAAGACTTATGAGTTATATATTTTTTTGAAGCCAGTTTAGAAAGTTTTGCTGATTTTCACAACATCGATTTCTTTAATACATTATTTTACACCTAACAAAATTGCGTGTGTTAGATTAATCTAGTAGTTTACTAAAAGCTTGTGATTCACTAAAAGGATGGTCATCCTCACCGTCCTATTTTTCTTTGTTTTATGTTTCTCTTGCGGTGACTAGCCTTAAACCCAAGAGCAATACCCAAGACATAAATCTCAATAAGAATATATCATCCACTCAAAGAGTCAAAGTTATGGAAACAATATTAAAACCAAAAAAAATAATATATATATTATTCTACCAAAACCAAGTTTCTTCATTATCTTCTGAGACTCTGAGCTCCTCTTATACCATATATTGCCCACCTGGAAAACCCTGACCGAACCCTCCACCTCCAAAACCCTGACTTAACCCTGTACCTGGATAGACCGATCCGGGCCATTCGGGGGCCATATAAGTATTTTCACTAGAACTTAGTTCCTCCTCTTCCTCGACTTGAGCCGGAATCGACACTTCTCTACTCAATGTCTCCTCAACATCGGATATTATCTTCTCTCCCTCTTCAAGTTTCTTCTTCTTCTTCTTAGATTCATCATCACATTTCTCTGGCTCTGACCTCTTCCTCTTGAGAACCTTAACCAAACCCTCAAGCGCCGCATCAGCATCTTCATCTTTCATTAGTTCCTCCGCGACTTGAGCCGGGGTCAACACTTGTCCATCAATCAAATCCTTTATTTCCGGGTAGAGACGGTGAGTGTCATCATTTTCTTGAGAGAGACCTAAATAGTTAGATGCCAATGTCTTAAATCCCTTAAAACTACAATGTCCCATGTAAATGTGCATATCCATACGGCCTGGTCTGAGCAATGCCGGATCGAGCTTCTCCTTGTTGTTTGTTGTGAATATTATTATGCGTTCGTTTCCACAACTTGACCATAACCCATCTATGCAATTTAAGAGTCCTGATAACGTCAATTGTGTTGATACCTATTCACATGAAAAGTGTTTAGAATAGACCCACGTATTGGTATTGTTTGCAAGAAAAAGAATGATGATATAAAACTCAAATTAAAACCATTGTGAAGACCAAACCTTGGAAGCACGTAACGTTTTGGTCTCTTTGGTTACAGGTTGCAACCTTGTAGGCAAATCCACGGAGCAGTCTATATCTTCTACAAGAAGAATCGAGCTGTTCCTAATGCCGAGAAGCAATCTCCTTAGAGCGGCGTCTCCTTGCACGCTTGCGAGCTGGAGATCATAGATATCGAATTTGAGGTAGTTAGCCATAGCTGCAACTAAACTAGTCTTCCCGGTCCCTGGTGGACCGTATAGCAAGTAACCCCTCTTCCAAGCTTTTCCAACCCTTTTGTAGAAATCTTTTTGTCTAATGAACCGGTCAATATCTTCCATCACATGATGCTTGAGATCGTCGTTCATTGCCATCGTGTCGAATGTTGAAGGGTGGTTGAAGTTCATGGGTTGCCATCCTCCAGCCGAGAAGGAGTGCATCTTGAGGACTCTTCTCTTGCTGTGGACTATACCTTTGCCTCGCTCTCCACATAAGGCAAATCCACGGAGCAGTCTATATCTTCTACAAGAAGAATTGAGCTGTTATTAGTGGCGAGAAGCAACCTCCTCAGATCCGCATCCCCTTGCACGCTAGCGAGCTGGAGATCATAGATATCAAACTTGAGGTAGTTAGCCATGGCTGCCACTAGACTAGACTTCCCGGTCCCTGGTGGCCCGTACAACAAGTAACCCCTCTTCCGAGCCTTTCCAACTCTTTTGTAGAAATCTTTTCTTTTGATGAACCGATCAAGATCTCCCATCACACAACTCTTGAGCTTATCAGTCATAGCCATTGTCTCGAATGTCGAACGGTGCTCGAAGTTGACAGATTCCCAGCGACAATTATAGCTAGAGTAGGAGTGTATCTTGATGATTCTCTTCTCGTTTTTGATCACCTTTGATTTCCTCTCCACGTAAGGTATATAAGAGTTCACGACCAAGTCTTTGTGTTTCTTGTCGAAACTTAGCTCGAAGCATTCCCAGTTGACGGTTTCATCAAATTGTTCTCCATCTTCATCAACCGTGGTGCTCTTCTTGCTGCCAGCTAAATACCGCCACTTGAGCTCAATGCCTTTATAGATATCGGAGACAACCTCTCCGTGGCTGAGGTATATGTTGACGTTCTTATTGTTAGGGTCTCTATTTATCCTTAGTTTTGATGCATTGGGGTTTATCTTGCTTGAGAGATAAGCTTGAGCAGCAGAATAGAGCTCGTTTTGCCTCTTCATCCCGCTTTTCTCAGTCCCGCTCATGTCATTGATGACCAGCGTGAGAGTCGATGAACGAGAGTCGACTATAGACTTGATGTAAGAGAACACGAAGTTTTGTAATGGTTGTGGAATTATCGTGTGAACCATTGGTTTGATCATCATGATGTATCCCGCTATTGATGCATAGGTAGAGAAAATTGCTGCAGGAGAAGGGAGATCTCTAGAGAATACCATCGTTTTCGACTTTAGGGTTTCGTCTCCTCTCAATGTTATTGGCGTCTAAGGCTTTTGATTCAATTGAATTTATAATTGTATGTTGCGATGTACATATTCCTTTTCTTTCTCTTTTCTTTTTTCAGTTTTTTGTTAAATACTTTCCTATTTTCTCGAAACTTCCAAGTTCCAAGGTTTGTTAAATATATTTTGATATAAAAGAAAAAATAAATCAATTTTTCTTGTAGATATCCAAATTCATTATGATGGGTATGTTATTTTTAAAGAAATACAAGGAAAAAAAAGTTGGTCTTCGATCTTTCATAGATGCACGTCAAGCTAACACGAAGTTTCTATAAGTCTATGACTAATTAATAGTCGGTTTAGAATATTAATTACCCAAAACATATCAATAATCAATAAATTAAGAAAGAAACAAAGATATTAAAAGATTTGCTCTTCTTTAAATAAAAAGGAAAAAAGGAGAGATTCGCTTTCTTTTATAACAAGTTAACAACTAACAAGATACTCTCCAGTCCTTGCTTTATTTTTTCTTTTGGTTCTTCCTTTATATAGATGGAGTAATAATGTGCGTTGTATAACATTCTTGGTAATGTATGTACCAAAGACTGTCTCAACAGTTTCTATAAAGCAAAATAAAGTTCCATATTTCTTAATGGGTCTACACAGAAAACATATAAGAATTATTTTTTTAAAACACTTATCTTATATCATCTCGAAGACCTCCAAACTTTTTTTTAACTTTAGCGTAGTAGTAATTAGCCTCTTACATCCATTTTCGTTTCCTCATAATCTTATTTGAACTAATGGATCACATATTTGTTTCCTCATAACACATGATTCAAGTCCAAAACAGAACAAATTTCTTAATTCTTTTGCTGTTCTTCTTCGGAGAACCCTCTGTGTCACGTTTTAATCTCATTTCCTCCATCTTCACTCCACTCTCCTTCTTCTTCATCACCACCGGATTAGTTTCCTCAGATTTTAACCTCATCTTCTTTAAAACATTCACCAAACCCTCAAGCGCCACGTCAGCATCCTCGCTCTTCATCAGCTCCTCTGCCACTTGTGCCGGCGTAATCACTTCCCCGCCCATCAAACGCTCGATCTCCGGGAAGAGACGGTGTGTCCTTGTGGCTTCGTTCAAACCCAAGTAGTTAGAGGCTAAGGTCTTGAATCCCTGAAAAGAGCAATGTCCCATGTAAATGTGCATATCCATACGACCCGGACGTAACAATGCCGGATCAAGCCTATCTTTATGGTTTGTTGTAAATATTATAATCCTTTCGTCCCCACAGCTTGACCATAGTCCGTCTATGAAATTTAATAGCCCCGATAACGTCAATGGTCCCTAAACAAAACATTTAATTAGATAACAACCAAAAAACAAAACAAAAAACATTTAAATATGTACTAAAATTCTTTAGAGTAATCAATCAGATTCAGTTTGGTTTGACTAAATTTGGATTTAGTTTGGTACAAGAAACATATAAATAAAACGTGGTAGGTACGGATTATGGTTTGGTTCGATTTGGTAATTCGGTTAAAATGCCAAATCCTAAACCAAAAGTAGTAGAAAACTAACCTGAGACTCGCCACGGTTCTTGCCTTCAACAGGGTTCTGCTCCACTCTGCTAGGTAAATCCGCTGCACAATCGATATCTTCTATGACAAGAATCGAGCGGTTACGTGTCGCGAGCAAGAGTCTTCTTAGATCAGAGTCACGCATCACACTCGCTAGTTGAAGATCATAAACATCAAACTTGAGGTAATTAGCCATGGCTGCAACCAAACTAGACTTACCAGTTCCTGGTGGCCCGTACAGCAAGTAACCTCTCTTCCAAGCTTTACCTACTTTCTTGTAAAACTCTTTCCTTCTTATAAACCGATCAAGATCTTCGATGACGTCACGCTTAAGCTCACCTTCCATAGCCATTGTCTCAAAGGTGGAAGGATGTTCAAGAATAACTGATTCCCATCTCAGACTGTTGAGAGAATGCAGCATCAAGATTCTTCTCTCGTCTCTAATCTCTTTAGCTTTGCTTTCGATGTAAGGCACGTAAGAGTTCAAGATCAAATCTTTATGTTTCTTGTCGAAACTCAGCTCGAAGTACTCGCTTCTACCGTCGTCATCCATACCGCCTCTTCTTCCTCCTCCTCCGCCTCTTCCTCTTCCTCCTCCTCCTCCTCCTCCACCGCCGCTTTTCTTGTCTCCACCGTCTGTGATAAACCTCCATTTGAGCTCAACGTCTTGGTACACATCGTTGACGACTTCTCCATCACTGAGATACAAATTAACATGTTTGTCTTTATGGCCTTTACTGATTCTGAGTCTGACTGCGTCGGGACTGATCTTGGTAGAGAGATAAGTCTGAGCAGCTCGGTAGATCTCGTTGTTCATGCCCATGTTGTCGTCGTCGATGGTTAGAGTTAAAGTGGAGGGTGAAGAGCGGAAGAATAAAGACCGGAGAGTAGAGTAAATGAAATCTTGGATTGGAGCTGGGATTAGCTCATGAGCCATTGATCTTATCATCATCATGTAACCCGCCATTGATGCGTAAGCTGTGAAAAGTGATGTAGGTGAAGGAAGATCCTTTGAGAAAAACATTGTATCTCTCTGTTTTTGCTCTGTTTTTTCACTGTGTTTTGTTGAAGATGGAGAGAGTGAAAGTGAGAGGTGAAAGAGATATATAAAGAAGAGGAGAGGCTTAAGGAGGAAGGTTTCATTTGAGGTTAGAAGATTATTAGTCTCTTCAATCTTTAATATCTCATTGTCTTTATTCAATGGATATTCATATATGTGTGTTTTTTTCCACAATATTAAATTTTTTAAAGTGAGTAAAAAAGTAAAGGAAAGGACAAAAGAAACTCAGAAAAATTCCACGAAGAGCATGTCTATTTATTTTCCATTTTTATCTCATATGAATCGTCTTTTTTAATAGTTATTGCTTGACCAAATGACCAATGAAGACTCGAAAACTATTGATGCTAAGGTATTTGGCTTTGTCACCAATCAAGGCCTTACTTAATTTATAAACTGTTAATTAAGCAGTTGATGTGTGACAATTTTTGTAGTTTTGTTCTCTTGGTTTGGATTTGAAATCGATTCTTATGAAAAGGCTAATCTTATTCATATAGCTATTAATCTTTTGAACATTTTACAAACTATATATCCCATCAACAACAAAAATATTTAATTATACACAAGTGAACAATCTAATCGTCATGGATCATTCAAAATCACGACTAACTTAAGTTTTTACACTTTTGCATCCATAACCTATACATAGAAAATGAACTTGATACATTGTAGAAATTTATATTAATCTATTAGTTATTCATTGGATCATTGACGTAATGACGTTTGCACGTAGACACAACCATACAAGGTCTATTCACGAAAAATTAGGCTTGATGGTATTGATGTGAACAAACTTATTTAATAAAGTTACTATTGGAAACGTTTATTGCTTGACAGAACAAACAACTTGTAATAATGATATATTTTTCTCGATTTTGCTTTGTTGGGGTGGAAGATGACTTGTACAATATATACACTTAGCCATTATAAACTCAAAACAAAACTAGTAGTTTGATTTTCTGAAACTCGATTACCAAAATAACCCAAAATGTTATTGTCTTTTTAATCATAAGTACAAGAACAAAACCTAATTAAACCTGACAGTTTTGTCTTCCAAAACAATTTTGGAATTTTTATTAGATGTATTTATGTTAATAAGTTTAGATACATTACAGTAACTATTTATGGTCTGAATTTAACTTTTTAACTTTAGTAATTTATGTATGATATTTTGATGATTAACCATAAAAGACCAAAAGCAAAAAGATTCGCTAGATTGTCTAAATGTGGCATGTGGGGCAAAGGCAATTGCGTGTTGTAATTCAACAAGTCTATAAATTTCAATCTTTTATTTTTTTTAAGTGTAGAAATTTCAATGGAGGAAGTACTTGTCCGATGATAATTGAGGGAAGAAAACATAACCAATAAAATAAAAGTAAGTGGTACTATGAGTCATATGGATTCAGCATTCGTTCTTTTTTGGATCGTGACGTAATTTTAATTCAAAATTGCTTAAACAATACTGAAGCCACGCAAACTCTGCATCGTCCCTCCAACAATACTTCAAAAGTGAATTTAAAAAATAAATAAATGATTAAGCATTATTTATTCAAATTTAAAATCTTAAAGTAACTTTTCTTTGTCTTTTAGTGAAAAAAGGTCTCAATCTTGAAAACGAAAATGAAACTAGAAAAAAAAACGGAAATGTTTAATTGAGTTTCTTTTGACTCATTTTCTAGCCGCTTAGGATATAATAGGCCAAGATCTTCGAATCAATAATCTTGAATCTTATCCGATGTGGTCACGTGATGCACATTTAGAAAGTAATACAATTTAAGATTTTAATTGGTGATATCGAAGGACAGAATCAATCTACGGTTCCATAGTTTTGAACAACAAACATTGTGATTATAAAGTTAATAAACTAGTAGTATTTTTTTGTCTTTTGAGAGTTACATACTTGATTTAACTTCTTTTGTTAATTTGTTTTTACATTTTTTAGTACTAGTTTATCATTTCACAATGTCACTCGTAAGAATATAACGGCCAAGAAAAAACAGGTGATGAAAACAATGATAAAGAATGAAATAAACTTTTCATGTCTGCATGTAATGATGTAAAATATTAATACTGCCAACTCCCATAAAATATCAAACTAAAAATAATAAAGCATTTTATATGATTCAAAAAAGTTTTGGAAAAGAACCAAGCCGACTTATCAAAAGTTGTCTTTAAAAACTTATAAAATTATTATTCATCCCCACCAATAATAATATATTTCAATCATACTTTTTAGCTATGCTTTTGGTGAATTATGTATTATAGGCTAGTAGCCAAAAATGATAGCAACATACCAAAACAAATTGGGTAGGTCATGTCAGAATGTCACCACTCTGTCAGGTGTTCGCACCAACCATAATATGTATAAACCGTATAAGTAAACCATATGCCTTAACCGATTCGTAAACCAATCAATGGAAACTTCAAGACTCAAGAGGCAAGGGTCTATGTATCTTCCAACAGAAATACAACTCTCATCGAGTTAAGACAACTCTCACAGTTGGGCTTGTAACTAAAATTATTAATCAGACAAATGAGTTCTATTTTTGGAGCAATCAAATGCAGAGGTTTTGATCAGAACTGGAATTGCATCTCTGGAGAGTAACCCAGAGCTTCAAGGTTTGCAGCCATGGCCTTGTTCATCGGTGGTGGCCCGCATCTTAGGATCTGCAATTTAAACCATGAATCGTAAGAAGATCAAAACACCATCAAAAACTCCAATGTTCATCACTCAAAATTACTTCTTTTCAAATGTTTCATTATCTTGTAGTGTTCTTGGTTTTGTTTCACTCGTCGATTATAAGATAATGTTTTCGAGATAAAATCTAGAAACCTTAATGATCGGTTATCTTAGAGATCAAGAACAGGAGAGGATTTACCTGAATATCGGATGCAGGTGCGGGGCAATGAGCCTGAATCATTTCCTTTGATACAAATCCAACACCACCATCCCATATTTCCGGAGGCTAATCATAACCAACCAAAACACCAAGAAGAAAGATATCAAAGAGAGGTTTTTTTCAGGTAGTTACATTAGAGAAACGCAATAACATTCAGATTTTGTGGTTAACCTGGTTCAAAACATAGTAGATTTTGAATTGTTCTGGATAATTGGCGGTAAGACTCTCCAATTCTTCCTGAAAAAAGTATTGATTCACATAATAGTTAGTGCTTAATCTATGAAAAAGTAAAGCTTGTTCTCATCTCGTAAGAATCAGCAGGGGATAAGCATTTATACCCTTAAGAGGATGTCGTCGTATGTGACATTGGCGTAAACGAGGTGCACCTTTGTCTTGTCTGTTGGGTTTTCTAGAATTGCTCTTGCGACCTTCACAAATGCGAAATACAAAACAAGTTTTAAACATATACATATGGCTTCACAAATGATATTAAATGCAAATGTATCATCAGACATACTTGGAACATTGGAGTGATTCCTGAACCTCCAGCAAGCATTCCAAATGCCCTAAACTGACCTGGTTGATACTTAAACCTTCCCTGACAAGTAAAAAGTAATAAAACAAAGAAAAGTTTGAGATTCAAGAAAAAGTATACAACAACAATTTTGATTGTAACTAAGATCAAGTAAGCAAAAACATCTAAATTGAAAAGTACCTTAGGTCCCTTTACTGCAAGGTTGTCTCCAACACGCATCTCCCTGAAATGATGAGACATCCGTCCTTGCGGATACATCTAGTAGGCAACGTAAATTTCAAGTACTTTTCGATTGAATTAAGGAGAAAGAACACTCGAAATCGAAAACCAAGTGAAGTGTTTATAAGCATATACCTTAATGACAAGTTCAAAACGTCCAAGGTCTGAATCTAACGTTGTTGGGGTATATGGCTTAATAACATCCTCTCCTTGACCATCCTTTCCCCTATTGAAAATGTCATTATAATCATCACAACCATCCATCAAAAACTCTCAACAATGGATTGCAACACAAAACCTAACCTAAAGTCTACAGATTACTAGTATCTTCACAGTCATTTCATATAGGTTTAAGTATCTAACAACTTGCAAAAGTTTTGAAATTTGATCTAAATGTTGAGAGATATTCCAAACCTGCAACTGATGTGTTGTCCAATAGGAAGACCCAAGACAGAGGTAGAAGTTGGGAGTTCAAAAATGAATTTGGCCACATTATGACTAAGTTGTTGCTTCTTAACAAGCTTAAACTCCTTGAAATTCTCTGGATCCAAACACCCTATTCAACCAACAAAACCACAAGAGTCAGCCAATCTTCACAAGTAAGCCACAAAAATCTTAGAAAGCTTCAATTTTTTATTAGCTGTGAGCTAATTCAACCTATCAAACAGATGAAATTAACACAAATCTCATGAATTTGAAATCAGTCTTCTAAGAGAATAATCATCAGTGAGTTACAATTAGTGAATTGAAAACCCAGAATATACGAATTGAAAAGTTTTGAAATTTAGATCGAACCTCTGCGTTTTTTGGAGGATGATAGAAAGTAAGCAGCACCAGCACCAACGGCGACGAAAGCGACGAAGACACCCAAGAGAATCTGACGATCTAGGGTTCGGAGAAACTCGGTATCCATGGCTAAACCACAAATGAAAAAAGAAGACGAAAAGAATCTAATACTCAATGAAGAAAAGGAAGAACTTAAGAGAAAATGGAGAATTTTTGAAAGAATCAGTGCTTTGCTTAGGAGTGGTCTCTTTCCCTTGTTATCTCCGCCATCAAAACGAGAGAAAGGGATCTGGTAAACCTACCCACATCACGTTCTAGTTGCTTCTTTTGCAAATTTGACTATTATTTCATTTAAATTATTTACATATGTCTACAAAAATGAAAAATTTACATTATACATACAATTTTAGATCACTTTCTTTTTCAGCAATTTTTATTTTACTGTTTTGAGGATTAAAAAAAAAACTTGAACAAGGATTGATATTTCAACAAAGAAGAGATTTGGTTTAGTTTTTGAAGAAAACTTAATGATTCAGATTTCTAAGTCACTAAATCTGTTTAACATGAATACCAAATACTCCAATTTCATAGCAAACTCTTCTCTGCTTCCACTTATCATACTATCATGATCAGCACCAGTGACGATATCAACTTCCACCTCCGGAAAATTCCTCTTCAAGTTGCTCGAGCAATGTGAAGGAACAATCTTATCGCAGTCTCCTTGTATCAAATGAATCTTGACGCCGGAATTTGTTAGTGTTTTGAGATGTTCATCAGCGAACTTGGAGCCACCACATATCACATTGTGCATACTATGCCATGAAACAAAATTGATGTGTGTGTCTTGTTATGTCCTTAATTTTCCAAGGAATCTCCCTAAAACAAAGATCAAAACCTTTATTGATAATCTTTAAAGCGAACCAATAACCAAAACTGTTAAAAATGTTTTTACCTTTTACCGATACATAGCTTGATTAGCAATTCCCAAGAATTATGATATTTGCAGATAATGAAACAAACGCATCTACCAATATGTTCATACCAAGACATCACCGCTGTTCCAAAAGCTAGCGGTGGCCACAACCGCTTTGGAGCGATTCGATTCAAAACCGATCCATCAACCGATGAAGGAAAATAAGGCTGGATCGTAAAAACACACAAAAATATAAGTTCACTAATCGAATCTCAGCAGATTAGATTGAAAAGATAATAATCTCTTAGAGTTGCTAGGGAGAACATAGAAGAAGCGGAGAGAATATAGAGCGCCAGATAAATTGTGATAAATGGTTAAGCCACGTCGAAGAGAGAGAGAGAAGTTTAGAATTAAAATCAAAGTAATTAAATCATTTGAAACGACATCGTCTTAAAAATGCGGGCCCAAACGAGTGGAGCCTGATTTACCCATTATGGAACTTTAGATTCGACAGAGAAACCAAAGCTGTTGAGGACACATTAAGAGATCTGTGTGCAAAATTCTTCAAAAGCTTTGTGATAGTAGTTCTTATGGACCACTTTGATGTGTTATACAGACCACAAATTACCACAGTTAACTGTAATTAGTTATGTTTTAATGAAAAGATGGGACAATAGAGTTTTTAACCAATTTTGTGTATAATTTAGTTGAAGATAATATAAAATAAGTTGAAAGAAAAACAAAAAAAAAACGTATTGTGAATTACTCCGCAAAAAATGTTATGCTACAAGGTCATGTATCTCCTTCACCGGAGGGATCAGAGTCGGTGATCTGAGGATTTCTCTGGTGTCGTTGAGAAGCTAAACGACGTTCTAATGGAGTCTTCCTCTTGCTGACTACAAACCTATTCACTCCTTTCCTCATTGGCATTATCGATGGGAAATCTTCGTCTGGGATCTGACTCAGCTCTGATATGTTCTTTATCTCAGCGACTCGCTTAAACCATCTCTCTGCTTTTGCTTCCTCCGACATGTCCAACAAGTCAGGCTCTTTAACTAACGAACCCTCCAAGCTCTTTCCATTTCTGATCCTCCCTACCATTGTGTAGGGTTTGCTGCTTGAAGGTTCTTTTGGTTCTTCTACTGCTTGAGAAGCGTTTTCTATCACCGGAGGTGGAATAGTATGTATTGTTTCCTCGGGTTGTTTTTCTTTGGCGAAATAGTCAGGTGGGAAAGGGACAAAGGGGACAAAGTCTGAGTCTTGTGGCCTCTTGTATGCTGGAGAAGTCAGTGAACGATCTTTCTTTCTACTCACCACAAACCGATTCTCTCTTTTTCGCATTGGCATTTTCTCAGGAGAAATCTCTTCCGGTATTGCGTTTTCCATGTCTGAAACGTTGTGCAGTTCAGTGACCTTCTTAAACCACCTCGCAGGTTTCTCTTCTGATTCTTTATCATCCTTTTCAGAGCGATCTGTTTCTTTGCCAGAGAGATTTGTATTTGACTTGTCATCTTGATAGACATCTCGACTGTCGCCTGAGACACCATTCATTTGGTTGTTGTCGGTAAGACCTATATGTGTTTCCTCCATATCAAGTTTCTTGGCAAACATATCTGGAGGTAATGGCACGAACGGAACAAAATCGGAGTTTATACCCTTAGAAGATTCAAACCTCCTGGAAGATAAATTCCTGTCCTCAGATCGAGAAGCCAAAGAGGATGCAGAACCAAGGATCTCATTCAAGCTCCTATTCGTTTTACTTCCCAAAACCTGATCGTCGTTTCTGTTCAAGTTTCCATCTGTAACTACACTGTTCTCAGCATTAGCCAACCTTCTCTCAAGAGGTGTTTTTCTCGTGCTAACAACAAATCTGTTCACTCCTTTCCTCAAAGGCATAATCTCTGGGAAATCTTCATCTGAATCAGCACTGTTTGCATCAGAACCACCCTGTGCTACTTTACTAAACCACCTCTGTGCTTTCTCTTCATTTTCAACAAGTCTTCTCTCAAGTTCAGGATCATTCGTATAACCAGAGTTGGCTGTATTGAGTGATAAGTCTCTGGGTCGCTTGCAGTCACATCTTAAGCAAGCTACATTCCTCCTGTAATTGTAGAAATCACATCTGATGGGTGAAACAACCAAGAAAGTAAGTAAAGGTTAAACTCATCATTCATCATCGCATTAACCATAAAGGAGCAGCAGAGCAAACAAATTAGTTGCTTACTGGGGACACTCCCATTCACTACCAATTAGCTGTCTCTTTGGTCTTGCTTCATCACACTGGAAGCATTTGACATTTCTCGCAAAGTTCATGCCACTGCACCTGTTTCAACAAATTCCAACATCATATATAGATTTCCTATACAACAGCAAGACGAAACAAAGACAATTACAACCTACAGACTTCTTAGCTCTAAAGATATGATTCTTTCAACCACAATACTAATTCAACGCAGATCCTGAATTAGTAAGTTCTTCTTGTATCTTTCCATAGAATATTGGCAACCAAGAGGCCACAGGAGATTTATACCAAAAGGCTACTGAGAATCATACAAATTCATACCTCGAGCAAATCCAGTCACCTCGTTTCATCTCAATCTTTTTCTGAAAAGACCCGAATGTTAGTCCATTTCTATCTGAGAACTGATTTTGCATCGTGCCATGAACATTCGACTCAGGAGTACAGAAGCTCATCTTTGCTATCTGGCTTAAGAGGCTTCGAACCGATGACTCCATAATCTCTTGGTTATGATATTTGCTCCCCTCAGAAGAAGCAACATCCACAACATAACTCAAAAGAAGCCTCATCAAATCAACAGTACTCGCCTTATCCATATCCACTACCTATTATGAAACACAAAAGATCAAAACATTGAGGCACAAATTACCATTAAAGACGAAAGAATTCACCATCCACCATTAAAAGACTAAAGCTTTGTTTGCCAGATAGAAGAACTTTACCTTACCAATGCCCTGATGACCACTCCTAAGATAAAGGCTCATCCTTTTGAGTGCATCTGGACCTGTCCTAAATAAAAATGGCTTCCCATTCTCCACCACCACTTCAACGTCACTCCTCGAAAGCATTCTAATAACAGTAACCATCAGACTTGAAACCAATCAAGAACAGGATAGAGAACTCACGAAATGCTTAACGAGATAAAATTTGCAGCTTTACTTACTCAAGAAGTTCAGGTCGATCACGAGCTAGAGCTAAGCAAGCTAGAGCTGGACGGAGAAGTTTATCTGGAAAACCGGGAAAGAATTCGATTTCTGAACCGGAAATTGAACCGGAATCTGAGAAGTAACCAGCTTCAAACAGAGATTGGAGTAGCTCAGTCCATTCAGGTAGCTGGTGGTTGTTAGAAGGAACAAATTCGGCGGCGGAGACACGGACTTGGTGAGTGTAGAACCGTCCGATTGGAAAAGTGGGGATAAGCGGCGGCAAAGACAAGAGTGGGCGGAGAGAACATCGATTGGTTGATGTAACGGAGGAAGGAGCAAACGCCCGGCGATGGAAACGGCGGAGATTGGTTAAGCGGCTTATGTAGATGCTACGGAGGAGGAAGAGAGGAGGAGGAGGAGAGAAGAGAGAGAGGAGTCTGGTGGAGTTGTTCATCGTCGCTCCTTCTTCGACGGTGACCGTTTATTTCTCCGTTCGGCGGAGGATAGAAGTTGGATGAAATATGACGGGTTTTATTTTATTTTACTTTTCTCCGTATAGTTTAATATTTTTACCGGCTGGATTATTTCAGTGAATCGTAAAAATTCAATTATTGCCGAAAAAAGGGTAAAAAATCAATTAAACGTTAACAAAAAAAATGGGATGCATTTTACAAAATTATATTTACACCTAAAAAATTTGGGAAAATAGTAAAAATTTAAGTTGACTTTTTTTTTGTCAAGTATCTAATGAAGATAAATGGGCCTATATGGGCTCACATAGACAACATAGTTTATGAAGCAAGTCCAGGTGCTGTTTGTAGTTTCATTGCCTGATCAATGTTTGATACTTTATTTAAATAAAGGGTTGTGTTGTGAAGTTTTTTTTTTTTTGCTAACCAGCGTTGTGAAGATTTTTTTAAGGTCATATTATATGACTCATATGGTTTTTGAACCTTAGAAAGCAACATATTTTAAATGAACAAAGCTGTGGCAGAGACATGTTTACTTATTTTTATTTTATTTTTACGACACATGTTTATTTATTTAAAAATAATTTCCAGGCAAATATTTTATTTCATTTAAATAGGATGTCCCTTAAATATATATATATATATATATATATATATATATAGTGTACTAATATTGGAATTAAACAAGTAATGATGATCTAGTATTATTCCTTTGGTGGCACAGGTAGATCAGTTTTATCTTGAAAACTTCAATTTATAAGATATACTTTTAAAAGGCCTGATTCGATATTCAACTAATTTGCACGTCAAATTTGACACCAGTTTTCGTGACTTGAAAAGTTGAAATAGACAATGTGACACGCATGCAAACATTTGTTTTGTTTGACTAAAACCGTTAAAATGAATCCCGTTATTGAATTTTCATTTTCTTAAAACAATTAAGTAATATTTAGAGAAAACAGTGATGATGTTAGAGATTTTATATACTCTATTACTTTGTAATTTTATTGTTTGTTGATCATTTTAAGTCCACATGTTAGAGATTTCGTAACCAATAATGATACATAGAAGATTTTAGATATCTTACAAATATGTTATAGAAAAAATACAATAACTAAAATCATATATATATATCATTTATTGGTTTCAGAACTTGTAACATATGAACTTAAAATAAATAATAAATTTTGTAAATATAAATTAATTTTTAAAAATACGTTAAACTACTAGTAAATATCATTGGGGACAAAAAAACTTCAGTGGGAGTCACTGTGAGTTAAAGTTGGGTGTGGATTAGTTGCCGATAACTGCCGTCAACTTTTGACTAATGTTTATTTAGATTATACTTTTGCATACATTAATCTATTTATATTGTGATAGCTAAATTTTTTGTTTGGAACTATGTGGAGTAAAATATTGGTGAGTACGTGGACAGTTAACTGCCTTGATAATGACTTCAATCTAGTCCGTAAGGTATATGACTTCGTTAATTCCCCGGAAAATGTATTTTATCATAATTAATTACGATTTATAATCTGATTTGATATGTTAGTTCTATGCCACAAGTGCAATGGACCGGCTAACAACTTTGACATGATTTGTAATTAAAATCTATATATATAAAGAGACTTTATGTCATTACATCATGAGATAAAGCCCTAAATTCCTCAAATTAGTTAAAGTGTCTTCTTTAAAACTAATCAATAAACTTTCTCTTAGTGAATGTTATTAGTGTGACTTATCTCATGATTACCCGAACAATAATATAATACTAGCATTTGGAGTTTAGATTTTACCTTCTCTCTCCGCCTTTTGTTTTCTAGTTCCACTGAAAGATTGTCTCAACTCTCAAATTCCGAAAGGATAAGAAAAACAAAACTCCATCAACTAAAATCGTACAAGTGCCGAAGTGCGGGTGTTAGACACAGAGGCGGCCCTAGGCACAAGCCAACCTAACCATATGTTTGCGGCTGCTCATAATATAACATATTTTCGGCCTGAAATTTAAAAATATCTTCCCTCATGATGTGGGTTCGACCCTTGCTGTTGCACTTTTTTCTTTTTAATTCGTTTTTCACTAAAAAGAGAATAAATCAAATTAATCAAAACATTAAATAAAAGTTGAACTTAACAAATTATTTTCCTTAGTAAAAAAAAAGACTACCTAAATTAAGTTGATCGTTTCTTCTTCCTCTTCTAAACTATCATCATTCATCATGGATCGTGAGTTTGTGTGCATTTAGAAAAAAAATCCTCAAATCATCTTCTCTATATTTGAGTGTTTCAAATCTATTCAATAATTCAATCAACTCATAGATTCAAAATTAATTCGGTAAGTTTTTCTTCTTTTGCCTATAAAATTTCTTGTTCAATCTTTTTCATAGTTTCAAATCACATAGAATAGCTGGATAAAAATTAGAATGATTAGATTTAGGAAAATTAGTATAAAATAGATTGTTACATTGTTATGAATCTTATGCAATGCAAATATGCAACATAGATGTATAATATGAAGTCATGAAAATTTGGCTGATGTTTTCAGTTTACGTAATTTGTATATATATATAGTGATTCATCTATTCAATATTTTTTTAATTGTAGTACGATGTCTTCGAAACCAATAAAAAGTGAGATGGGAGGCGCTGAAAAAAAAAGAAAAAAAAAAGAGACAAACAACACTAACAAATTCTCTTGCTCGTTCAATGTTAAGATATGTAAAAAAACCTGAAACTTCTAAAAATTATGATACTTTAGAAGATGAGAACAATATGAATGATGATGAGTGTGAAGACAATGAGAATAGAAATTAGTTTGAATGTGAAGAGGGTGAAAATAAGAATGGGAATGAGAATGACAAAGAGAAAGAGAATGAAAAGGAGAAACCCGAGAATATTAAAGAATATCAAATCTCTGGTGATGTTCAGGATCCTGGAAATTGGAGAAAAGTTGATAATAGAATGAGAGATTTTTTGGTTGAGAAAGGTCCAATGACAAGGTTTCCCATTGATTATCATTTTTCAAGAGATGATATGGGGAGATGTTTCTCTCATTCGTCTTATACAAGAAAAATTAAGAATGGAGAGAAGCAAGATAGAAGATGGTTAGTTTACTAAGTATAGAAGATAAGATTTTTGTTTTTGCTGTAAATTATCCAGCCAAACCAAAATTACTAATCTGTTGGCAACCACTGGATATGATGATTGGAGAAACGTTTCACAAATGCTTAAAAAACATGAAAAAATCATAAGCATATCATATGTATGACTCGTTGGATGGAGCTGGAAGTTAGACTAGCGAAGAATCAGACTATTGATAAGCATATTCAAGAAAGGATCAATAAAGAGAAAGCACACTGGAGAGATGTGTTGAAAAGGATAATTGCAGTGGTTAAGGGTCTTGCTAAAAATAATATAGCATTTCGTGGAACCAGCGACAAGATTCGTGTGGCTGGTAATGGAAACTTTTTGGGCATGATTGAGGTGATTACAGATTTTGATCCAGTGATGATAGAACACATAAGGCGAATTGAAAAGCATTAAACTCATTATCATTATATGAGTCACAAAATTCAGAATGAATTGATAGAGATGCTTGGGAATGAGATCAAACAAATGATCTTAAAGAAGATTCTGAGTGCGAAGTATTTTTCAGTTATTCTTGACACTACTCCCGATATCAGTCACCGAGAACAAATGTCCCTAGTTATTCTATGTGTGGATGTCTCTGAGATTTCGCCAAAGATTGAAGAATTTTTTCTGACATTTTTAGAAGTCAAAGATAAAACCGGAGAAGGATTTTTTAACACTCTTCAAGATGTATTGCTCTTAGATTGAGTGTTGGTGATATTAGAGGACAAAGTTATGATAATGGGTCAAACATGAAAGGAAAAAATAAAAAAGTACAAAAGAGGTTGCTTGAAATTAATCCAAGAGTAGTTTACACACCTTGTGATTGTCATAGTTTGAATCTTGTTCTTTCATATATCGCTTCTTCGTCGCCGATAGCAGTATCATTATCTGGAATCATGCAGCGTATCTATAATTTGTTTTCATCTTCAACAAATAATTGTGAAGTTTTCAGAGATATTGTTAATGGTATTACGGTTAAACCATTATCAAAAACTCGTTGAAAGAGCCGTATTACGAGCGTTAAAGCAATTTGATTTCAAGCTCCTAAGATATGAGAGGCTTTGTATTACCTGGCAGATAACAATGATAATCCGACTACGAGAAGCAATACTGAGTCTCTTGCAATGAACGAAAACCATGGAATTAGGAGTTTTGAGTTTTTGTTTGGGATGATTGTTTGATATGAACTCTTGTTTGTTGTTAACAAAGTAAGCAAGTTCCTGCAGTAAGAAGATATGGATATTGAGATTGATAGGTCTTGTTTCTATTTTTAGGAACTATAGAGAAACGGGTTTCCAAGAAGCAAAAATAGAAGCTCAACGAATTGCTATTGAAATGAAAATTGATCATGTTTTCTCTGTAAAAGCAAAACGTCCTAGTAAAAGGAAACGGTGTCATGATGAAGAGACTGAAACACTTGGAGAAGATGTGATATTAACGGCGGAATAAGATTTCAGAATCAACTACTTCATCAAAATCATTGATCAAGGTTTGGTTTCTCTTGAGACAAGGTTTGATCAACTTCAAAGCTATGAAAAGACTTTTGGATTTTTATTTGATTTGAAGAAACTGAAGTTAGCAAACGATGACATGTTGATGGTTTCTTGTGCCAACCTTGAAGATTTTCTGAAGCATGATCTTGATGGTAATGATTTGTTTTTGGAGCTGAAGCTTTTAAAAGGGGTTTTACCAGAAGAGATTAAGAAGGTTGTTGAGGTTTTGGATTTTTTGAAAAAGATGGACAGTTGTTATCCAAATGTATGGATTGCATATCGCATAATGATGACAATTCTAGTTTCAGTTGCTTTTGGAGAGAGAATTTTTTCAAAGTTGAAACTCATAAAATCTTATCTATGGCCGAGTATGTCACAAGAGAGATTGAATGGATTGTCGATATTATCGATTGAAAAGGGTATGCCTGAAAAAACTTGACTTCACAAGTTTGATGAATGAGTTTTTAAGTAGAAATGCAAGAAGAATCATATTTCAGAAGTAGCATATTAATCTAGTACTCCGATGTTTAAGATTTTAAGTGTTTTTGTTAGACATATATATCGACTTTTTTATGAAATATATTTTTTTTTGCTATGAAATGATCGAAAACGGCCATTTTTTTGTCCTTGCTTGTGGTATTTTAAATCTCAGGTCCGGCCCTTTAGACACTATGGTTCACAAGATCATATATATTTACCATATTTTTTGCTCGTTGATCAATAAATTGCACCAATGAAAACCATTGATCATTACCAAATAGATGGTGGTTTAGTGGTTTTGAGAGTAACAATTCAAGGTCACTAACAAGAAAGATTGATGCCTTATACGTGATATTATCAATGGTTGGTCATGATATATCTTTCATATTTATCTTTACCCCACCAAATTAAACATCTTTTCAAATTACCGTCTACAAAACTTCATGGTTGTTTGTAAAAAAAAATTATTCCATCGTCGAAACAAATTATTTGAAAGTGTATGCCATTAGACCATCTCCAATGATTGGCTCTAATTTTTTCCTCTATAAATAGAGATCTTAAAAAATAGAAGAAAGGTTTGTTCCAATGGTTGCCTCTATTTTTATTTTTTAAATAGTATTTAAAAATATAATATTTTTATTCTATTAACTAATTTATACCAAACTCCTTTACTTTTCAATTTCACAAATTTGACCCATTCATTTTGTTTTATAACAATAGTTCAATAAAAATCTGATTTTACTAAAATTAAACATTGTATTATATAAAAAAACATTGTATCTAAAAAAGTTTTTTTACTAAAATGTTCAATAAAAACATAGTTCAATAAAAATCTATTTTATAACAATAGTTCAATAAATATTTATATAAAATTAAACATTGTATTATATAAAAAAAATATAACTATTACATTTTTAAGCATATTCATTAGATTTATCATCTCTCATGTAATTCCATAAAATTTGACATACTCACATTTTTTTTTTAATTTATCATCTCTCATATAATTTGTATTTCTAATTTAATATAAATTTTTGTTGCATGTTATAATAATGAGATAACAAAAATTTAAATATAGTTGTATATAAGTACACAAATGAACATATAATATTGTTTAGGTATAAAATAAATACATATATAAAATTAAAGGATTATATTGTAAATAAAAAAAAAATTTCTAAAAATAGAGAAATAAATAGTGTTTCTCTAAATTTAGAGAAATACTGTTCATTTTTCTATTTTTAGAAGAAGATATAGAGTACCATTGGAGAAGATTTTGCTCTAAAAATAAAAAAATCTTTAAAAATATAGATGATGTTAAGAATTATTATTCAAATCTTACAAAAAAAAAAAAAAAGAAGAAGAAGGTGGAATTGGTCCATAACGGTTCAGGAATCTTTGATTTGAACCGGAAACAGAAATTCGTGAGGATGGGACACGTGTTAGGTAAGAACACGATTCGCTCGTGTATAGTGTAACAGCCAATGATGTCGTCATTCCACGTCGGTACAAGACTTTTTTTTTATGGTCGCCAGCAGAATATTTCAAAATTAATGAAACCGTTCCCATAACCGAAACTCATATAAAACAAGACACAATAAATATTTTGTTTTGGGTACTTTTCTGTCGTTTCTGTTGTTTCTAACATTTATTCGTGTTATATTTATTTAATTTTTCTTTTCTTTTTTGTTATTGTTGAATTTAAATCTGAGTCCGACTTCAGTTACATGATATTTTTTTTACTTCCATTTCAATCTATCAGAATTATGTGGTCGCGTACTCGATCTAAATTCACTACAATTAATAAAACTCTATGATTTGTTCCGAAGAAAAATTATTATATTTTGTTTCGTCATATCGAGACTAGAGTTAGCTGTTACGCATGAAAAAACACAATTACATTCAAATGTGTGACCACTAATTGAAAGAGACACAATTAGACGTTTAATAGGAGCATAAATAGTCCATATAATTGAACAATAATGGTCTTCAATAGAGTTGATTTTTATCTTAATTGTTTTGGTTTTACGAAATCAAATTCTTATTAAACTATCCATATGCTTTTTGTTTATGTCCTTTTTAAAGTTCATTCCACCTAGAAGCAAAAGTGTTCTTTTTTTTTTGTTCAAGGAAAATATTGTTTTGAGTTCACTATGTACAAAAGTAAAAAATGTATACAACGACTTCGAACCCTTCGTAACTTCGTTCAAAATATTTTGAAGTACTTGAACTAGTTGTTGAGCTAATCATGATTACTTTACATTTATCTACAGAAGACGAAATCTTTTAAGCATGCCAATATACACACATATATAAGTGTATATATATATATATATATACGTTATGGAGAACAGAAAAGCATAGAAAAGCAATTTATTTCTCTTCCTTTAAGATATTTTCTTGCTTTGTGTCCGAACCAGACAAAAATTGATTCTGTTGTATTTTCCCATAATTAACTCACACACACACGTACGTACGAGCACACGTGCAATATCTGTATGTGTGTATTCAAAAATGTTTTTGGAGAGCCCACACGAGCGATTCAAAAATGTTTTTGGAGTT
The DNA here is from genome assembly GCA_028015245.1 of Cardamine occulta. Taxonomy (NCBI): domain Eukaryota; kingdom Viridiplantae; phylum Streptophyta; class Magnoliopsida; order Brassicales; family Brassicaceae; genus Cardamine; species Cardamine occulta. The sequence goes on along the minus strand of CM051382.1, from coordinate 18,227,515 downwards.
TCCGAGACTGTTGAGTCTGTGGGGCCTACAGTTATCGAACCCTCCACACACACGAGCGGGTCTCGTTTTGCATGCATCTACACTACACGTACCCACCCACCGACTTTTCCAAAGCCTTACTTTTGCACGTGTAGAGAGAGATATATATTACTGTATTCTAAACTTACGTTTAAGTAGAAGCTAAAACGCAAACTGAAGAAAAACGTGAACCTAAAATCTTTCTAGTATATGACAAAAAGAAAGAAATATTTTTACTACATTTCTAATTATAAGAAGAAAAATAATAAACAGCTCGTTAAGACCACCAATGACTAAAGTTAAAATGATAACAATTATATTTTCGTATGTAAGTAGATAAAATCATTGGGATGGAATAGTTAGGATTAACAATGATAATCAACACATTTTGTTTTACTGAATATGATAGCAAGTCTCGCCCTACATTCTTTTTTTTTTGTTTTGTTGGTGTGTGAATAAACAGCCATTCGATGAATGCTTTATCAAAAAAAAAAAACAGCCATCAATTTCTTTTCAATGTACATTAAAATACTCATCATCATTTTCCGAAAATATTATTATTAATATATATATATATATATATTAATTTGTAAATAAATGTCAGTCAAATATATTTCAATATGAAATTAGAGAATCTCTCTTTCCTCTTCCACCATATAAACAATGAAAAGGTCAGTCTCCAAGTGCTCTCTATCTCTCATTCTCTCCAACTCCTTGTTTATTTTCCTTTAAATCCTAAACCCAGAAAAAAATGAATCCAAATCTCCCTGAGCAAGATCCAAGAGGTAATGAAACTATCATGGGGTCAAGAAGATTCAGAGAGGCAAACAACTTCGGATCTCCACCAAACTCGCACATAGCTTCTTGTAAAACTTCACTCACCAATCTCTCTGTGTCTAGAAACCATCCTCACAACAAATCAGCCTCAGTCTTGGAGTCCGAAGATGAACATGAGAAAGAGAGGTATGAAAACGGAAACAGTTCTAAAATGAGGGGTAAAAGTCGAATAAACACAAAAGCATGCTCAAGAGGACACTGGAGACCAACAGAAGATGCTAAACTCAAGGAGCTTGTTGCTCAGTTTGGTCCCCAAAACTGGAACTTGATAGCTCACCACCTTCTTGGTAGATCAGGTACATTTATTTACTTCATTATTTTCTTCGCGTTCTTTACTAAATTTTTTGTAAATGTAAGTATTTTTTAATCTTTTTAACCCCAATAAAAAAAACTTATAATTTTGGTATCCGCAAATTCTTGGTTTTTAAAATAGTATTTTCACAAAACTTTATGCCTATTCGAATCGAGTTTCCATGTAGTTTTAATATATATAATAAATTAGTCAGACTAAGTTTTTTTTTTTGGTTGGTAAAATAATTAGACTAAGTTATAAGTATACGAAAAATATAGACTACCTAGCTTAGTGACATAACATTGACAGTAACTCATTTGTATTTTCTTTTAGGAGTACGTAATTAATGTCGCTTCTTTGATTGCAGGCAAGAGCTGTAGATTGAGATGGTTCAACCAACTAGACCCAAGGATTAACAAGAGAGCCTTCACGGAAGAAGAAGAGTTGAGGCTTTTAGCAGCTCACCGAGCCTATGGCAACAAGTGGGCTTTGATCTCACGTCTCTTCCCTGGTCGTACCGACAACGCCGTCAAAAACCATTGGCACGTCATCATGGCTCGAAGGACTAGAGAAATTCAGCGACAACATCAACAGCCTCCTCCAACGCCGTCAAGAGACGTTAAAATGACGGTTTCCTCATCGGACCGCTATAATCACAGTGAGGTTTTGGGTCAAGAAACGAAGGGTAGTTTCGTCAATGAAGAAGAGGAAGAAGACGACGATGGCTCAGCTGTCTCTACTTGTACTACGGAGCTCTCTCTTACTCCGCCTTCTTCAGCTCACCAGCTTCGCTTCTTGAATTACGATTATACCCTTGCCACAGGTAACATTTTGGTTTTATTTGTTTACTTTTTTTTTTTTTTTTTACTATCTTTTTATTCTCTTTTGAAATTAAATTAGCTTCATGACCTTCTTGACACATGAAAAGTGTAGAAACTTGGAATGTTTTTTTGTTTTCAGGATTTATTGAGAACCGTTTTCGTAAATCTAATTATAATGATTTATGTCGGTTGGTCGATATCAAATAGCATTTTTTACTGTTGTTGATCATGATCGGTTTATACTTTAACCATCTACGGATTTTGGTCTAAAATTAGCTTTACATATTACCAGTGTTGTTAAGATTTTTTTTTTAATGTCGGAAGCATATTAAATGATAATGTTGGCATATAAGCGATGACGAGTGACCACCTCGTAAAATTTTCATACATAAGGAAATAATTACAAATTTGAATGACAAGAGGGAAAGAAACAGTCTTTTACATCGTAAGAGTACCTATAGGTATAATAATATAAGGAGGTGAAGTACTATTATCACGTTACTATTTCAATACAAGAAAATTTCACGTGGGGGCTAAAAAATTATTTTCTAATTTTGCAGGTAAAGATGGTCAGTGTGTGCAGAGAGCAGAAGTAAATGGCAAATATGGTAAAAAGATGGACCATCAAAATCATCACACAATCACAGTCAGTGAAAGAAAGGTGGACATGAAGATGAAGACTGGCTTTTACTTCTTTGATTTTCTTGGAGTTGGACCTTCTTGATTAATTAATTAGTTGAAGATCTAGGGTTCATGATGAGGGGGAATTGTGAGATAAAAAAAATATTGGGTTTAGTTTCTTCTATTTATCCTGGTTAAGTTTAGCTGTGTTTAGGCATGTTTGTTTAACATTTTAATCTGGGCTTTGGTAAAAGTTAGCTGGGGTATGAGAAAAAAATAATCCTAAAAGTCATTAATCATGAAATAACAAAGTTGAATGTAATTAACCTTCTTTCTAGCAGAATTAGAACAAGTCTTCGTAAAACTATTGCAGATTTTCGTCTATAGCGAACCGCTATACGGCGAGAGCTGAGTAATATAAATAGTTACTAATTATGATACATACTTAACACAAAAAAATTATATATAATTATGATAGAAACAATGGTCATGAAACCACTCCTCTCACGGTCTCATCCCATGCTTACCAGATCAAAGGCTGTCTAGTTTTTGTTTTGGGATACGTTATATATATACTATACATATTTTTTCGACCAAAAAAATAAAAGAAAAAAATACTTACTATTTAGATTTAACTAATCGATGTAACGAATTAAAAAATCATCTCAATGCATGGGTCGGGTCTATAGTGTCCGCTCAGTTACTTCTACAGGCCATTTAGTTTATTTGGGCCTAGAAAATACAAAAGAAAGCCCATAGACGGACCTAATTTTCAATTAAAACGCCCACATAAAAGTGGGCTTATATTTTCTTAGCAAAATATTGAAGTGGACCTCCTATGCCTTTCTTTTAATAACTACAAATCCAAAATTTATATCCTAAGCCAATAAAAAAGACTAGCGGTCTATTACTTTGCAAAATATTGAAGTGGACCTCTTCACTTGGATCTATTAGTTTGGATCCTATCTTACCAAACCAAAGAGATTTCGTTTCGCGTAACATGCTTGGGAAGTGACTGAAATTTTATCCTCAGGATGAACAAAAGAAATAACCCTGGATCGAGAGCGGTATTAAGTATTAACTATTAACTATCCTAATTATTAGAGCATCCACAAAAATGCTCAATTATATGTTTATGACAAATCCAATAGCCCATGGAACTAGGGTTCTTAGCAAGTAGAGAGTTATATAAATATAAAAATATGTATTAAGAACATCAATGTAAGGCAACCTAGAGAGGCAACTCACCTTTTTCCCCAATTTAAGAGTGAATCAAAGTATTACTAATCTTGGTGACAATATAAGTTGGGGTTATTGAATATTGTATTTTAATGGTGCTGATTGTATTTTAAATTCAGAGAGAAATCCAGTGTTATTCAATTGTGTATTTGAAACAATACAATAAAATCCGCTGTTATTGAATACAACATTTGTTTAATGTATTTTAAAATATATTAAAAACACATGTTATTAAATATGGACATGATTTTATTGTATTTTAATAAGGATGAACTTTGATGTAATCTTTTAACTAAAATATGAGTAAACAAAATACCACCTCTTACCCTAGTATTTCTAAATTATTTCATCTTTTTTCATGCTCTCCCAACTGCTTCCAGAGATTCTCACAATATCATAATAAAAATTAATTTTATTAATTTAAAATAATTATCAATATAAATTTTTGATCATGTGGAAATTGAGTATTGTTGGAAATATAATAGATTGCATTTTCAGATTTTATTTTTTGAATTTATCATAATCGAATATTCTACATGTTCTAACCATGAACAAGATTATTGGTCAACAGTTAAGATCAAGTAATTTGTTAAGATCGAATAGGTCCAAATTTTTTGCTCCTTTTCGAGCTACTAGGTATCACCTCCAAGACTTTACTGGCCAAGGTTGTGATCCTGAAACTCCGCATGAATTGTTCAAGCATCGTCATGCATCATTAATAAATATGATTGAGATAATATTTGACATTTTCAAGTCACAGTTTTCAAGTCGGTCTGATGAATTTTCTATTGAAGAAGATGATGAAAACATGGAGGACAACATATCATTCGATGATTCTCAAAACAGTGAAGAAAGTTTTGGAACACAATATCAAGAAAGAGAAATGCAAACATATGGAGAGAAACAATGGTACAGAGACCCCAGACGATGGGGGGAGATGCAACTAATAATGAAAACTAGATATGGAGATAAAGTTTTTAGTTTTTTTTTAAGATAATTTTATATTGAAATTTATGAATTTTTTTCTTCTTATAAACGTTTTGATGAATGTTATATTTTGTTATGATTATTTTAAAAATATTAGGTAGTTATTTTATTTTTAACGATTTCCAAATATAAGGTAATCCATACAAAAAATTTAGCAATGGATTTAATAACCCACATTTGAGTCTTGTCATTTTATCAAAATCCAGGATTTTAAAATAAGTACAACTTTAAATCCATTAAAATCAAATAAAAGCTCAATCGAATAACAGCACCTAAATCTCTTTCCTTTCCTTTAGTTTTGTACTAAATAAACCTTTAATAAGATATTATATATTTTCCATCTTTGCATAATCTATTTCAATAAAGCTCTAAGAACTTGAATCTATACTTGTTTGAGATTTCATTCACTAATGTCTTTCATGCACTGGTAGATAGCTTAAATCAGCTGCATACATAAGATCTATAATGTAAATTAACATTAACAAAATCAAGTTGAATTAACCTTTCAATTTAAAACTTGGTTTTTGTTTAAAATCTACATATTTTCCCACAAACTAGATCTCCAATTAAGATTTTGCTTGTTTTGTTAGCTAAGGTTTCTGTTCAGGCGAGCAAGAATCGACAAGAAAACAAAATATCTGACGAGTCCAACATATATATATATTTATAATCTAATTATACATGATAGACACAAAATTAATGGAAGTAAAAAAAAATCGACCGTATATGTTGCAACACAAAATAGCCAGTTCATGTCTGTCTCGGTACCTGTTGATGATAATAAAATGAAAACAAATACTAGTTAACAATTAGCAACATATTTTAATTAGAGCATGCTAATTATAATTGCGTTGTTTAATTAATTAGTTATAACATTGAAAAAAACCTAACGACAAATTGTTAACACACCTACGTCTATTTTATACTAGAAAATGTTGACACCGTCTTAATACTGCGGCTTTTCCAATGAACTCACTAAAATACTCCATTTAATTTTTTAATTTTTTTGACAGCCACTTAATATTTTACAAAAATACTTTAAAATCGTATTTATTGATGCTTGTTTTTTTGGCTAATATTCTTTATTTTTAGAAGTAAAAAATATTCATTTACAAATAACAAAAGGTTACAGATATTAGTCCGACTCCGTAAAGCTTAGTCAGATCACAGACTTCAGTTACAGATATTAATTTCTTAAAAACTGATATTCATTTAATACATAAAACGACAATCATCAAATTAATGTATTTATTATTTTATTTTTCTGCAGAAATATTTTATTTTATAGTTACAGAGGTAGATGGGTTCTTGAGATTAATTTCTGCAGACATTTAGGACTTAACCAGTATTAGGTTTCCGCCCATTCTCTACACATTTTCTTATACTAATTTACAGTAAATACACATTATCTCGTAATTTGTAGAAAAAACGTTATGAAATATAATATGATTTTTTCATATATATATATATATATGGGAAAATATGAATTTAAACATGAGTCTTGAGACAAACAAAACAAAAAAGGTTATAGAAGTCATTTATGAAAATCTGCATGAGATTGAGCACTTTGTTAATACTGGAAAAATAATGCATATATTAATAATAATAATAATAACAATTAAAAATGAAATAGATTAAGTTACCAGAAAATAAGCTTGGCCATGTTGTAAAGAATGCATCAAGAAACCAAACTCATCAGTGGAAAGAGGAAGACCAGAGGAATGAAGTAACACCAAATCTTCACCAAACGTTGCTTTCATGTTTATTGCTCCTTTTGTTACTTCTGTTGGAACTCCGTTTATGAACACCGTCACTAACCCAGCTTTTATTTGTTTTTAAAATTAATAATATATGCACATAAGAAAAGAAAAATTAGAGAATTACCTTTCAATATACTTGATATTATTAATTAGCCTAACATAAACATCGAGTTCTTGGTTTGGAAACCATTAACAAATTTGGCTTTTTCATTTTCATATTGTAACTTATTTTATAAAAAGATGAATCATCCAAATACTTGGTAAATTTAGAAAAATGTTGTTTAAAGCGGAAATAGTTTCTCTACAGGGTCCAAAATTTAAAATCCCAAAAGTTTGTGGGTTTAAAGGAAAAAAAATTATGAGCCATGCAAATGAATGATTCACCTTCTTGGTAGTGGAAATTGACGTTTTGATTAGGTGGACTTAAAACTGAAGCAGCATTTGAACTTTGCTGATGATAATGATTAGATTCATGGCCATACATTCTGAAGAGATTCTCCATGCCATTGTTGCTTTCACACCCACCATTTGAAGAAGAGAGGTCTAGAAAAAACGAAGAGACTTGAGAAGACGACGATCCATTGAGGAAGTTATTAGCTAATGAGTTGCTTAAACTTCCAAATCCCAAATCGATCTCGCTGTTGCTGTAAGGATGATGCATGCTCATTGTCGTCATGTTCTGGTGGTTTTCAGCTCCTCTAGAAGTTGCGGCTACGGCGGTGGCTGCTTGAAGCTGCCGCTGTCTCCGGCGAGATCTTGACCGTCGGTTTTGAAACCAGTAGAAGACGTTTGTGTCTCCCACTGCTCCGAATTTCTCAAGCATCTTTCTTATCCTCACCGTCTCGTCTTTTGGTGGGTTAACAATACCACTGTTGAAGATGGATTCGAGTATGAGGATTTGCTCCGATTTAGGTGACCAACGTGACCGGACCGGTTCGGTAGAAGTCGAGGGGCTCTGCGATGCTCCACCTTCTTGATCCATTTGCTATCTAAGATGATTTTTTTGGTTGGGTTATATGAAAATATTAAGAAGGAAAGACAGAAAGAAAGAAAGGAGATTTTTCGGTGACTTGAGGGAAGATAATTGTGTAATGAATTTATAGGAGAGAGTTTGACAATGATTTTTTATTTTATTTTTCCTTAAATATTAAGTTACACTATTATAGTGCTCTTACTTAATTAAAATATTATATAAGGGTACGGTCGAATATGTTAACACGTAGTCAGAGAGGCAGACGAATTAAAAACTGGGTTGCATATCATTTGATGATATAACAAACTATAGCAAAGAATGCTTCCACTATTGTATTATTGGACCAACTCACAAACAAACATCTTTTTGGTTTTCTGGTTTATATCACTTCAAACCTTGGGTCGCGTTTTTTCTCAATCTTGAATTGATGATAACACTTTTCAAACATCTAGTAATAAATTACATCATACATGTACATACATATGTTCTAATAACTAGTTTGTACATCGTAATTAGAATTTGTGACCTTGAAAAAGGAAGCCCAATGTTACTGTACGTAACATTTAATTTCCAAGAAAAATATATACATTATTTGTATAACACTAGGACAAAAACTATAATGTCTAAAATTCGTAGGCCCAAACCAATAAATAATTAAGTGGGAAAACACCGGCTATGATTGTCCCCCTGCTTTCTGCTGTAACTATGATCGAAAATGTATATTATCAGTTTTTAAAAATTTATTAAATACCAAATAGTTATCAAAACCTTGCGCGACCGGGTTGCTTTTAAATGTTAGATTTGGAAAAACGATTATCGTGACGTCATGCAACGGAGGCCAAAAAGATTTTGTTTGACAAGTAGAAATTGCCTTTGATTGAGTTGTCGATTGATAAGACAAGTGTCTAAACACCTCACGCATATATGGGCTTGAAATATTGGTGGTGATTTAAGTTTAATGTAGAAATTTTTATCAAGAAAGTATTATTTACTCTATAGTGTAGACCATATAGAATAATAATGTAAATATTTTCCCTCTAAATTTTATCTAAAACTTAAGTGCCATTGACGAATTTTTCATTTTTTCTTCACTATGCGCGGTCCTGTTTATCTCATGGAGTCGGGTCTAATGCTCTAGTTATAACTTATAACATGTCGATTGCTGCAATGTGAACGACAACATGCTCTAAGTTACTAAGTATTGCCTTTTGGTAAGGAAGCATGCGCCGCTATTGCTAAACACATTTGCTAGTTATTAAATGTTTGGTCAACTTTGTTTGTGCGAAAACTGGTAGCGTAGAAAAATATCTTGTCTGCTGAAGGTGTCTGAGATGAATCCTATATATCTCCTTACTTTCCGGGAGCTTTACTCAGTGTAACTGTATGTGTAGGTGCATGCATGTATCCCAAAGCCGTTCACCCCCAACAAACAGCAATTTTGCTTATGGCTAGATTGGAGCGCTTTTAACATAATGATACTACTACTACTTGTCGTGTCTTTATCTCATGTATATGTAAACTCTTTCCAAATAATATGATTCTTTATACAAATATTATATATTTTTGAAATAAACCTTTTTCGTGTTGAATGAAGATGGAAACTGAAAAGGTATAAGGTGGTAATAGTTTTATAAATCAAATGTTTAGTAAAAAAACTCGTGGGACAATTTTTAAAAACTCGTAGGTGTTAGAGAGAACTATTCATTTTATAGAAAAATACTCCCTCTATTTCAAAATATAAGGTGTTTTAGCTCAAATTATGCAGATTAAGAAATTGCTTTTACTTTTAAAAATTAACCATTTAATATATAAATAAAACAATCTATGTAATTATAAAAAAACTACAAAATACTATTGAACACACAAGATTCAATAAAGTTAAAAGTACATAGAAATATGAAAAACTCTTAAAACACTTTATATTTTAAAACAAAAAAAAAACCTTAAAACATTTTATATTTTGAAATAGAAGGAATACATTTTTCTTGAGGAATGAAAAAAGTTATTTAAGTACTTCATAGTTGATCGAGAATTTTATAAAGAATAATTAAAATGACATAAATAGATACTTAAGATTTTGTTTCACCTTTGAATTCAGTTTCCCAAGGTTAAGTTGCCGTTGTAGTTAACCATTAACCAATGGGCAATGGTTACACAGTAATTTGTCATTTATAAATCAACAACATCCACGAGAATTACTTATTACATCAAGGTGATACAGCAATCAATATCTCTTAGTCCATCGTACATATCTCTTAGTCCATCGGACAACTAGAACATCACATCGGTTATATACTCTCTCCTCCGTTAGAAAGATTGATTTTCTAACTAATTAACACATATTAAAAAATAATTAATACTTTATAATAAATACATTACCTTTCTACTTTAAACACTTTCCAATAATTATGAACCAATAATAATTTAATAATTCAGCTACCTTCAATTAATATTTTTTGAAATTTGTAATTTATTAATAATAACTAATAAAAATATATTAAATGATTTAGAAAATCAATCTTTCAGAAACAAAAAAAATTCTAGAAAATTAATCATTCTAATACGTAGGGAGTAACAAATTGGGTGTATAAACAATAAAATAATAATTTTTAAAAAATATAATTAGTTATTTGTTTATTTATTTATTGATTAATTTTTGACCAATTAATGAATGACATGGGCATGAGTATTTTAAGTGTCTTCCTAGAGACACATAACTCTTCTATTCCTCAAATTAATTTACACTTTTTTATATATTTTTTTTATTTAAAGACATCCATAAAAATTGTGTAACTTGGATGGTTTTAGAATCTAGTCTGGTTTGTTTTAAAATTGGGTTTTTAGTAATAAAACCCATCAACTAAAGATAAATCGTAAAAAACCCATCAACTATATATTTAATGAAAAAACCTCTCAACTTTAAATCCGCTAATGAAAAATCTCCTCCGTCTACATTTCTGTTAAAATTCAAAATGCTGCGTTTTGTAAAATTAAAAAATGACAGTTTTTAGAAATAAAACCCATCAACTAAAAATGAATAGTAAAAAAACTCATCAACTATATGTTTAATGAAAAAACCTCTTAATTTTAAATCTGTTCATGAAAAAACTCCTCAACTTTAAATCAATTAGTAAAAAACTCTTATGTCTACAAGGCCGTTAAAATTAAGCTATATTTTAAAAGCAACATTTTTTTTTGGTCAAAAACGACATGGCATGTTCTAAAATGAATATGACATATTCTAAAATGAAATGTTTTTTAATTGACTTTTGACTTATCCAAAAATCTATTAGAATATAAAATTTTCAATTACAAAGATTACATGCAATTTAAAAATCTAGAAAGCAAGACTTCATACTACATGTTAAATTTATTGGATGGTCTATAAAGATTATATAGAATTTAAAAATAAAAAAAAGTAAGACTTCATACCACTATATAATAAACAACTGTTCAAAAAGATAAAAAACCACTCAATGAACCCAATCTATGAAGTTTTTGTGGATTTTTATGGTGCAACATGATTGATTTTAATGTTGCACGTAATCTTGTTATTAGGAATTTTATGTTATAATAGGTTTTTGGATATATCAAAATACATGTCGTTTTTATTTTAGAATATGTCTTTTTCATTTTATAACATATCGTGTCATTTTTGACCAAAAAAGAAAAAGAAAAAAAATGTTGTGTTACAAATATAGCCTAATTTTAACGGCAATGTAGACATAGAGGTTTATTTATTAACAGATTTAAAATTGAGGGTTTTTTTCATTATCAGATTTAAAATTGAGGAGTTTTTTCATTAAACATATACTTGAGGGATTTTCTTACTATTCATTTTTAGTTGAGGGGTTTTATTACTAAAAACTATTGTTTTTTAATTTTACAAAACACAACGTTTTGAATTTTAACAGAAATATAGACAGAGAGATTTTTTCATTAACGGATTTAAAGTTGAAAGATTTTTTCATTAAATATATAGTTGAAGGGTTTTTTTTTACGATTTATCTGTAGTTGATGGGTTTTATTACTAAAACCCCTTTAAAATTCACATCTTAGACTAAGATCAAGTCCAACCGAACGGTATATCACAATAATAATGTTAGAAAAGTTACTTTTTCTCTCCAACTGAACGGTATAAAGGACGCTATTATAGTGTCTTAATGTTATCTCCTACAGTGTTACACCATATTTGGTGTAACACTCTAGCAACGACAAAACTTTTTTTTTAACTTTAATGTTATAATAGATTAAAATAATAAGTTTTTAACTATTTTAAATTAAGTATACTTTTTATTTTTATCTAAGAATGTAATATAGTTTTTTGACTAAAATAAAATATATCATTGTTATTTTTGTGAGTTTTTATTTTAATAAAATAAAAATTATTATGTAAGAAATATCAAAATTAAAATTTTAACTGAGTTTAATATTACACAAGAAACTACATTAAAACATTACAAACATAAATTTAAATCAAACAAACATAAAAACTACAAACAAAAATTTAAAAACATAGTAAAAACTTAAATAATAATCTAATTGGCGAGAAAATTAGTTCTGGTTTCGCTAATATAATCATAATACAGAGTATCATATTCTGGATCATTTGGTGCTCTTTGGTCTTCACCTTGTTCTTCTCCACCATGATTTTCTTCTACAACTTGTTCTCCTTGAAATTAGTCTTCTTGCGATTGATCTCCTTGATATTGAGATGCTCGATATTGAGATCCATGATACTGGGATTGAGAACCTTCACCGTGTTCTTCGTATTGGTTCGTTTGAGCCTTTTCTCTCAAAATTCTTTTTCTTTCCATTTCAATATAAGCACGGGACGCTGGATCAGTAATAGAACTCAAATCCGTGAACATTATTTTATGCTCTTGTTTGATTTTTGCTACATCGATCTTCTGCCTTTAAATTTCATTTCTTTCAGAAGAGCTTTTAGTAAATAGATTTGATAAATTTCTCATTTTGCTCCATCATGTGTTTGAACTGTTCATCAATTTGTTATTTTCTCTTTGCTTTTTTTGAACCCATTGGTCTAGAAGATACATTAAAGTGGCTTTTTCAGTATTCATATTAAGATCAATAGAACTCATACTCGGAAATGGCGATGAAAACGATGGAGATGACATAACATCACGACCTTCTTCTTGGAACGAAGTGGATGTATTAGTGTTCTTGTTTGCAAATTTCTCAATACCTTTAAGGATAGGCCAGACGTGATCGAATCTGATTACCTCTCGGGTATTTGGGATCTTGTGCTAACAACATCTTCGCTTGATTTAGCTGATTAATTATTGAAGAGAAAAACAAATATAAATAATATAGTAAGTAATGTGAGAAATAAATATTGTAAGAAAAACAATGTAAGTGTGTATGTAGTAGACTTACAATGTCATGTTCAGAAGCACCACTTGGATTCTTATTTTCAATCTGGTTAATGCATCCTCTCAGCTTGGAGATTGCAGCAAGAATTGTTGTCATTCGAGTTTGTAAAGATCTTCTTGGTCGTGGTTGATTAGTACAAATCTCGGATTTTTGATATTTAGCTTCAACTCTTGTCCAAAATTAATCTTTGGATTGGTTTATTCCTATGATTGGATTTTGAGAAATATCAAGATACACATGACATAAGAGCATATCTTCGTCAATAGAATATGACACATATCGACTTGACTTTGAAGTCATTTTAGAAGAAGTTTTGTGGAGGTTAAAAATGAGATGAAGATGTGTGATCATTCAAAGGCTAGTATACCTTTATATAGAGAGGTGACGGCAAAATGAATGCAACGGTTAGATCTTGATCAGAAAAAATAAATGACTTAGATTAAACCAGATTTTTTTTGTAAGATAATAATGATATATGACATGAAGTGACTAATGAATGCAATAGTTAGATCTTGATCAGAAAAAATAAATGGCTTAGATTGAATCAGCTTTTTCTTGTAAGATAATAATGATATATGATATGAAGTGACAAATAAATACAACGGTTAGATCTTGATAAAAATAAATAAACGGTTTAGATTGAATCAGATTTTTCTTGTAAGATAATAATGATATATGACATGAAGTGACTAATGAATGAAACGGTTAGATCTTGATCAGAAAAAATAAATGGCTTAGATTGAATCAGATTTTTCTTGTAAGATAATAATGATATATGACATGAAGTGACAAATGAATGCAACGGTTAGATCTTGATCAAAAAAAATAAACGGCTTAGATTGAATCAGATTTTTCTTGTAAGATAATAATGATATATGACATGAAGTGACTAATGAATGCAACAGTTAGATCTTGATCAAAAAAAATAAATGACTTAGATTGAATCAGATTTTTCTTGTAAGATAATAATGATATATGACATGAAGTGACAAATGAATGCAATGGTTAGATCTAGATCAGAAAAAATAAATGGCTTAGATTGAATCAGATTTTTCTTGTAAGATAATAATGATATATGACATGGAGTGACTAATGAATGCAACAGTTAGATCTTGATCAAAAAAAATAAACGACTTAGATTGAATCAGATTTTTCTTGTAAGATAATAATGATATATGACATGAAGTGACTAATGAATGCAACAGTTAGATCTTGATCAGAAAAAAATGACTTAGATTGAATCAGATTTTTTTTGTAAGATAATAATGATATATGACATGAAATGACTAATGAATGCAACAGTTAGATCTTGATCAGAAAAAAATAAATGACTTAGATTGAATCAGATTTTTTTTGTAAGATAATAATGATACAAGATATGATGTGACTAATGAATGCAACGGCTAGATCTTCGTAAAAAAATTAAACGGCTTAGATTGATTTGCTTATACTATAAAATGGATATCATAGTTGGAAAAAGAGATAAATCTAAACCATCATCTTTTATTTTTCTGATAAGATAAATTTTAACCATGGTAGTTCATCTCATATACCATATTTTTCTTCTTCTTCTTCATCTTCAGATGAAGATAATTACGATAATATAGAAAAGCAAATAGTATGTCAAATTACTGCAAACAATAACTTTCTCATCGCTCAACAAGTACTTAATGAAGGATCCCATGGTGGTTCTATTCATGGTCATATAGTTATCAACCGTGATCGGGAAACAGCTTCTCGCAATCTTTTCAACGATTATTTTGCAGAGAATCTTTTGTTTCCTGAGACGATGTTCTGACGTAGATTTCGTATGAGTCGTCCTTTGTTTCTTCGGGTTGCAAAAAATAACTGATGTATTTCGCATGTTGGCGTATGGTTTACCGGCGGATTCCACCGATGAGTATATCAAAATAGGAAAGTCTACAGCTCTAGAAAGTTTGAAGCGATTTTGTCGTGCTATTATCGAGTTATTTTCAGGCCGCTATCTTCGATCACGTGACGCTAATGATGCTGCACGACTGCTCCAGATTGGTGAACGCTGAAGATTTCTAGGTATGTTGGGTAGCCTAGATTGTATGCATTAGAAATAGAAAAACTGTTCAACGGCTTGGGGAGGACAATATGCTGGTCGTAGTGGATCTCCTACTATTATTCTTAAAGATGTAGCTGATTATGATCTTTGGATTTAACATGCATATTTTGGTCCACCGGAATCTAATAATGATATAAATATTCTAGAGGCATCTCATCTCTTTGCTAATTTTGCTGAAGGTACCGCTCCACCAGCAAATTATGTTATTAATGGAAAAATCTATATTATGGATTATTATCTAGCTGATGGTATTTATCCAAAATGGTCCACTCTTGTTCAAACAATTCATGATCCATGTGGTCCAAAAAAAAATTATTTGCAATGAAACAAAAAGCGTGTAGGAAAGACGTGGAACGTGCATTTGGAGTATTGCAGTCAAGATTTGCAATTGTGGCCGGACTATCACGTTTATGGAGTAAGAAAGTTTTACATGATATAATAACAACTTGTATCATAATGCATAATATGATCATAGAGGATGAACGTGATAGTGATGCAACAATTGAAGAACGAGCCGAAGTTCCACGCGCAGAAGTAGAGATGACGGGTGATGATGATGCTCGATTTCAAGAGTTTTTATCTTGACACTGACAAATCAAAGATCAACATGCTCATATTAAACTTTAAAATGCATTAATTGAACACTTGTGGTCTGAATATACTAATTCTGAAAATCAGTAATATGTAGTTCTAAGTTGAAAAATGTATGCAATTCTGATTATTAATAATATGTTATTTACTTTTATTAATTTACTTATTTTAATATTATATTATTTAAAAAAATTAATTAGAACAATATTAACTTTTATCAATTATTAAATAGTTAAACCAATTTTAGTTTAATAGTATAATAATAGAGAATATTCTTTTTAATTATATAATAATATAAAATATTTATTTTAGTGTGATATTTTGTGTGATATGGTCGGAGATAAAAAAAAATTTAGTGTTAAAACTACCCTATTTTAGTGCTAAAATTACATTATTTTAGTGTTACTAATTGGAGATGCATCTTATTTATCCGTATAGAATATAAATTCATGTCAAATCAATCCTCTTTTTGCTAAATGGTCGATAGAAACCAAACCTTATTCAATGGTACGTCAGACGATTCCAGTACATGTCTTTGAATGCAAAATGAATATTCATTAATTTTAGTTAAATATATTAAAATAATTTCACCAACATTAAACAATGTATTTTAGAACAAAGAGAAAATATTAGTTTAAATACTTCCTTTTGATTGTTAATAAAGTTGTCCGTGGACCGTATGCGTATGTGTTGGTAAGTGTGCATGTACGTATGCACAATATAATATACGTTAAAAGTACGTAGAGAGTGTTGAAAGATACAAAGGCGACAATGTTATAAAACGTATCTTCAACAGACAATCTGTTTCTTTCAGATGCATTCTGGTTTTTGACGATCTATGTTACTTGCTTAGCTGTTTCATTTTTCTTATTGTTTATTGCTATCTCACATGTCTAATCCTTTTAAGTTATAACCGATCAAATTAACTGATTGGAACGTTTCTTTTTTCTTTTTTCCCCCCGAAATTCCCCAATCTTATTTAATTTGTAGTGTTTTTTTTTTTGGGTTCAGATTCATTTTACATCAAGTAAATTTAATGGAGGGTCGTTTTGGTTTTGGCGAGACAGATCCTGAGATTTTGGACTATACAAAATAAAATTATAACGTATACTTTTAACTCGTAAAAGTTTATGGATTAACATTTTATACGGATTTGCAACGTTATTCTATATATTTTCACAAACATGATAAAAAATAACTAAAACATGTGGATATTTGGTTTTCTGAAAATAGTCATACACTTAAAATTAAATATATATATATTGATTATTATATGAAGAAAGACCTTAAATTGTTTTTAGCCAAAAAAAAGCAGACCTTAAATTTCATGCGCACATAAGGAAACAGCCAAACTAGGAGTAGTGAAATAACCCTCCCGTGACTTGTTAAATAAAAGGAATCCCAACAGCTACATAACTTGCTTCTGCTGTGCAGCTTTTCTTACATCAGATATCTGAAAGAGGTAAAGATTCTGCAAAATTATTTATTTTCTTTTACTGAGTGTGACAGATTTGATACTATTGGGTATTACTTGTCTTATATAACTTCCCCAGCTGTTTGCCCATTTTCTTCCTTTTTTGCTTAAGTTCGATTTTTTTTTTCGATTAATTTTTATGTTACGTTCAATTTAAATTCATATACGATCTCTATCCACTTCCAATCTCCAAAACCACAGTCTGAAAGTTGCGTTAGGGACGTTGAAGAATTGAAGTAAAGCCCAAAAATACATGATGCACCTTAGATCTCTTTGTTAAAATGTGTATATAGATAAATTAAAATCTCAAAAGATTAACAAAAAAAATCTCAAAAGATTAATTATAATTTAATTATTAGAGTATTTAAGAAAAAAAAGAAGAGAGTCTCTGGATGACTCATTGTAAGATATGGATATACACAAGTATATATGCCCACAATACGTCATGAAGTATTGGAAAAGTAAAACATTGACATTAGTAAAAGTCTTATAGTTGGAATAAAGTAGACTGTAGACCCCTAGGGATCGGGCAGAGACTGTACGAGGATTCACAAAAGTTATCATTAAGCCACTCTCTTTGTGGTCCTGAAGACCAAAATCTTGTAAGACTTTGAGACTTGGAGACTTCTTTCGTCTGAAAATCTTCCTTGTGTGGTCCTGCTCTGTAACATGTACGGACTCTCCCTCTTTATATACGCTGACATGCATGATCTTAATATATACCAACATATATACACAAAGACATACATCTTTGTTATGAGATGATGTGCTGATCACATGGCGTAGTATGGACAGATGTAGTGTGTAAAATAACAACAAAGGTCCTGCTTTTGTACAAAACAATATTTATTCTTTTAGCAATATATACAATTAACCATTAATAACCACACAAAAAAAAAAAAAACTAAGGTTTCTGCAGAACGGCAAGCATTACCGCGACAAATGCATTTGATCACTTTTCGTAGTTTCTTGGATCTCTACAACATTATACGAAATCGGAAATTTTCTTAAGTGAAATCTCATACTAATCATAGCTTCTGTATAAGATCTTTGATATAAATTTTGCCTGGTCGTATATGCATCATTATGTTGCATAATGAAATTAGAGCTGTGTACATACATACTGATATCCACACATTTTGATTCGTTGAGATGTTTTTTTTTATGAACATAGTTACGTTAGATTATAAATAATAAAGCTGACGCATATGTAGTAAGTTGAGCACTTGAGCTTTGTTGATTTGGCCGGTGAATCTACAGAGCACTCATAGGGACACTAAAAATAACTCGAAAGAAGACAAACACATATACTTATATATGGAGGGAAGAGAGAACACAGTATATGTTTTGGTTTTCAAGGTTAATAGAGAACACATATACTTTTGGTATGACGCATGTATTCTGACAAAACACATGACGATCGCTCTTCTTTTTACTCTTACTATTATTTATACTTTTGATATCCATTTCGTGTTTTTTCAGAATATAACATTTGTTATAACATTAGCCCATTTGTCGTTAAAAATAGTAGCCCATTTCAAAGCCATATATTATTATACCCACCCAAAATGTGTGATCTTTTATCCAAAATACCAAAAGCTTCACCTTCTTACCCAAAATTTGACATTGTTGTGTTGGAGAACAATCAAAAGAAAGCACTCAACTAGGAGATCCATTTTTAGCCATTTGGTTCCAATACTTTCAACTATGATTGCCGGTTAATCTACTACTTACTTGAGTTGCGATTCACATGTTTTGGTTTGTAATATTTAGCCATCCCTCCGGACCGGTTATGAAACCTCCAATTTTTTTTAAAATCAAATATTAGTATATAAATAGACTCCAAGTTTTTCAAACCAAACATTAGTATAAAAATAAGCCTCCAAGTTTTATTTGTTCGGGCCCTAAATTTCAAACCGGCATACCCTCATGCTATTATACTTCTATCTTCCCTTCTAATTATTTTTCCTTCTCAAGTTGTAAGATCCAAACGATGTCCCCTTAGAGGGAGAAACAAAGGATAAATACATGGAGGTTTTTTTTAACAAACAATCAAAAGAAACGAGCTTAAAATGAATTCATATTTTATTAACCATGACAAAGATACATTATCAATATTGTCAATACCACAAAATAATCGTATAAGATACATCCTCCAAACATAGACCAACATTAAAAATATACATATAGTAGTAATCTTTCTCAAGAGTCGAAACTATACCCGAATCAAGAAAAACCTTATTTAACCAACAAAAGCTCAACCAAAACAAAAAAATGAATTAGAAAACATAAGAAAGATTTGAAACCATGTGTTTCAAATTTAATAATTGTCTCCAGACTTTTGTATTATAATTCAGGCTCATCAGTTGAATCTCCTGCAGTTCTTCCTGATCTCACCTGCACGACCGGTAAGCACATCAACGGCTCCCATCTTCACCATTGCTCTAACGAACTGACGCTTGAAGAAGGCGTTGTTGGACGCATACCGAGACACAATACCACGAGTCTGTGGGTCGGTGGCGAGCCTCTGGTCAACCTGCAACACTCCTCTCCTTTTACGGATCTGCTTGAAGAAGTTGTTGTCGAACCTCAATGGAGTCGACTGGTCTAGTGCCGCTGACGCGCTGTTTCTGCATGTGTTTCGTAGGCTACATTCACAAGAAAATAAGAAAAAAACATTCAGAGTATATTAAGAAATTATTATTGAATGTGAAACTAATATTGCTTTGGGTTTCATGAATAAAATATGTTTTGTAACTTTACTAGAAAGAAAACGGGTTTTAATTAAAATCTAACTTCTGGAAATTAATTTACTGAATAATATTTTTTTTTTCCTTTTCTTTTGATAATTTACCTGGAAACCAAAGCAGGGTCCATGGATGAGTCGGGTCGTCCGGTTCCTTGGAAATTAGTGATTCGGTCACTGAAGAGACCACAATTTCCCTGACCAACGGTGTGTGCACCCAAAAGAGCCACAGCATCGAACGTGTTCAACCCTTTATTCGTGAAGAAACTCATTGCTCCGGAGACGGAGATGGTTGGACCTGGTAGGGCCACATCAGCATTGTTCGAGACCAAACCATCACGCCTTCCTGTGGAGATACTATAGCTCGGGCCTCCGGCTAAGAACACCGAGTCACGTGTCGCCAGTGTGACGATGTCGGCGCATGAGACTGTGGAGGGGCACACGGCCTCTAGTTGAGCCTTGATGCGGTCGATTAGGTCAAATTCTCTGACACTGCCGTTTGGTCCGGCAGCTTTCTCAGACGGACGAGCGGTGGTTGAATCAATAAGGAGAGAAGCGTCGCAACCCTATGGAGCACAAATAAGAAAATATTAAGATACTATTAGTCTATTATTAACTAAATTAAATGATATAAATTCGTATAGTTATATGTGATAATTTTAAAATATGCAAAGTGGGGGTAACTCCAAAGTGGGAGATAACTCTAATTTGGAGTTGAGATTTTCTCATTGCTCCATCTTATACTCCAAAAATTTCAACTCTTAAATGGAGAACTTTAAATATAAAGTAAGAATTGATGATCTTCATTTCGAAGCTAAAAATGAAGTCAGTTTGAATTTTTTTGTTTTTACTCCAAAGTGAATATAGAATAGTTGGAGATAGTCTAAGCAATCATATCCGATATATTAATAAATAGTTTCTATAAATAATTTTAGAAAATGATTTACATGTAAACCTTTTCAAAAGTTAATTGACATGAAATATTTTGAAATGATTGATTGATATCAAAATACAGTACTATGCATATATTAGATTCTTACCCTAACAAAACAATCGTGGAAATGCATACGAAGCAAAGCAGCGGTGACAGTTTGGTCAACACGAAACCGTTGGCCCACCAGATTGCGTACAATAGTCTCGGCTTGAGGGCATGACCGGCTATAAAACCCTACTCGCAGTTGAGCAAATGCGATTGGGAAAATAAAGAAAAGCACAAGAAGAGAAGAAAACTTTGCACCCTTCATCATTTTTTGCATTAGAAGTTTTCTTCTTAGTATTGGTTTATCTTTCTTTTTTTTTGTGTAGAAAGGGTTGAGAGACTTTTGAGATCAACGAGATGTATATATACTAGAAAGGCAGCCGTCAAAAAGAATAATTGAAAAACTATAAAATAACTAATACATCTTATATACATGTCCCATCAGATTACTATATCTCTATACTATTAAAAAAAAGATAGTCGCATACCTATTGCCAAATAGATATTCAATAATATTTAAATAAAATAATTTCAGCTCTGCATCCAAACATTATTTATTTTCTTATCAAATATTATAATCCGTACAATCAAACACAATTATTTCTTTATCTAATATTGTGATTTAATAGTATAAATTATGATTCTTCTATCATCTTTATTTGATCTTATTTTTAAATTATTTTGAATGATTATATAATACATATAATTAATAAAAAATTAGATTTTTTTTCTGCATATGTTGTGATTCAAAATTTTTAAAATAGACATATATTACTCAATCGATAAAGAAAAAATGTGTGTTCTACGTTCCACATAAGCTAAAAAATTTACACAATGGTTCAAAGACATATTATTAAAAAGACCAAAATAATTCCAAATACGAATGAACAATAAGCTTTACTTATCATGCGTTCAAATTTAAAAGTTTTATTCGATTTAATCCAGTTTTAGTTGATTTTTTTTTTAACTTTAAATATATATAAATATTTAAACTCTATAAAATTTTAAAATATTAATAATATTTAAACTCTATGAAAGTTTTAAAAATTAATAATAGTTAAACTCTATAAAATTTAAAAATATATAGAAAATATGACTATTTAAAATAAAACTTTAAGTTACTATTTTGATTAGATTAATTTAATATATAATTCGGTAGGATTTGTTCTAAATTATTTGAATGAGAATAAATAAAATAATTGATTTGGCATAGGTTTGAAACATATTATAAACCGTAAAAAACAAAATACTATAAATGTATATTAAACACAATAAAAATATTTATAAACCATAAAAAACACAAAATAGTAATTTAACTTACTAGAATAAAATATAAATATTTAATTAAAAAATAACACATCTCTATACTATTAAAAAAGAGGTACTCGTGGACCTATTGACAAACAAATTTTCAATAATATTTAAATAAAATAATTTCATCTCTGCATCCAAACAATATTTATTTTTTTATCTAATATTACCAATCCTTATAACCAAACACAATTTTTTTTTATCTAGTATTGTAATTTAATAGTATGAATTATTATTCTTCTATCATCTTTGTTTCATCTTATTTTTAAATTATTTTGAATGATTATATAATACATATAATTAATAAAATAATTAGATTTGTTTCTGCATATGTTGTGATTCAAAATTTTAAAAACAGACATATATTACTCAATCGATGAAGAAAAAATATGTGTTCTATGTTACACATAAGCTAAAACATTTAGGCAATGGTTCAGATATATATTATTAAAAAGACCAAAATGATTCCAAATACGAATGAATAATAAGCTTTACTTATCATGCGTTCAAATTTAAAAATTTCATTTGGTTTAATCCTGTTTTAGTTGAAAAATTTTTAAATTTAAATATATATAAATATTTAAACTCTATAAATTTTTAAAAATATTAATAATATTTAAACTCTATGAAAGTTTTAAAAAATTAATAATAATTAAAATTTATAAAATTTTAAAATATATAGAAAATATGACCATTTAAAAGAAAACTTTAAGTTGCTATTTTGATTAGATTAATTTAATATATAATTTGGTAGGATTTGCTCTAAATTATTTCAATGAGAATAAATAAAATAATTGATTTGACATAGGTTTGAAACATATTATATACCGTAAAGAAAACAAAATACTATAAATGTATGTTAAACACAAAATAAAAATATTTATAAACCATAAAGAAACACAAAAATAGTAAATTAACTTATCATAATAAAATATAAATATTTAATTAAAAAATAACACATTTATATTAAAACAATTGACCAGCGGTACACCGTGGGTTCGAATCTAATATTTTTTAAGATTGTCTTATTGTTATATATTTTTTGTTTAGTTTGTAACTAATAATGATCATTTTTAATGTCTTAAATTTATTTTTAGAAAAAAATATTTCGCTCTTTTTCTTAATTTTTTTTAAAAGTTTTGCTTATATTTTTTTTTTTGTTTATTCTAATTTTTTTAATCTTATTTAAATTTTTAACTTAACTGTTTAAAAATATTTAATGTAATTAGAATAACTAACTATTGTTAGAATTTTGAATTTAAAATAAGAACGGCAATAATATATATGCCGAAGCCGAAGACATGCGAAAGTCAAAGGTTCTTTTAATATTATAAGAGAGTTAAGTTTAGAAACGTTTGCAAAGGCGTGCTAGCAAATTGGTCTACTTTATATTATATGCTGAAAATTTGATCCACCTAAGTCGATAATAGTAGAATTGTAATTAATTGACATGGTGGATAAGGTGGCAATTTCATCGTAACCAATTCCGATTTCATTACTCTTGCCGATATCGATTTAGAAAGAAATGTAAATAAAAGTCAATTAAAAATTCTTTAACAAAAAATTTAAGTCAATTAAACGACACAGTTATTCTAAATTATATGGAGTATACGACAATGCTACAAAGGGGTTTTAATTTAAACCACTTGGCTCTAAAATATACATTTTGGATTTTTTTGTTCTGTATTATTAATAAGACTTTTTCATATGATTGAGAATGATTTGATGGACATTCGAAAAATGTAATGATTTTTTTTAGACATTATCTTTGATTGTCTATGCTTCATTTAATTTTGGTTAATGGCACATGTGCAACAACCAAATATAATTGCACCATGGCAACTTATCAATTGAGATAATATTTTAATATTTTTATAACTATTGTTATGTTGAGAAGACAATCAACCAATTTAGTATAAATCAATATATGAATTCACCACACAAATTTATCCACGTAGTCATGAATCTCCGTAGGAGAATGATAGTTCTCCATTTACTCCGAAGATTTTGTTAAGAGAGATCGGTCACACCAACGTAAAATGTCTAAAAGCAATGACCGAGGTAGTTGTGGTAACTTACACACTAGGATCTCCCTCCTTACTACACTACCTAATGGCTAATGTTACCTTATCTCATCTTTTTGCTTATGATTTAGATTGCTTACTAACTGGTGGAGATGTAAGTATGTAACTATACATTTTTTTGTTTAATCTTTTAATTGGAGCTTTAAGACTTTCGTTGTAAGGAAAGACATACCATTTCTAAAACTCTAAAATAATTACTTTAGAAAAATCCAAAAGAATGGGAAAAAATAGCACCGTAAAGCTGTAAAATGGAACCCATTTAAATAGTTAAAACATAATTGGTGAAAAAATACTGTAAAAATGCTTCAAAAGCTATAAAAGGAAAAGAAAAAAATCTATAACGATAATATATCAGACGAAAGAAAATAATAGTCAAAATATATGTAACCCCAGAAACATGAAAAGGATATGATGAATTTTGTCAAAGATCTTATAGTGAAATATTAAAAAAAAAAAAAAAAAGTAAAGAAGAAATGAAGGAATGAAAGTTGTTACTTAGGAAAGCGACTCTGATGATTAGGATTTAGGAATATTATTTTGATGCTTTCATCATATGATGGAAAAATTAATTCAAAGTCAGTTTCGTGGAAAGTTGTGCAAAGAAGCTAGCTGTCATGGCACATATATGATTAGCTTGTAATAATGTGACATTCTCTTTCTTTACAATATGCTTGCATTTTGCATAATGTAACATTGTCTTCCCTTAGACTATCCAGTGTCTACCATCGTGATGGAAAAAAATAAAAATATATCCACAATATTTTAAATTCAACACCCTACTTTTCAATTTTTTTTTTTACATTTTACATCATTTTTTCTCTTTTCCAACACTTAATAGTAATTCCTTTTGTTAACAGACTTAAGTAATATTACTTAATTTGTTAACGGACTTAGTAGAATAGTACATAATAATTCATCAAGTTCAAGCTCCTCGGTTGAAATGTCGGCAATTCCCTCTGATCTCGCCAAAACGACTTGTGGAAACGTCAACACCTCACATCTTCACATAGATTCAATGAATTGATGCATAAAAGATGTGTTATTTGATGTATAGTGAGCCATAATCTCAAGAGTCAGTTGATCGGTGGTGAGCCGTTGGTTAAGTTGCATCACACCTCTTTGTTTACAGATCTGGTTAAAGTACTAGTTGTCGAAAGTCAGTGGAGTGGACTGGTCTAGTGCCGCCGACACGCTATGTGCGTCTGCATTTACAAGAAAAAAAACATCCTGAATATATTTTTAATGAGATGAAATAAGAAATTTTTTAATGATTGCTAAACTAATTTTGCATACGTATTCATGGGTAAAAACGGTTTTATACATTTACTAGACTTATATCCGTGCATATGCATGAAATTTGTATATATATTGTTGTTTGGTTATAACTACTTAAATTTAAATAAGTAAAACATTTTACCTAGGCTCATGTGATTATGAATGATGTTACTAGGATTACCTAGATAGATTAGAATAGAATAGGAATAATTAGATAGATTAGTAGTTGATATAATTAGACATTCTTAATTATCATAATAGATTTTGTTATTATCTCAATATTTCATTAAGAGTACTCTTGTGCAATTAAACAATCCGTCCAAAAATAACTATAAACAAAACATAAGTAAAATGTTACATTATGTTACATAAGTAAAATATTACAAAATGTTACATAACTATAAGGAAAACTTAAAATGTTGCATTATGCGCGAATTTTGATATGGTACATTATGTTATAACTATAAGCGAAACATAATTAAAATGTTTTGCTTATGTTTTACTTATATTTATTTTATTTTTATTTTTGAGTATATATTATGAGTTAAATTAGTGATGAAACCTTATTTTTCATGATATATATTTTTATTTATTGTTTTCTAAGTATTTTTTTAATAATAACACTAAAACTATATTATTCTAATAATTATTTTTGAAAATGTTAAAAATTTAAAACTTTTTAACAAAGTTAGGACCTTATTTTATATTATGTTTTAGGTCCTCTAAATGTTTGGATCGACCATGTGCAAGATGCTGCTTATATAGGGCGAGCCTGGACGATTAGCTTTTCTTTTTCTAGTGAGAAAGATTGTGATCAGACTTTGAGCTCTACCAAGATATTATATAGGAGAAGAAACTAAACCGTTGAAAATGCATTTAAAAACGTTCTCATGCGTCGGTAGTAAAAGTGAGAATTGGTTGAGTCGATGAGAAGGGCTGCATCACAACCCTACGAAGCATAAACAAAAAAGATTAGGATATGATTAACCAAACTAAATGACAAGGAATTCGTTTATGAGAGTTTTCTAACAAGTAACAATATAATATGCATCTGATACACAAGTATGCCAAATTTCCTGACATATTGATAAATTATTGAAATAAAGTACGAGATAAATTTAAAAATAAAAACAAGTGACATAGAATGTTTTGAGAATGCTATATTCTTTACTCGCACGAAGCAGTCATCAAAGGTCATGCGGAGTAAGGCTGCCGTAACGGTTGGGTCGGTACCGAATCGTTGATGCACCATGTTACCAATGATTGCTTAAGCTTGAGGATATGAGTCTTCATAATACCCTACTCGTAATAGAGAAAACGCGATCGGGAAAAAGAAAAACAACACAAGAAAATAATAGAAGTTCTTCACTTTTTTTGGACGATCTGAGTTTTCCTTTTTCTAATGAGGACTGTGATCAAACTTTGAGATCAGCCAAGTATTATATAGGAGAAGAAACTCAACCGTTGGAAAATATTTGTTTTTTTCATATACTTTATGTTAATATATTTTTGTGATGCTACTACGAACGATAATCTACGTGTTAACTGTTTGGCCAAAAAAAAACAAATTATGAGAGGCTTAACCCCTAGTTACGTATGATGATTTCCAAAGCATAATCTTATGCTATATATATTGGTTTTCAAATCTTATGCTATTGTTTGCACGTATAAACACATAACTTTTTATTGACTAATATATATACGTGTTTAGATTATAATGTATACACGTACATGTATATATATCCTCAAAGCATGTTGCTAATCATTTATCTTATCCACCAGTTCATATTAATTTTGGATGATACTTTCGACTTGTAGTTGAATTGTAACTCAATTGACATATGACCAGTTCAATATTTTCATTTTAAAGATTATAATCATAACTTTTCTTCCATGAATTTTTGTTTCTTTTGATTTATTATTATATTAACTAGACATGCATATCGAACCAGTTCAATATTTTCAAAATGACGAAATTAAAGAGATTATGCATAAGGCATATCAACTTGAAGTTTATTTTGTCAATC
Source organism: Cardamine occulta (assembly GCA_028015245.1). NCBI lineage: Eukaryota > Viridiplantae > Streptophyta > Magnoliopsida > Brassicales > Brassicaceae > Cardamine > Cardamine occulta. The sequence continues at coordinate 18,199,994 of CM051382.1, read as the reverse complement.
GTCTTTCTCAACCGTGACGTGTTCCGCCTTCGTTTTTCTCAATGGTGCTTACTCTACGTCATCTTCTTCTTCTTCTTCAAAGCGACTTCAATTCACATTCTTTAAACTACAATGCACCACTGATCTCTTCCTCGGAGATTACTGATTCTTGCTTCTTACTTTTGCTGGAAATTGAACAACCCGTAACAACTCCTGCGAGGAGCTCTTTTTTTTAAAGACTTACTTGGGTTAGAAGTCTTTCTAGTTAAAACTTCTAAGGAGATTAGCATCTCAAGCGGTAGTCAAACCAGGTTTTTCAAAATATATATATATATATATATTTAACTGTATTTCTGATAGCATTTTCCTATTTCGTTGAAGTATTGATTTTAAAAATAAAATTAATGTGTTATTGATTTTTTTTTGTTAAAGGTGTTATTGATTTCTTTTCTGCGATAATTTACCAAGTCTTACAAATGTAAGACTCATCAACGACTTCAACTAATTTTTAGCTTTCGTTAATTTGCTAGTAAGTTTTCAACTAAAATAGTAAATATTTTGGTCATTCTAGCTACTAGTCCACTAAAATTAAATCCGCTATCAATATATCCACTGAATTCATTAATTTGAAAATTAAAATCTTCTTTTAGAGCCTTTATATTCGTGTAAGCTAAAATGACTGCATTTTGATAGCAGTATAATAATAATAATAATGTATTTCCGTACGTAAGATCGAAATACATTGTATATTAATATAATAAATAATCAAAAGAAAATAAAAATTCATGGAAGAAAGTTACGCATATCAATTAGCTTAATTAAAAAAAAAGACATTATTTGACTTGTATAATAAATAGTTAAACACCCACGACGCAAAAAAAAAAAAAAATACAAATACACACAGTTGATGAAAGTAGGATATAAAACTTGGGTTCCAAGGAAAAACATACGACGAAAGTCTAAGAGAGAGCGACAAATATCAATTTTCAACTCAAAGTTAGAGACTTATTGAAGAAGTTGCCCATAACAGTAAATACACGCCCGTGATGATTCCTCCAAGAACCAAGATCAAGATCGCGCTATCTTAAGACCCAAGGAAACACGAAAACCCTTTCTCCCAGTGCGAGTCTCTCTATATATATCTTCATTTCTCATCATCCTCTTCTCTTCTCTCTCTCTCTCTTTCTTCGTTTGTTTCGTTCTCTGTCATCACTTTTACTCTCTCGTCTCTTTGACCTTTCGTCACCGCTTCTGCCGCAAGAAACCCGTGACCCACCTTCGTCTTCATCAATGGTGCTTACTTAACTTCTTCTTCTTCTTTCAATTTCGCAGTTTTTAGCGTCGATTCTTCACATTCTTCAACCACAATTCACCATCGATTCTCTCTCTCGGAGATTACTGATTCTCTTACGCTCTTACTTTTTGCAGGAAATCGAACAACCCGTACCAAATCCCGCCGCACAGCAAGCACAACAACGAACATTGACCGGAAGATTCTGCAGATGCATCTTCACGAGTATTTTCTACACGCAACTAACCCTAATCTCGCTCTTCGTGATCTTTCTCACGCTACGTGGTCTAGTATTCACCAAATCACCAAACTTCCATCCCAAGAAATGGTACACTCCATTACTATCCTCTGTTGCTGTCTCTGGAGTTGTCTCTTTAGCCTGGCAATACTTCTTCGTCTGCAACATACGAAGAACAGTCAAAGCAACGTTCTGGCTCGCACCGATACTCATACTCTCACTCGGAGTCTTCCTGATGCTCTACAAGTCATATGTGGTTCGATGGACCGGTATACTTCTTGTGTTCTTTAGCATCGTTTCAGCAATATATGGATGTCACATCGGTGAAAAGCATGAATTCACCTTCAAGATGATGTCAATCACCACAAAGGTATTACCTGCAAGAACCAGAGTTATAGCAGTTGTATCAATGATCTTAAGCCTCTTTTACTCTGGTTTCTTGGTGGCTGGAATCGGAGGAGCTACATCTACAAGAACACGTCTTGATATTCTTTTCATCTCCATAATCTTCATAAGCTTGGCCTGGACAATGCAAGTACTCAAGAACATACAACAAGTCGCGATTTCGAAAGCCGTTTATGCATACTTTAAGCGTGATGAGTTCAAGAACGCATGTGATGCTCTTGGTGTTACTCTGAGAAAACACCTCGGGAGTGTTTGTATGGGGTCAACACTTGTTCCAGTTGTTGTACTCATTAGGGGAACGATCCGGGGCTGTCATCAATGTGACAAATGTGATGACGATGAGGAGATCTATACAAGTACTCGAGGCTGCTTTTTCATAGCAAATCATCTCATTTTATATGGAAACAGATATGGATTTGTTCAAGTGGGAGTTTACAACAAAGGGTTTGTGCAAGCCTCGAATGATACCTGGAGGACGTTCAGAAGAATGGCTGGATTAGAGCAATTGATTGATTTTGACCTCACAAGCTCCATCTGTTTCTATAATGCCATTGGAGTTGGTGCAATCTCTGCATTAACTGCAGGAATATGGGAGCTTCTGATCCAAAAGGATCACTTCTTTGAGCTGGCTCTCTATGCTTTCATCATCGGATACTTTGTGGTAAGATCTCATTTATCAAAAATGCAGGAATAGAATCAAAATTGGCTTTAACTGTGTAAGCTCATGTACCTTGTTTATTTTTGTGTGTGTGTTTCAGGGGAGAGTTTCTACAGCGTGGCTACAAGCATGTGTAATGGGTTACTATGTTGCTTATTCTGAGAATCCACAGAGCGATAACTTTGATGATACGATTCCTCATCTTATTGTGAGGCAAAATATAGAAAAGTTAAAAAGAGAAGCTGAGAATGAAGTGCGGGAAGAAGAGGATGTAGAGGACCCATCATACATGTAGAGCTCACACACGGATGGAATCCACTTAGTAGTTAGTACAAACAGAAACAATACTTTCGTTTTTTTTTTGTTCTCTTTCACTGAGGCTTTTTCAAGCTTATAGACACTATAGATTGGAGATTGTTTAGCTTTATATGCATCAAAATGTAGCTAGAGAAGGAATGTACATACAAAATGAGACGATGATTGATTCAGTTCTGATCCTTTCCCCTGCTTTACTTTCTTTCTCTTGGATCCATTGTCTGTATCTGATTGCATGAAATAGTAAAAAGAAAAGTAGAAGAGATGGAGAGCTATGGTTTAGTCACAGCACTTAGGAAACCATTTTATTTAACAACTGAAAATGAATCGAGTCTGTTACAAGATTGTGAATATTTCAGCTAGAGAGATTACATCAGTACAGGAACACAAAATCTATATATTGAAGTGAGAAAAGTATACAATAAGATCGGTAAAACATATAAAAGTGGCATAATGACCATGACTGAAAACAAGTGAATCTTGGAGTCATCAGTGTCCTACGTGACCACGCCCGCCACAAGTTTTGCACATAATGTTACCAGTTCCACCACAACCTACAATAGAAGCAACATATGGTTAAGATAAAAAGACAAAAAGCAATTTGCATAGAACAAGCAGAACAAGTAGGATTAGAGGCTTACCTAAGCAACGGACTTTAACAATGATGCCTTGGCTCTCCATAATAGAATCTACATATAGACCAGATCCAGAGCAAGTGGCACAAAGCAATGCACCTTTAGCTTCACAACAAGTGCAACGCTGATTATCACCAATCTCTCTCTCTGACATAGATAATCCTACTGGCTCCTCTATTATCTCCTCAGGTATTGGTTTATCATAACAGAACATTGACTCAAGACTGCTTCTTTGTCTGTTCACCTCTCTTTTTAAGCATGACTCAGCCTACAGAATCGAAAGAGACTCCCTCAACTTAGATACTCTCAGGAGAATCGAACTAGGATTCTCTTTCTTTACTTTCTCAATGAATCTAAAAATATCTCGAGCTATGCAACATCATTCATATCCAAATCCAACCAAGCAAGCACTAAAACTTTTGCAGGATTTGAATTTTATAGCATCAATACTTACTAATTCTAATAAACCATAATCATCATCATGAGACAATTCTGTGAACAAGTACACTGGAATGGGTCCAATTTACACTAAAAAAAAGTTTCTACTTTGCCACAACATAGTAAAACTACAAATTTACAGGACAGGTACATTGGTATGATTTAGATTCCCATGGGAAGAGTAGCTTAACTTAATAAGAAGAAGGCTTGATTACAGATACAGAACATTCGAATAACAAACCAAAGCACTGAATAACAGTGATACTATAAAGTAATTTCGTAATCCTATTGAGTTTCCATATGAATTAAGCAAAACTCGGACGGGAAAAAGGGATAAAATCTAAGCAGAAGAGAAAGAAGAAAAGAGATAAACCTTGCGAGATGAAGAAGAAGGAAGAGAGCACACTCTTATTATGCGGTAGCCGAATCCAGGAGAAGGAACCCGGCGTCGGGATCCGCCAACAAAGCTCGATTGCGCCGGAAACGTTGCCGGAAAAGCAAAATCTAAAGCAGAATTCATTCTCAGATAGAGGAGAATCAGAAGAGATTAAAACTCGAAATAAGGAAAAATTCGAAATCGAAAAGAGAAGGAGAAGGTGGTTGATCACTTTGGGAGGATCGCCGTTTGACGTCGTCTAGTTGTTCCGTCGAGGTCCCTAAACCGGTATGAGATCCGGTTATCTGAATCGAGCCCATTCAAAATCGTAAGAATCGTCTACGGCCCAATTTTCCAAGCGTTGGGTGTTTGAGAGTGAATGGAGAAATTAAATGTGACATTAATCAATAAATTTGTTATGGACAATGGAATAATATAACATCTGAAATAAAATATGGGCCGCCATTAACATGGATAATCCCTCCGTTTAGAAATAAGTGACGTTTTAGAGTTAATTTTTTGTTTACAATTAAGTGACGTTTTAGATTTTCAAAGCTAATAGTTACAGTTTTGTCCTCTATATATTAATATATTGATCAATGAAAAAATTGATAGACTATATTAATTAGAGATAAATATATAAAATTTAATAATTTTCTTAATATGTGTGAAATCATCTAAAACGACACTTATTTATAAACAGAGGGAGTAGCTTTTAATCATATGAATGCCCATTATCAATTATTCTGGGGACATCTTTTCAAGTCAGCTTTTCTTGGCCAAGTAGTTTGTCGGCTTATTTTGGGGTTCAAGTGTTGTTAACTTCTGAAAACATATAAATTTGTTTTTGTTTTTAAAGAGTAAATTGGATATATAACTTTGGCATGAATGGATCGCTTGCTTATACTCACTTAGCTCTCAAGCAATGAATTAAAATCACAAAATAAAATAAAAATGTCACATAAAGTAAAGCTAAAACAAACGCGCTTGAAGACCGTGTTGCTCTCAAGACTTGGTGGTGCTTTTAATGTTCACGATTCACACTGATAAGTCCCCTTCACTTTTGATACTATATTTTACCTTGAAAATAAATATCATCTCAAGCTTTATAAATAAATCTTATCCTAAATTCTAATCCCTTCACCGGCATGTCTATCTTAGCCCATAGCAACATGGACATTTTCCATGGGTCCATATAAAAAAGAAAAAAATTCTTAAAGAAAAAAGATCCAGAATTTTTTTAAAAAAATTTATATTATTGGTCCATACCAAAAAATAATCATACAAAGAAAAAAATCCCAAAACAAAATTTTTTTTGTTAAAAAGCTCTAGCAAAATAAATTTGCCTATGACCCTAAAAGAGGTCTGTACACCTGCTTACTCGTTTTAGTCTTTCGCTTCATTATATAAATTATCTTGACGTGTATTTTATTATTTCCTTTATTAGCTTTTATCTTAATCATTGTACACTTCGACTTCCATTATATTCACTCTTTTCTATTTTTATCATATTGTACTCCCTCCGTTTCAGAATAGATGATGTTTTATCTACTTTATCTTGTTTCAGAAAGTTTGATGTTTTAATCTTTTTACTTTATTTTTATTGATAAATTGTAAATATCAAGATGTAATGATTGAAAAGAACTATGTTACTATTGGTTTATAATTATTAAAATAATTTTTGGTAAGAGAAAATAATATATATTAAAAAAATAATAATTATTTTCTTAATTTGTGTAAAATATCCTTAACATCATGTATTTTGAAAGAGAGGGAGTATTTTTTTTGGCCATCCAAATAGAAAGCCAGTATACACCACTAGTTTCTTCTTGATACTACATTTTAAAGTTATCCTTATGTCATGTTCTCATTGGAAGTAACAGAATAGAGGCGGTGTCATCAAAGCTCGATTACCAATAACTATTAAAAAAATCAATTATCATGAAAACACTTCACAATAATCAAACTCCACACAAGAAGCAAAATAAAAGTTCGAAACAAAGTTCTATACTAGAAGTTTCCATATATTTTTAAAGAGCATTCAACACTCAGTAGTTATCCGTTTAATTTGTTTGTTACTTCTGAATTATAATTACGATAAATAACCGGGGTTTTTTTTATCATAAACTATTAATGTATATAAATTTAGTCTTAAACCGGGAGTTTTATGTTATTGATTACAACCCAAGCTGGAATCTTTCTGCTTTTACATAGTCAGTGCTTAAGGAATAATCACTAAAATGGTTGGTCGACTTGTTAAATTATTATTTAATTGTGGAAAAAGTTTATAAATTTCTGTTTCGCTAATGGGAACCCTCGTCTTCCTTGATTTCCATTCCTCAAATACGTAGTGGAAAGAGAAAATGACGTAGAGTCGATCGTGAAGACGACACATATACCATTTTCCAAAATCCAAATCACCATAACCCAAAACGGCAACAACAAAGTGACAAACTTTTTCGGATTCTTTATAAAAGTTTGGTATAATCCAATGCCTCTGTTTTTCTCTTATCTGACGTTTGTCTTCGACAGCTCTTGTTTTAAAGTGTTTGTGGCTCTATTATTTTGCTTCGTTTCTATTAAAGCTACGATTCGCTCGATCCCTTTTTGCTCTTTTGCTTTTCGTCTTCCAGATATTAAAAAAACGTCAGTGCTTTATCTCCTTTTTTCTCTTACCGCGTAAAGTTCGTGTTTTTGATTTTATCAAATCTGTTTTTCTCTATGATCTCTTTGTTGAGGAAGATATAACCATTAATAGACTCTCGACAAAAAAAACCCAATTTCTTCTTTTTCTCTATTTTGCTCTCTCATGTTAAAAAAAAAAAAACTTTATCTTCTTCTTCTTCTTCTTCGTTTTCTCTGTTTCTGATCGGTTCTTCTCGTTTTTGAGTTTTACAGGTTTCACCTGATTGATGGGATTTTCGTTTTCTTCAACCCGTTTTGGTTACTTGACAATCACATTCCTCTTCGTGATCTCTTGTCTTCTGTTGGGTTTCTTCACGAATCCTGTTGATTCAAGTGCCCTGAGACCTAAATCAGAGCATGATTGTAGTGCTTTAAAGCACTTTCATGACTACAAATCAAAGTGTGCTTACTTGAAATCAATTGACCCATGTGCTAGTCAAGGTTTCTTCGATTACCTCTCATTTCTCTATTGTAATTTCGAAAGTTTCCCAATTTTAGGTCAGTGTCTTCTCTTCCTATGGCTACTTCTCTTGTTCTATCTACTAGGTCACACAGCTTCTGAATATTTCTGTTCATCTCTCGAAAGTCTCTCAAAGTTGCTTAATTTATCACCTACTGTTGCTGGCGTTACTCTTTTATCGCTTGGTAATGGTGCTCCTGATTTGTTTGCAAGTTTGGTCTCTTTCATGGGAGAATCAAAAGGTACTTACGATGTTGGTCTCAATACTGTTGTTGGAGGTTCTTCTTTTGTCACCTGTGTTGTTGTTGGGATCATTAGTATATCGTTGCATAGGAGACGTATTCGGATTGAGAGATCAGCTTTTCTAAGAGACATGTCTTTCTTCTGTGCTGCGATTGGTTCTTTGGCTTTGATTTTGGTTTATGGAAAGATCAATTTCTGGGGTGCTCTTGGGTTCTGTTCATTGTATGCTGTTTATGTTGCCTTTGTGTATCTCTCTTGGAGATTTGGTGGAGAAGGTTCTGATTATGATATCGAGTCAATCCATAAACGTGGTAGTCTTAGTGAACCAATCTTGCAAAGATATAGTCTTGAGGAAGCTGAAGATGGTGTTCTTAATGGAGAGCATCATATTGTTAATGCTGATGATCATCAAAGATGTTATTACTTGAAAAAATTGGTCGTTTGGGTTATCACTCTACCTCTCAACTTGCCAAGGATATTGACAATTCCTGTTGTGTGTGATGCCAAATGGTCTAAACCAAGAGCTGTTGCATCGGTTATATTTGCACCGGTTCTGTTGTCATTTCTATGGAACTGGAAGGCGAAAACGACGAGTTTTGAGGCGGGGATTGTTTATATAATCGGGTGTTCGATCGGTATAGTTCTTGGATTCATTGCAGCAGCCACTACGAAGATATCTAGCCCACCAAAGAAATGGTTATTACCTTGGTTAGCAGGAGGGTTTGTAATGAGCATGACATGGAGTTACATATCAGCACAAGAGCTAGTCGCACTTTTAACCTCGTTAGGTTACATTTTCGGTGTAAGCCCTTCGATCTTAGGCCTAACGGTACTCGCTTGGGGAAACTCCATTGGTGATCTAATAACCAATGTGACAATGGCACTACACGATGGAAACGATGGAGCTCAAGTTGCTGTATCAGGATGTTACGCCGGTCCAATCTTCAATACATTGTTCGCTCTCGGGATATCGCTTGTAGGATGCGCGTGGGAGGATTATCCGGCGAGCATTGTGATTAAGACTGATCCTCGTTTGTTGGAGAGTCTTGGATTCCTGGTGGTAGGACTGGTTTGGTCGTTCTTGGTTCTGTTTAGTAATCGAATGAGGCTTGGTGGTGTGATGGGCATAGGGCTTTTGGTCATCTACTTGGCTTCATTGTCTCTAAGGGTTATACAAACAGTTGGAGATGCTCACTAACTTTGATTTCAACTCACAGTTTCATACATAACAACAATGTGTGTTTGTATAATCTTCTACACTGTGAAAGGAATCGATTTTGTTTTTATGTATATATAGATATATGGATAATGTAGATTGTAACGTAGATTTTTTCATCTTATATGATAAAATTTCGGTTTCTTGGAGGAATTTATACAAAACTACTGTAACTGTATGAATTGAGTTTGTAATAATTATAAATCAAGTTGAAACAGAACAAAACTGGATTTATATTGTGTTATAGTCTCAATCATTTTTAACACTTACAAGTTTTGGAAGGCTTTTTCATTATCTTTATCTTTGGAAGTTTTATTCAATGGATTTGGATATCTCAAAATTCGCAGTATGTTTATAATTATCTCGACTACGAAACACATAAATGTATGATAAATTTTAGTTGTGGAGTTCAAATTGAGTAGCTAGCTTTTTAATATGTGTCAGATACTCGTCGGACTAGTCAACAATCTCTGCTCACACATTCAAGTAATATACTAGTTTTTTTTTTTTTTAAATGAGATAATGTATTTTTATTTTTGCCAACATATTTATTTATTTTCAAAGGGAATTACTATAATTTTTTATTTGACGTTCACTATATTCTATTTAATTCCAAGTATTGTGGACGTTGCTTAAAGCGACAACGCTTGTCTCTTTTTGCCAATTTTCGCAAACAAACTTAAAGATAAGATGTGGTTTTGTTTTATTTTATTTTTGTTTATTCCATTTAATTTCCTTATCTTATAACTCGTGTGCATAATAATGTGGCACATTTTTCTTGTTTGTCTGCAAATTGTTTCCTTGGAATTAGGACAACTCTAGTTTTTGGCTGTTCTAATAATTCAAAACGCAATGCGACGACACTTAGGAATGTCCCTAACCATAATATAACTGATTAGGGATTTTACATTTAATTAGGCCGTATTTGCTTAATTCGGGTTGATTTCACCTAATCGAAACCTATCTTAGTTAAAATAAAAACTAAGATTTTTGAAATTTTGAATATTAGTGGTTTGCCACAACCAAAAAATGATATGATCTATAATAAGAGATTAAAATCTAATTTAAATAAGAATATGTGTTAATTAGTTGATTAGAAGTTTAGAAAATGTGTCATTCGAGTGAACTGGGAATGTTTAAATTCACATATTAACATGTAGTAGATTTGATTGAGCCATCAGATCAGAGGAGGCATAAAATTCCATTAAACTTGACTAGACAATTTATAAATTTAAAAGTTCAAAAGGGTTGATATAAAAAGAATTACCGTTTGTGATTTTTTTTTGGATATATTTTATGATTTTTATCTCATAACAAAGGTACGTTTCTTGTAAAATAATCGAATGAACAATGAATCTAGAACAAGAATCCAATGTTTTTTTAAATTTTAGTGAAGTACTAAGTGAGTTTGACAGAAAATGAATGTTCAACAACAAACAAATTTGTACATCCATCTCATTAGTACTATTCATTGACAAAGCTTTATAAAATTTAAGGAATAAATTAAGACCCACAACTTTGAACTATTTGCAATTTTCTTCTATAAGAATGAACTATTACAAAAACAACCCAAACAAGATTAAATTTTTTTCACAATGCTTTAAATTCACCGGTCGATATCAAGGACTCCGAAAACCCTAGCCATTCTCAAGGACAAGAAACAGAGGTAAATAGCAAGTAAACCACCACCGACAAGCTTATCAAGTCTCATCTTCTTTTTTGGCATTATCACAAGTGCCCAAAGCAAGCCTACCATTAAGAAGCCTAGTGTCTCAAGCAACGAATTATCACTAGGAATGATGTAAACCCCAGGATATTCAGCCAATGAGGAGATGACAAGTGGCACACCTAGTCCAATTACCGTGTTAAATAGTGGACCCGCATAGCAACCGGAAAGTGCTATTTGTGCTCCGTCGTTGCCTCCGTGAACCGCCACGGTCACATTAGCGATTAAATCGCCAAGAGAATTGCCCCAAGCTAGGACGGTTAGTCCTAACACAGAAGGGCTAATCCCAAAGATATTACCTAAGGATATTAACAACGAGACTAGCTCTTGTGCTATGATGTATGTCCATGTTACACTCATTGTGAAGCCTCCTAGAAGCCAAACTAATGAGAATTTCCTCGGCGGATGTGAGGTTTCTGTTGTCAAGTACGCTAAGATACCGAGGATTAGCCCGATTGATCCGGATATTATGTACAAGATTAGGTTTCTATTGGACCCACTGTAATGAGAACAGTAAAGTTCGGTAAGTAGAACAGGTGCGATGGCTGTGGAAACCACCGCATATGGCCTTGACCACTTTTCTTGGAAGACGACCGGAATCGTGAGCCGCCGAGGTAGATATAGAGGTAGTCCTACGATGCTTAGTAGCACCGAGAAGCAAGACGGACGCCTTTTTGGGGAATCAAGAATCAGAATCTTGAATTCTTGTTCTTGAGTTTTGGATTCTTGAGCTGTTTTCTCTAGCAACACCAGCTTCTCTTCAGCTACATAGCCGAGTAGAGGAACGCCCATCTCGGCTAAATCTTCTCTGCTAGGAAGAATCTGATCCGATATAGGTTTCTTGCGGTCAAAGAAATGTGAAGCCGATAAAAACCCTACATAGAGAAGATAAATGGAGAGGTAACAGAGAGCGACCCAGATGGATACTTTTCTGACGAAGACGATCAAACCAAGAGAGCTAAGAGCGACCAGAAGAAAAACCACGTCGCGGATGAAGCTGTTTCTGTCTATAGAAACATCTCTAGATCCAATCAACACACAAATCGTCCCGACAACGAAGCTAGAGACGAAGAACGCACCGCCTAAAACAGAGTTGAGCCCGAAATCGCCATTATTAGACCTAGTGAAGGAGACAACACTTGAGAACAAATCAGGCGCACCGTTGCCGAGAGAGAGAAGCGTGACTCCAGCCATGGTAGGAGATAGCTTCAAGACTTTAGATAAGTTGTGTAAGGAAGGACAGAAGTAACTCGCGGCCGTGTCTCCGAGCAAGTAGAAGAGAACAAATAACCAAACGGATAAAACTAGATGGCCCAAAACAGGGGATTGTCCGAAGATGCAGAAGAAGATCTTGAGATAGTCTATGTAACCTTGCGATCCACATTTTGGTTGAGTTCTAATGTAAGAACACTTGGAACGGTGGTCGTCGAGGCTGGCGAGTCCTCCGCTGCAGCTGTCACTGTCACCGCCGGCGAGAGAATTTAGGGTCTCTATGGATTCGGAGTGAGACGGATTTTGTGAAGCGAAATGGAGATAGACTAGGCAGATAAACAAGAGGTTGATGAGGAGAGTGATAGAACGAAAGCTGAGAGGTGAGGAGAAGAGACTTGCCATTCACGGAAGCAGAATGGTGTGAAGTGGAGGAAATTATGAGGGATGTTAGTTTTATTTTGATATAATAATGAAAAAATGATATCGGTTTTTTTTTTTTTTTTTTTTTTGGTATGTGGAATTTTTGGATCGTTAATATTTCGGAAAATACAAGATTCCTATCTACATGCGGATGTGGGTAGGGGAAAACAATTGTCTTTTTATGTGAAATATTAAGTGGGGGAGGTTTCATTCAATCATTCAAAGAAAGAAGAAAAATCGAAGTTGATAAAGTGTTTTTATAAAAACAAAAATTCTTTTATCCATTATTGATTTTTACAAGATATTCATGTATATATTACAATTTGTATGTAGTGATTTTGTGTTTATATGGTCCAACTTGGAGTCCAATTTTCTAGTGTAATAGTCGCGAGGCATTTGTAAACCAGACGTATCAGGATATTTGTGTCAATACTCAATGTTATAAGGTGTTAAGGACTAATGAAGTAGAAAATGTTGCAGTTAGCTAATCTATTAATTTAAAAAAAAAAAAAATTAGCTAATCTATCACCTTTATATTCGACAAAAAAAAACTGGTCAATGGTCATATTCATAAAAAGGAAAGATTCAGTATATAAAAAACACATTTATTCAAGTGAGTGAATAGTTATTTTATAATGGTCGAATTAATCACCAACTTGTGTCATTCCTTGCTTTTTACCAAAAAAAAAAAAAAAAAAACTAATTATGAAAAACATCAAAATATGAAATTTTAAAAATATTTTTGGTTTGACGGCTATCAAAATCTGGACATTGCCTAACGACTAACGTATGGTTATATATCACTTATCAAATATGGACATGTGATAGAGATATAACTAATAAAAATATGATTTGAAAAAATAAAAAAACTCCAAACGTAAAGGTCGATCGATATGATTAAGAAGTATTTTGGCAGAGTGTCAAAGCGCGACAACTTTGTAACGTAATCTCAACCGATCACGACTTTTCAAACATAATCACATCCACATTCTTATGATTTTTTGTATAATAGTACTATAATTTTCGTTTATTGCAACAATTAAGACCCGTGTATTTATACGCCAAACATATGAAACTTCAATCACTGTTGAAAACAAAAATATCATTTCGACAAATTGTGGATCGCCGGCTTATTTTATTTTGTCGAGAACCGCCGGCTTCTTTGTATCCATAATTTGAGATAATAGACAAAAGTTATTAGTCTATTTTCATATTTGTGAAAGTTAATTATATTCCTTTTGTATTTGTAGGAGTTATGTTATCCTTTTTTTTTGGTTTTGTTTTTTTTATGAATATATTATCCTTTTGTTAGATAAACAAATGTTATATTATTTATGAAAATGTTATATTATTTGTGAAAAATGTTTTTTTTTTTTTAATTTTGTTTAGAACTATTAATTTGTAGTTTATAAAAAATAACAGTTGCAGTAGCAGATGTTTATACATAGTTTTAGAATTTTTTTTATATTTATTTCCAACTTTATGAGGCATTTCCAACAAAGATCAGCATCTTTTTTTTAGGTCGGAAACAAAAAAGATTCCTGGTATATTCATCTAGCTGGCATGGGAGTGCAGTACAAAATATAAACTCTAATATATATATATATATATATAAACTCTAATTCCAATAATAAAAAAATAATTCAATAATGCAAAGAACACGAGAGTAGTCGATTCATATGGTTCTCTTCTCGATGTACCAAAACTTACCCAAAAAAAACAATCACATGACAAAAATTGGCTCAAATTAGGCGTTTATACAAGACATTTACCTGTAAATAGATAAATATTTGCATACAAAAGCCTCATATTCAAGTCTTTTTAAAAACTCCAAATTAAAAATTATCATTTTGTAAATCATATAAATTTCATATTTTGTTTTATATGTGTAATTATTTAATTACAAATGCCCGATGGCTTTGTACTTATGAACAATGTGTTGTAATATAACTTCAGGAATATTTATTTGATAAAATGTTTAGTATAATAGATTACTAAAGAGACTGATCTAAGATTTCATGAAGAATTCTGATTTATATTATGATTATACTGAAGAGAATATCAGTTGGTTAAGTTTATCTTACGGTTATTATTTCAACGATATCAAGATAAGGATAAGGTTTGCAAAACTTATAAAATGCAATGGGTACCAGAGGTTTTGTGATGCCTAATTTGGTCTAACCAACAGAATCTCTTCGTACTATTATAATAATCAAGTGGCTGAGGTGTTGATATATAGATATGTACGTAGTACTAAGTGTAAATATATAAAGAAACCGATAATTATTTGTTGACCACAAAAATAAAGGGTGATAATCCGATGCACGTGGATTTGTGAAGGTATTGGATAATGCAAGTCACGTAGAAGAAAGTAATCTTAATTTTGACCAAAGTTTAGCAAATGTTTTTGAGTCTACGTAAAGAAGAGCAATTTTCATGGCAATCGCTTTTTTTTTGGATGCTAATTAATTTATTATTATAAAGAGACTGTGAAATTGGTTAGGTTGGTGATAGTAGCTAGTCTGAAGCCTAATTTAGGCTTTGTTATTGAATTAATACATAACCATGATTAGACGGGATTGGACAAAATATATTTGTTGATCGCTTTGGCAGCATTGAAAAACATTAATAGCCACTAAAAGTCTAAAACCAAATGAATGTACTAGAATGTCAGTTTATCTCGGTAGTGTTCGATTTCTTATACGTTAAAAAAAAAAAAACAATAACAATATATACTCACAACTTGGATTTTGATGACTGTTATCATATACTAAACAGTTTAAGAGTAGTACAGTTTTTACTGCAAGATGTTATTTTAAAATACTAAATTTTCTGGATATTACTTGATTCTCTGATCCAGCAGAAACAATGATCATGTTTTTTTTTTGTTGTTAGAAAATTCGGAAAGTTATACTTTTTAATTTGAGAAACTAACACAGAAAAAAAAATTCAATTTTTTTGTAACTTGATAAAAAAATTCCAAAAATTACTTTAACCAAAATAAACTCAAAACTATACTTATTTATTATTATCCACAATAAACTTTTGGATACAAGAAAATCATTAAATACCTGTATGTTCTAGGGATTATTTCTAGACTTCTAGTAATATATTGGTTTTTAAGGTAACAAAAAATAAAATAAAAGTTTTAATGTACTTACGTGCTACCATATTTTAAAATTCATTTTATCAATGGAAAATGGAAATCCATTTTAAAACGTTCGATGAGACAGAGAATTAAATTTAAATATGGGCGATTATAACTATGAAATATACATATTATGATGCTATGTATAATTATAAAAGGGCCCATTAGATGCTTTAAAAGGCCCAAACATTAAAAAAACCAGCCAAAAACGAAAACTTGAACAAGATATGATAATGTCTCTCTAATCCGGAGCTAGAGGCTCTTACTCAAACTTCACTTCACAAAGATAAGAAAACAATGTCTGTGTCAGCTATCTTTGGCACCGGAATCGTCACCGTCGCTGCTTCTCCGGTTCTCCGCCAATTTCAAGTTCCGAAATTGGTGAATGGAGGAGGATTAGGGATGGTGATAGAGTGTTCGTCGAGGCCACAGAAGAAATCGACTGCGCATCACAGGAAGACGAGGCCGAAGAAGACTCAGCCTTGGGACATGAAGAGAAAGCCTACTGTTTATGCTCCTCTTCCTCCTCTTCCGGCGGAATGGTCTCCGTTTACTCTTGCTTCCGACGACGGTGCTGCTGCCGCTGCTGCTTCTCCTGCTGGGGATTTGGTTTCAGGCGCTGCTTAATTATGAGTTATCTACTGGTTTGGTTGTAATCTAGTTTGAGAGCTTTTGTTGGTGTTTTTATTTCTATTAATGTGTTTCATGTTTTCTGTTGTCTGTTTCTACTTGTGAGGTTTTGTTGTTTGGCTGGTGAATGAATGAATCAAACTGCACAATTTTAAAGGATTAAGCTTTTCTCTGTTTTGGGTTTAAATGTCTTAGCATTGTGTTCATCATCAAGATATAATGACGTGACAAGAACCGATGGACGCTAAAAGGAGATGTAGCAATTAAAGTAAAATATGGGTTGAGTTTGATTTTGAGGGTCAATATAGTAACAAGGCCAGCCAAATTCAAGTAGAGAAGGATCAGTCATAGTATAAAAGTTATCTGTTTATTTTTAGTATGGAATTTAGCTCTCGTCAATCATGGTCATCAACTATGTTGCTATTCTTTTTGTTTGTATAAAACGACTTGGTATCAATGTGTGAGTTTAAGCCAAAGTGATTCAATGTGGTTTGGTTAAAGAATTTAGCAAAAACAGGCTCCATTTCTTTCCCACTGGTGTTATTGGTATTTGACTGATTGTTCTGCTTCTTATATCTATGGTCTGTGTTGCTGTTGTTGTTGATTTGTTGCTTTGTGGCCACCATTAGAACACATGGACAAGAATCTTGTACATGCCTTTCTAAATTTCGTTGGTATGATGAGGTCAGGACCAAGCTGGACAGCAGATGAGGTTAAGAAGGTAAACAAGGCAATGTAAGGTAGGGTCTTGTGGGTGCTCTAAGATGAACACATAGAGAGAGAAATGAAACATGGAGATACGAATACAAAGAGATCAATCAATAAATAGTCCGAAATCAGTGTAAAACAGAGATATTGGATAACAAGTTGTTTGGGAAGAATTTGATTCACCATAAGATTTGTATCCCTCTATGGAGGTATGCCTTCTTGGAGTTAGAAAACATTTTGATTAATGTTGGATATCGTCATCCCTGCTGAAGTGTGGTGTAAGAATGAGCTTCACTTCGTCTGCCTTTCGCCATTTGGTGATCGTCACACCATTGGCTTGATCCACGAGACAACCATTAGTTCTTGGATTTTTCTTAATGATTGTTGCTTCATAGGAGACGTCTTCATCCCTTGGACTTGCAACAGAGTTTACATCCCTGAATGGATTTGTGTTCTCATCAGGTTCAAACACAAAACTGAAACCGGATTTCAACACCTCAAACCTAGCTTCCCCACTAGTGTTGTCATTGGTCACACTAAACTCAAGGGATGCCACAATTGGAGCACATTGACTAGAGTGGTGGTCTTCAAGATGTTTTCTGAGGTGTAAGCAGTTGGTATAGCCAATAAAGACATGCTCGATCATGTCTATTTTGTTTCCTTGTTCAGTCCAGCTTCCAAGTTTCCAAGTAATTTCGGTACAAGGCTTCTCTCCGGATTTGCAAGTGAATTTCACTGACAAGTAGTTGGTATGCTCTTGTTCTGTTCTGGTTTGATCTTGACCGTTCTGGAATGAGACAACAACACATAGTGCTATCCCAGAGAGCTTACTGTACTTCCAATGTTGGGGCGATTCAAACTCCATCTTAGATCCAATTGCTTCGTGACCAAACCATGAAGGTAGCTCACTTCCAGGAAAGCAGGTGCTGAACAAAGTTTCAGGAAGAAGATCCTGCAAAGTTATAGAGTATAGAATTCATTAGATTTGGGTTTCTGAAGGATGGAGAGGGAGAAAAACAGGGAGAGATACCTTATTGCAGAGTTTAAGTGCACTTGGTAGTAGCTGACATTTCTTTTGAGCGTAGGATGCGATTTCCTCCTTTGCAGCTTGTACCAAATTGTCGCAGTTTGTGAATATGAAACTGGAATGAATATGCTCTGTCGTCATAGCATGTGCAAGTGGCTGCGCAATGCTTTTCAGTGAGCTACATCCATGAGCATCTAAGCACTGAAGGTTTGGTGGAAGCTTGGGAAGATATGTAAGGTTTATACAGTACTTCATATCAAGCCATTTTAGTCGAGAAAATTGGCTGATGTTCTCTGGGAGGCGACATATCTTTTCATTTCTGCTTAAGCATAAGCGCCTCAGTGAGAATATATTTGGCATCTCTTTGATAGCTGTTTCATCTAAAAGTAAAACCTCTAGACGTTTCATGTTTTCCCCAACTTCTGGAAAACTTTTGAGCTTTGAACATCCAGAAAGTATCAGTTCTTGAAGAGCTGAAAGTTCGCCAAGACTATCAGGAAGCGTTTTCAGCTTCTTGCAGCCTTTCATGTTTAATAAGACCAGTCTTTGGAGATTCCGGATGTTTGAAGGAAGTTCCTTCATCGCAGTGCCATCCAAATATATTGCTTCTAGCTTTTCTGAAATAACCTTAAATACCTTAAATTTTGAACAGCCACTGAGGATGAGAGTTTCTAGAGATATCAAGTCAATATCTGGAAGATACTTAAGACTTGTGCAGCCTCTGAGATTCAAGAAAACAAGACACTTCATATTTTCCATATCCTGGGGCAATGTGTCCAACACTATGCAGCCTTCAAGGTTCAGTTCTTGAAGATTTCGAGCCTCGGCTAATCCCGACAAGGTACTCAACTTTCTTGAGTGGTTGAAGTCAATCCATTTAAGTTTCGATGCATCCTGTTATGAATGAAAAAAGAGATTCAGCCACCCGTAAAAGGACGCATGTTACTTCTAGCCACAGGATACAATCCAAACAGCTACTCAAGCTGAGTTGAATAAGAAAGTGAAAAAGATCAACTGAGTACACACCTTGTTCCCCTTCCAAACTCGTTCAATCTGGCTGTAATGAAGCTTAAGGTCCACAAGATTTTTCGGGTCAAAATCCGGTGGAAGTTCTTTCAATGGAAATTTCAGCCAATGGAGACATCGCACCTCATCCAGTGGAAGCTCAAGTCCTTCCGGGAAGTTTAGCGTAATGTCACGATCACATTCTTGAGAACAACTAGTGTTGTAGATTTTGAGGTAGCGCATATTGTTCATCAAGACAAATGCTTGACTGTGGAAGCTCTTTTTCGTGTTTACATCAGCCAAATCAAGGAAGATAGATCTGACGCTAGAAGCTCCCTATTCATCAGCAACAGACAAGACATGAGCTAGCAACAACTATAAAAGTAACCAAAGAATTTGCTTATTGAGAGACCAACTTGAATTATTACAACAAAATATGCGAGAAGCTAATATTACCTTATTGTAGTCTAACACATCAATTATCGTATGATAGTCCCACAACCTTCGTCGGCCTTTTCCATCCGGAGCAGTGGCCTCTCTACCAACTTCCTTACAAAACATATGTAGTGTATCATGCATCTCTATTTTTCCGGCTGATATAGTAATCAAGAACTTGTTCACGAGTTTCTCTATTTCAATCCTAGCGTCAGTGGAATTTGCATCATAAGAATCTAACAAACTTGCTACATAATTCTTGTCCAGCGACCTAAAGCAAGCTATGTCAAGAAGTGTATCCTTTTGTTGCTGATTAAGTCCATCGTAACTTCCTTGCCAGACACTTTGAAGCATTTCGCTGGAGCTTTGTGCTCTCATCTTCTTAGAGCTTCGTGCTCGACCTTCATGCTGCTGATTCAAAGCCTCCAGTTTTGCGTACCAAAGAGACTCGTCTTTCCCCCGAAGTTCAGCACCCAATACCTTTAGAGCTAGTGGATTTCCTTTAGTGTAATGCACAAAATCTTTTGACAGCTTCAAGAAACTCCAAGCATTGCTTTGATCATCAAAAGCATAATGTGTAAAGTGTTGTAAACTGTCTTTACAGCTTAATGGAGGGACTTGGTAAATATCATCAACCAAATCATGTATCAATGACTTATCGCTTGTTGCAATGACGATCTTGCTTCCTTGTTTAATCCAATTGCATTTGCCGAGTATAGCACAAATTTGTTCCTTGCTACTGACATTGTCGAGAATAACAAGTGCTTTGGTTCTGAGTAGTTGATCCTTGTAACCTTCATGTATAGCCTGGGAGGTCTCAAACTTGGGATTCTTGACATTTAGTAGATCTTCCAAGAGTATTATCGGCAAGTAACTCAAGCCGTAATTCTTAGTAGTTTCATGGACATCTGGTATTAACACATGACTCAAGAATCCATTCTTTGATCTCTCGTATAACTTCTTAACTAGAGTGGATTTACCAATGCCAGGCATCCCAACAACACCAATGACACGAGTTGTTTCCTCAAACCCATAACTTAACTTTTCTTCTAGTTGCTTTAGACGTAATTCAATTCCGCAAGAACTCTCAAGTTTTTTCTGCTGTACTGTTGAGGAAAGATCAGTACCTTCTGGAAGATCGGGAGATGTCCGTGAAATGTTACTCAACGCTTTCTTAACATCGTTGACAACTCTGGAGATGAGATCGTCCTCATCGCTGCGAACAAATATTGAGTAAGATGATATGATTCTAACTTCAGTTTTTGATATCTCAACTCTCAAGTAACCAAAAGTTAATGTGGCTACCTTTTCTCGTTTAACACGAATCCGGTTAAGAGAGGAATAGACTTTAGAGCTTCTGTCCACTTGTTCTTGGTCTCCTCATCAATATACTCCACCAGATCTCTGAACTTGTCACCGAACTCTCCTCTTTGTCTTTTAACAGTGGTAGGTTCCACCTTGTAAAAAATTGGAATCACTACGAGCTTGTCTTGCTCTCTGCATTCCTTCATCTTAGCCAGCTCCTTCAGACACCAGTCTGACTCTGTGTACCTCGGGGAGAATATCGCTAGAGCTATCTTCGAACCTTCGATTCTTTTGAGCAGAACATTCAATTCTTGGCCCATTTCTTCATCTGTATCTATGAAAGCATTGATCCCATTCCTTTTTAAGCTCTTCGTGAGATGACTCACAAAGTTGTAGCGCAATTCCACTCCCCGGAAGTTAATGAACACTTGGTCTTGGGATGGTTTACTGTATGATTTTAACTTCGAATTGGAGGAGCTCGCCATAGGAGGCTCTCCTCTTTCTCTCTGGTTTTAGTTTCCTCAAGATTAAAAAGTGATAACAGCCAAGTCAACCCAACCATCTACCATTTACACAAAACTGTTTTTTTTTTCTATTTAAAAAATAATAATTATAGGTACATCTTAGACGAAAATGAGTTGGAGGGTCCATATATATAACATTTTTAAAATGTACTATATTATATCAGTGGTGGTTGGAGTATTTGACTACGAATAATCGGGAAACGAGCTGTAAATCAAATAACAGGTTGGCTTATCAATAACCCTAGACTTATCATTATCAAAGCACCAAGCTTGAAAGTTACTTCTACTATAAATCAAAACACTGATGGGAAAACAAGAAAACTGTGGGCGGACTAAAATGCAGATAGATATTTGTCCACTAATAGTTTGGTTTTTGTTGGACTATTTATTGGTTGTGCAATTATAATACACCCCTTAGGGTATCCTTATTGGTCATATTAATATGGGTGTCTTCCCACTTTTTTTTTTTTTTTTTATTAAAAAATATTATATTTATTAATATTTTATTGTCGCGACGAATCACGTCGCGATACGTGGTAAAAGGGGTAGACACAGTGTCTTCCCACAGACACTCAAGACACCAATGAGGATGGCCTTAGTCTATTGGACTCTCGCACCACGAGCACAAGTCATCTAGCAAAACAAGCGACCTCTAAACAAGCAACTTGAAGTTGACGTGATAAATTTATTAAAAATTACCAAAAATTATACAGTTACATATTTAAAATACACAACTATATTAAATAATATTTATTTTTCTCATTAGTATGAAATTGACTTGTTCTAAAAATTTAGTTGACTTTTTGTAGTTAACTAACACCGAACTACTTTTTTTTTCTTTTTTTTTTGGGTGCCAATTTCCAATTTCGTAGCTATTGTTTGGTGTCGTGTAACCGGAGCATTGCCGAGATTGGTGGATTTTACTTGGACTTTTATGAATCCACCTAGTGCTCCCGTCTCGTAGTAGGCGTAAGAGCCGAAGCTCACGAATCACGATCATGGTGGATTACGAGAAGAGTACTCAAAGCGTCAACATCATCTGCGAGGAAACATTACGATACTCCTTCGTCAGCCACCTCTCCGCCGCTTTACGCCGCGAAGGCATCTCCATCTCTGTATTTTCGGATTCAAATCTCGATTATCGGAATCAGCGAGCTCGGGTTTCAGTGGTGGTTTTCTCCGAGACCGACGCGTTCTCACTTCCTTGGATTGATAATTTCGCCAAGGTTCTCGAGCTTCGAAGGAACAGCGGCCACGATGTGATTCCTGTATTCTACGGTGTTGATCAGTCCGTTGTTGATCAGGAGTGGCTGAGAATGCTGCTGGAAATCGGATATTCAGCAGGACACCAATCAAGGTTATAATACTTTGGATGCATATCTTCAAATTAGGATTCAAAGCTTACAATGGTAGTATCGAATTTTCAATCTGAGCAATGAAGGAACTGAATAGGGTTTGCTTTGATTTTCTCCTTTTGTTTGGTAGGAACTCAAGCAATGGGATACGCAGCGACTCCGTACTCGTGGAAGATATCGTCGGAGATGTTTATCGAAGGCTCTCTCCTACAGAACGAATTGGAGTACACTCAAGGATACTGGAGATTGAAAACCTGCTTTGCGAGCAACCTTGGGATGTCAGAAGCTTAGGAATCTGGGGCATGCCTGGCATAGGCAAGACGACACTTGCTAAAGCAGTATTTGACCACATGTCCAATGACTATGATGCTTCTTGCTTCATCGAGAATTTTGATGAACAACTTCGTAAGGAGGGACCTCATCGTTTGCTTGATGGAAAAATTGGTAAATTTCTGAAAGAAAAGTTTGGCGTAAGCAGTTCTTACATGTCAAGACTGAGCCTTCTTAGGGACAAGCTATGCGATACAAGGATTCTTGTTGTTCTAGATGATGTGCGCAATCCTCTGGTTGCAGAGTCCTTCCTTGGTAGGCTTGATTGGTTTGGTCCTGGAAGCTTGATAATCATTACCTCTAGATATAAACAAGTGTTTGCCCTTTGTCAGATCAGTCAAATATATGAGGTTCAGGGTTTAACCAAGCACGAGGCTCTACATTTATTCTCTCAAAGTGCATTTGAAAAAAGTGCCCCAGAGCAGAATGACATGGAACTGTCAATGAAGGTGATTGAGTATGCTAATGGAAACCCGTTAGTCCTCTGTGTTTATGGCCGAGAGCTGAGGGGGAAGAAGTCAGAAATGGAGGCTGCATTCCTCGAGCTCAAGCAATGCCCACCAAAAAAGATTCAGGATGAGCTAAAGAGTGTTTATAGTGCACTTGGTGACAACGAGAAGTACATCTTCTTGAACATTGCTTGTTTCTTCAAGGGAGAAAATGTCGACTATGTGGTGCAAATGGTTAAGGGGTGTGGTTATTTTCCTCGTGTTGGAATAGATATTCTTGTGGAGAAGTGTCTGGTGACTATTTCAGAAAACACATTGCATATAAATAACCTGATCCAAAACATCTTCCGAGAAATCATCGTTGGAGAAAAATTACTTTGGCAACCTTCCAGCATCAGATATCTACTAGAAGACGATGAACTCAAAGCAGATGGAGAACCCAAAGAAACACCTAAATGTCTTCTGGTCTGTTTAATTCTGCTATATTCATACATAACTTAGTCTTTGAAGATGAGCCATACTTCTTTATCTATCGGCTTCCCTTGTTGTTACAGGTCGCTGAAGACATTGAAGGCATATCTCTGGACACATCAAACTTGATATTTGATGTCAATCCTGATGCTTTCAAGAAAATGGTTAGTCTGAGATTCCTAAAGATATACAACTCCTACTCTGTAAATGTTCTTGGAATAAACTTTTCCAAAGGCCTCAATTCTTTGCCTCGTGAGCTGAGGCTCCTCCACTGGGAAAACTATCCCTTCGAATCCTTGCCTCAAGGTTTTGATCTCCGGGAACTTGTCGAACTCAATATGCCTTTCAGTCAGCTTAAGAAACTCAGGGCAAGAACCAAGGTAGGCAATATATTCATCTCTTAGTCACTTAATACATTACAGTTCTGTTATTAATTTTATTATTTTCAGAACCTCGATATGTTGAAGAGGATCAGGCTTTGTCATTCCCGACAGCTAGTTAAATTTAGCATACATGGATATGCTCAAAATATCGAGCTGATTGATCTCCAAGGTTGTACAAGATTGGAGAGGTTTCCAGCCATGACGAAATTACAGCATCTCCGAGTTTTAAATCTCTCAGGTTGCAGAAATATTAAAATTGTCCCAGGGCTTCCACCAAATATCGAGGAATTATATCTCCAGGAAACTAGCATAGAAGAGATACCAATATCCATTGTGGCCCGCTCCTCCCAACCAAACTGCAAAGAGCTTATGAATCATATGAAACACTTCCCGGGTCTTGAGCATATTGATTTGGAAAGTGCAACAAATTTGATTAAAGTTGGCTCATATAGTCAAGGAATTTGCAAGCTTGTCCGCTTGAATATGAAAGATTGTTTTCATCTGAAAAGTCTGCCTGACATGTTCAATTTAGAATCTCTCCAAGTTCTTGATCTGTCTGGCTGCTTTCTCCTTGAGGAAATTAAGGGTCTCCCAAGAAACATGAAAGAGTTATATCTTGCTGAAACAAGAATACGAGAATTGCCAGAGTTTCCCGAAAGTCTAGAGTTCTTGAATGCTCATGATTGTTACCTTCTGAAATCAGTTTGTTTGGAATTTGAGCAGCTTCCTCGACACTACATGTTCAGTAATTGCGTTAATTTATCTTTAGAAACGTCCGCTGAATTTCTAGAGAAAGGTCTGACTAGAGTAATTAGGTTATGGTTAGTCAGAGACCAAATTCAGGTATTTCTCTCATTCTCTTGTCACATGTGCATATACTCTCACGTACATGTATTGGTAATCTGATTGGATCTGGCCTTGCTGATACAGGAATACATTAAAGCACCTACATTCAACATATGTTTTCCTGCAGTCGCTTGTCCGTGGTTCTATTGGCGAGAACATTCATTTGCTATGGTAGAGCTTGCTCCTTCCATGCGAAAGAATCTCTCAGGTTTTTCCATGTCAGTTTGCGTTTCATTTCGGGATGATTATCACAATGCTGTAGGTTTGAGCATTAGGTGCATATTCACATGGGAAACCAAAGAAGGCCACTTTGATAGAATAGAGAGAGTTTTTAAGTGTTGGGCTCCAACAGAAGCTCCAAGAGTTCAAGATGATCACATATTTTTCCTCTATGATGCCGAAATGCATCCAGGTTCTGGTGAAGGAATAGATCAAAATGTTTCAGCTGAACTCAAATTCGAATTTCAGACAGTAAGTGGGGAAAACAAGCCTTTAGGTGCTAATTGTGTGGTGACAAAATGTGATGTCAAGGCAATTATGGATTCAAAAGGTGATACAAGTTTTAGTGCAGTTTCAAGTGCAACCGAGGATATAAGAAGTATTGAAGAGCTTCTTTCTCCTTTACCGATTATGCCATTGCCAGAGGCAAAAATTTGTTCTTCTCCATCTAGCAAGCCACATAAGCTTTCTACTGTTGCCAGCAAGGTAAAATCTAAGCGCAATGTGTTTTCGAGGTGGGTAGGCTGTGTTCCGCGGGTGAGGAAAATTAAAAGAGACAAAAGAAACGAGCTAGAAGATCAAGAAGATCTGATGGCAATCTACGAGAAACCATGGGAACTTTCATCAGACAATACCCACATATCTTCGCGTAGCAGAACTCCGTCGGAAATCTCTCTGTCAGAAACGCGGATCCGTCAGCGGTGAATGGTAACGTTTGTTGGATTGTGGTTTATATCATTAATTATAAGCTTTGGAGGCATGTAGAGTGGCTCAAGTCTACCAAAAAAAAAAAGTAAAATGTTTGTTATAGTGTTTTTTATTATTGACATATCTGTATCTCACTGTTCTACATTTATAATATACAGTTAACAACACTGATAATAATATGTACTGTTTCAACCGCACTGATTCTACCCTTCAAATTCACTGTTTTCATAGCTACCAACCATTTGGATCAATTGTGAGAGGTAAGTTATATGATTAGACGAAGGCTAATTGATTTTCATAAATAATGGAGTCTAGGCAATGCTGTTAGTATTTTCTTATATTATCATGAAGAAAACTGTTGCACAAACTGATTGGCATGTAATATCTCATGATTTTTCGTGGATAATACAAAGAATTCAATAAATAAATGGTCCGGGTTGAGGCAAATGATTTGAGTACAAAAGTTAATAGAATGGAACCAGAACCAGTTGTTTGGCAAGAATGTGCATCACCTGGGCTGTTAGTTCCCAGAATTTTCGATGTAGGTCTGCCACAGTCCCTTTGGAGTTTCATCACCATTTGCTTGATCCTTAAAACAGCTATTACCACTTACAGTTTCATTCATCTTTGTTTTACCTTTTACATCGTCATTCCTTGGGAATGGAGCTTTGTTCTCTTCAGGTTCAAACACGAAACTGAAACCGGATTTCAAAACTTCAAACTTAGCTTCCCCACCACTACCAGCTGTCACACTAAAGTCAAGTGATGCCTTGGCTGGAGCACATTTACGAGGACCTTGGCCTTCAACAAGTTTTATCAAGTCTAAGCAGTTGGTGTAACCAATAAAGACATGATCTGACATAATCATGTCTACTTCATTTTCTTGTTCAATCAAACTTCCAACCTTCCAAGTAATGCTGGTGCAAGAGCTCTCTCCAGTTGTTTGCTCACAAGAGAATTTCACTGTCAAGGTTGTATGACTTTAACAGTTCTGGAATGAGACAACAACACATAAGGCGATCCCACAAAACCTATTGTGATTCCAATGAGGAGGTAATTCAAACTCCACCTTAGATCCAATTGCATCATGAGAAAACCATGAAGGCATTTCACATCCAGGAAAGCCAGTGCTGAACAAAATCTCAGGAACACAACTCTGCAAAGTCATAAATACAAAGGGAATATCATTAGCCACGGTTCCAACAATTTTATACAAATGGAAAATCTCAAGAGAGAGGAAGAGAGATACCTTATCGCAGCGTTTACGTGCACTTGATAGCAACTGACACTTCTTTTCAGCATATGCTACAATATCCTCCTTTGTAGCTTGTTCCAATTCATTGCAGTTAGTGAAGATGAACGTGGAATTGATATGCTTCATAGGTGTAGAACATACCAATGGTTTTGCAATTGTTTTCAGTGAGCTACAACCACTTAGATCTAAACACTGAAGATTTGGTGGAAGCTGAGGAACATGTGTAAGATTCTTACAATGCTTCAAATCAAGCCATTGCAGTTGAGAAGACTCATTGATCAGATCTGGAGGATGGCTGATCTTTTCATTCTTGCTTAAGCAAAAATGCCGCACTGAGACTATCTTTGGTATATCTTCTATGGTTGTCTCATCCAGAAGCAAAATCTCTAAGCGGCTCATGTTTCTTCCAGTTTCTAGAAATTCTTTGAGCTTTGAACAACCAGAAAGTACAAGTTCTTCAAGAGCTTTCAGCTGACCAAGACTAATAGGGAGTCTTTTCAGCTTCTTGCAGCCTTTCATGTTCAATAAGACAAGTCTTTGGAGGATACAAATCTCACAAGGAAGTTCTTTTATTGCAGTGCCATCCAAGTATAGAGTTTCGAGCTTATCTGAAATAACGTGAAAGACTTTAAACTTTGAGCAGTCGCTGAGGATGAGAGTTTTCAAAGATATCAACTGAATCTCTGAAAAAGACTTGAGACTTGTGCATCCTCTCAGGTTCAAGAAAACAAGCCACTTCATGTTTTTCATATCCACATGCAAATCATTCAAAGCTGTGCAGCCTTCAAGGTTTAGTTCTTGAAGATTTTGAGCCTTTCCTAACCCTGACAAAGTATTCAACTTCTTTGAGTGATTCAAGTTTACCCATTTTAGTTTTGATGCATCCTGTGGCAGATGAAATAAATAAACAAAAATTACAAAGAGTTAGACAACACTTCCAAAAACTTCCCAAGTTGATTTAGCCATTTAATGGAAAAAAAATCAACTGGCGTTACACACCTTGTTATCATCCCAAACTTGTTCGATCTCGCTATAAGGAAGCTAAAGGTCAACCAAATTACTCGGGTTGAAATCTTGTGGAACTTTTTCAACGGAAATTTTAGCTAGTGGAGATATCGCACCTCATTCAATGGTAGCTCAAGTCCTTCTGGGAAGTTTAATTTAATGTCACCTTCACATTCTTGAGGACAATGAGTGCTGTAGATTTTTAGATATCTCAAATCTCTCATCTTGGTAAAAGCATGGCTGTGGAAGCTCATTTTTCTTGTTATATCAGATAAGTCAAGAAAGATAGATCTGACACTAGAAGCTCCCTGTTAAACAACAAGGTTTTATTACAAATGAATCTTAGACAACCTTAAAGAAACATGTAATAAAAGCAACTGTGAACACAAAAATAATGAAAATTTTAGTGTTACCTTATTTTTCTGCAGTACATCAGTTATGGTGTGATGGTGCCACAACCTATGCCGCCCCTTTCCATCTTTAGCAGTAGCTTCTTGACCAAGTTCATTAGAGAGCATATACAATGTATCATGCATCTCTACTTTTCTAGCATTGATATTGATCATGAACTTGTTCACAAGATCGTCGATTGTATTCTTAAGACCATCTGAATCCAATAAACTTGCTACATAATTCTTTTCTAGCGATTTGAAGCAAGTTATGTCAAGAAGCGTATCTTTTTCCTTTTGACTCAGTCTATTGTAACTATCTTCCCAAACCCTTTGAAGCATCTTGGTAGTGCTCTGTCCTGGTGGACTTTTATGGTGTTGATCCAATGCCTTTAGTTTTAAGCCCCAGTGAGTCTCATCTTTTCCCAAAAGCTCTGCTCCCAATATCTTGAGAGCTAGTGGATTTCCTTGGTGTAATGCACGAAATCTTTCGACAACTTTGAGAAATTTCCTAGTGGACAGCCTTCTTGATCATTAAATGCATAATGGATAAAGTGTTGTAAGGCATCTCTATCGCTTAATCGAGGGACTTCGTAAGTATCATAAACGAAACTTTGTATCAATGACTTATCGCTTGTTGCAATAACAATCTTGCTTCCTTGCTTAATCCAGTCGCTTTTACCAAGAAGAGCATCAATTTGTTTCTTGCTAGTAACATTGTCAAGAACAACAAGCACTTTGGTTTTGAGTAGTTGATCTTTGTAAGGTTGGTGTGCATCTTGTACGGTCTCAATGTTGACATCCTCAACATTCAATAAACCTTCCAAGAATACCGTGAGCAAGTAACTCAACCCATGTTCCTTTGAAATTTCATGGATATCCGAGATTAACACGTGGTTCAAGAATCCGTTCTTGGAATCATCGTATAGCTTCCTAGTGAGAGTTGTTTTACCTATTCCAGGCATCCCAACAACACCAATGGTACGAGTTGTTTCCTCGAATCCGAAGCTTAGCTTTTCTTCGAGTTGCCTAACTCGGTGTTCGATTCCCCAAGAGCTTTCATGACTTTTTTGGTGTCCTTGCGGCGATAGTCCAATACCTTCTGGAGGAGGATTAGGAGAATCTTGAGAAAGTCTTTTTAGCACTTGCTTAACCATCTTGACAACTTTTATGATGAGTTCGTCCTCATAGCTGCAAACAAAGAGATGATTATAGCTTAGTTTTTGAGATCTCAAGTAACTAAAGGAGTTACCTTTTCTCATCTAGCACGATGCCTATTAAGAGAGGAACAGATTTCAAAGCTTCTTTCCATTTGTTCTTGGTCTTCTTTTCAATAGACTTCACCAGCTCCCTAAACTTATCACCGAACTCTCCTTTAAGTTCTTTAACAGTGACAGGCTCCACCTTGTAAAAGATAGGAATCACCACGAGCTTGCTTTGCTCATTCTTTCCTTCATCTTTGCTAGCTCCTTTAACCACCAATTTGATTCCGTGTACTTTGGAGAGAATATAGCTAGCGCGATCCTTGACCTTTCGATTCTTTTGAGCAGAGCATTTAAGTCTTGGCCCATCTCTTCATCTGTGTCTATGAAGGCATTGATCACATTCCGTTTTAAGCCCTTTTCAAGATGGCTGACGAAGCTGTAGCGTAGTTCAACTCCACGGAAGTTGATGAACACTTGTTCTTGCGGTGTATCAGCCTCTACTTTCACCCTGGAAGTGGAAGAAGAGCTTGCCATGTCAGATTTTGTTGGGATGTTCTTAAAACTGAGAAGACCCAAGTTTATGCTCTCTTCTGCTAGACTTCCAAAAGATAAAGTTAACCCTTATTGTATGGTCGGACCAACCCGCCTGGTCGGACCAGTATAGAAGAAAATATGGTCTGGATATTCTTTTGTCACCGGTTCCCTAGGTCGTACTTCACACACAACATATACTAAATCAAATCAAGTACTAAAAGTCTTTTTAGGTGAAACCCAATATATTTTATTTTATTTTATTTTATAATTTCCACAATATCATGACGGTTCTGCGCATTGACTTTTGTCAACCCATAACAACAGGCGCTCTAAGTAGGACAAATAAATATTGTTGTGGCGTGTTCCAGTCGTTATCATCACTACCATTTAGGTCCCGCTTAGGCTCTCGACAAATTAATGCCTTCGACGACTTCTGCTCGAAAAAATGGACAAGTCAGACTTTTCTTTGATTCTTATCAACTATATAATCAATTTTGCTACACAATATATTAGTGGTGAGAAAAATATATCTTTTTTTTCTATATATTATCCATTCTTATAAAAAAAGCAATGACACTATATAACAATAAAAATCATGATAATCAGTATTGACCATTATGAGCCCACTTCCTTCTCTGGTGATCGGAATCAGACGATTTATGTGGTGGCTAGTTTCTATTTGGTGGATGTATATTCTGGGAGTTGTAGTCATAATTTCATAAAGGTCATCAAGCCTCTAAGAGACAATGGCGTCTCTGGTGTTTTATACGATGCGTCATTTGGCCGACGTTGGGCCAAATACAGACTCGAGGCTGGAATGTTAATAAGGTACAAATCAAGGTTGACATACATATATCATATATGTCTTCATATAATTAGGCTTCAATTTGCAACAACAAATTTTGAAGAACCCAAATAAAAAAAATTAACAATTCGTTGGAAATGTTGGGAGAAGATTATACTTTGTTGTGTTTGCGTTGATATTAAAGCAAATTCAATCACAGTGAAGGGTGCAAATGGTTGTCACAGATGTTCTTCAAACTTTAGTTGAATTAAATTAACAGACTATAAATTTAAGTCGAAATTTTAAATTTACTTTTTGTTTTTTTTTGTTTTGTTTTGTTTTTTGGCTGCATCCCAAACGATTTGATGATACTCACTGACTCCGAACTAGTGGAAGAGATCGTTAAAGACGTTGATGTAAAACTCTATTCTGGAGAACGAGTTGAAATTTCCTCGAGGCTATTGGAGATTGACAACTTACTTTACAAGCAAGAGCGCGACATCCAAAGCATAGGAATTTGGGGTATGCCTGGCATAGGCAAGACAACACTTGCTAAGGCTGTTTTTAACCACATGTCCACTGATTATGATGCTTCTTGTTTCATCCAAAACTTTGATGAAGTGTTTCATAAGGAAGGACTTCATCGTTTACTCGAAGAAAAAATTGGTAAACTTCTTGAGGAAGAGTTTGACATAAAGAGTTCTTACATTTTGAGACCGAGCCTACTCAGGGAAAAATTATGCGATAAAAGGATTTTTATAGTCTTATATGATGTGCGCGATTCTCTGGCTGCAGAGTCTTTCCTTGGAAGGCTCGATTGGTTTGGTCCCGGAAGCGTGATAGTCATGACCTCTATAGATAAACAAGTGTTTGCCTTTTGTCAGATCAACCATATATATGAGCTTCATGGTTTAAACGAGCAAGAAGCCCTCCAGTTATTCTCCCAAAACGCCTTTGGAAAAGATGTGCCAGAGGAAAATGATAGAGAACTATCAGGGAAGGTGATTGACTATGCTAATGGAAACCCATTAGCTCTCAGCATTTATGGCCGAGAGCTAATGGGATACAAGTCAGAAATGGAGGTAGCATTCCTCAAGCTCAAGCAATGTCCTTCTCAAAAGATACAAGATATGCGAAAGAATGTCTATAGTTCACTTGATGACAATGAGAAGAACATTTTTTTGGACATTGCTTCTTTATTCAAGGGAGAAAATGTCAACGATGTGGTGCAAATGCTTGAGGGATTTCGTTACCTTCCACACATTGGAATATATGTTCTTGTGGACAAGTGTGTGTTAACTATCATCAGAAGACACTGTGCAAATGAATAGTCTAATCCAAGACACCTGCCTAGTAATCTTCAATGGAGAAATTGAGAGCTGCACCAGAATGTGGGAACCTTCCAGCATCAGATATTTACAAGAGGATGATGAACTTAAAGCAACTGGAGAATCCAGTGCAACGCCTAAATGTAGTTTGGTATGTCAAATTATTATATATGCTTACTATTTAATATGAGCTAAACTTCTTGATTAATTTCCTTGTTCTTTCAGGTCATTGAAGACATAGAAAGCATAATTCTGAACACGTCAAACTTGAAATTTGATGTCAAACATGATGCCTTCAAGAATATGTTTAATCTCAGATTCCTAAAGATATACAGTTCTTCCTCTAAATATGTTATTGGACTCAACTTTCCCAAGGGACTAGATTCTCTGCCTTGTGGGCTAAGGTTCCTCCACTGGGAGAACTATCCTTTGCAATCTTTGCCTCAAGATTTTGACCTTGAAAACCTTGTTGAACTTTGTATGCCCTATAGTCAGCTTCAGTCACTCGGGACAGGAACTAAGGTAGGCTAAGTCTGGTGTTTTTATCTAAACCTACTTACAACTGTTATCTAAACCTAAACCTATTATTCATTTTCCATTTTACGTTTTTTGTTCAGAACCTTAAGATGTTGAAGAGGAT
The DNA here is from genome assembly GCA_028015245.1 of Cardamine occulta. Taxonomy (NCBI): domain Eukaryota; kingdom Viridiplantae; phylum Streptophyta; class Magnoliopsida; order Brassicales; family Brassicaceae; genus Cardamine; species Cardamine occulta. The sequence goes on along the minus strand of CM051382.1, from coordinate 18,167,014 downwards.
AAGACTTCGTCATTCCCAGCAGCTAGTTGAATTTGATATACCCTTAACAGCTCAAAATATTGAGCTAATTGATCTACAAGATTGTACAAGATTGCGGAATTTTCCAGATACGAGTCAATTACAACATCTTCGAGTTGTAAATCTCTCAGGTTGCACAGAGATCACAGGTTTCCAAGGAGCTCCACCAAATATTGAGGAATTACATCTCCAAGGAACCAGTATAAAGGAAATACCAATATCCATTGTGAGCCACTCAACCAAAAAAGTTAAGCTCGACCGCCAAAAGCTTTTGAATCTTCTAGACAACTTTCAGGATGTTGAGCATATCGACTTGGAGAGTGTAACAGACTTGGTAAAAGTAAGCTCATATAATCAAGGTTTTGGCAAGCTTGTCCACTTGAACATGAAAGATTGTTCTCATTTGAAAAGTCTTCTTGACATGGTCAGTTTAGAATCTCTCCAAGTTCTACATCTATCTGGTTGCTCAGAACTTAAGGAAATAAAGGGTTTCCCAAGTTATATCTTGGTAGAACCGCCATACGAGAAGTGCCACAACTTCCCAAAAGTCTAGAAGTCTTGAATGCTCATAGTTGTACGTACCTGAAGTCAGTTTCTTTGGACTTTGAGAAGCTTCCTAGGCACTACATCTTCAGTAATTGTTTCAATTTTTCTTCACAAGTGATTGTTGAGTTCTTCGAAAATGGTATGGCTAGAGTAGCAAGTTTAGCAAGAGCACAACAACAGGTCTATATTGAACTCTTCTCTCCCTCTATTTCACATAGATTCTAATGCACGTACATGTTATCTGATATCGATTGGATTTGGCCTTTGCTTGAATAGGAAGTCATCAAAGCACCTGAAGTCATCATATGTATTCCTGCAGACGCACGTCAAAGGTCCTCATTTCTCTTGCAAGAAGGTCCAAATGTAACGATCAATTTAGCTCCTTGGACGCAAACACCTTTGTCTGGCTTTGTTATGTCAGTTGTGGTATCATTTCAGGATGATTACCACAATACCGTAGGTCTTGGCATTAGGTGCAGATGCACATGGAAGGACATGTTCAACTCCAGAATATTTCAGTGTTGGGCTCCAAGGGAAGCTCCGAAAGTTGAATGGGATCACATATTTATCTTATATGATACCCAAATGCATCCTAGTGGTAGTGAAGGTAGTGAAGTCCAATTTGAATTCGAGACGGTGAGTTGGGAAAATGAGCTTTTAGGTGACAATTGCAAGGTGACCCAATGTGATGTCCAAATTATTACAGCTCCAACATTTGATGCAATACCTAGTGAGATTACAAGAGAAAGTGAAGCTACAAGTATTATTGAAGAGCATCCTCCAACATCTTCCAGAGTGCTAGAGGCAAAGATCCCTAACCCTCTTTCATCTAGCGAGCCACGTAAGGTTTCTAGTGTACATAGTAAGTTAAGATCCATAGGAACTATGTTTTGGAAGTGGGTAAAGACAATCAGAAGAGTCAACAAGAAGAAAACGTTAACAAATTCTGAACAAGAGGATGTAAGACTTGGATTTACCACAACCACCATCTATAATCGGAATCCCCCTAGGTAGTAGGCAGTTTGTACTTGTATGTATCTCTATATCTTTTTACCCAATTTAGCATTACTTTATTTGGTCTAACTTAGCCTAATTAAGCTCTTATATGAATACTCTTATTATCATTATCATATCAATAAACTGAGACTAATGTTTGTCATTGTTGAGACCAATTATTCTCTACCTCATCTCTTTTAGATGTTGAAATTTTAAGGCCCAACCAATATAAACAAAATTTAAAGGCCCATTACAGCAGAGTAGAGAGTTTCTCATGAGTTTTTATGAGATTTCGCTTCGCGTTGCTTATGAGATTCCGGTTTCAAGACCTTCACCGTCATTCTTCTCCTCCGTCCCGCCACGGTTTCTTAGGGTTTGTCTCGCACAGCTTCGTCGAATTTGGAATCTCTCATTCTCTATCCATATAGGTTTCTCCAAATTGTAAGATCATATATTCCTCTTCAATTACTCTGGATTTGGTTTATTTATGTTTCCTTCTTCTCTCTTAGAGAACCATGGAGTTTCGTGTTTTAGGTTTGTCTGTTACTGATTTCTATACCTTTTGTCTTCTCTGGTAACATTGTCTTCTGATTTAGCTTTCTAATTTCCTCTCTGTTGAATTTTGACAAATGACTCAGATTTTATAGAGATCGATTTTCATGTTTGTGCATATGTCGTCTCTCTTTTACTTCCTCTGTTCTGCCTTTTGTTTGCTCTTCTGGAAGGTAATTGTGAAAGAAAAAAAATAGAATCAGAATGGGTTTGTGTGCTTATGTGATTTACTCATCCACACACATATCACAGATATGAATTTTACAGAATAGCTTTTGTTGGTTACATAAGTTGTCTCATTAAGATTTTAGCTTATGAGGATCGATTTGGTGAATACTAGTGATGCAAAGCTTGAATCTAATCCCTGTGTATTTTTGTTTGCTGCAGAAACAAATAGCTTGAATATAATTGAGTTTGTTTACTCGCAAAGATGTCGGTTACAGCTGGAGTGAGTAAGGCTGCAATTGCTGTAAGGGAAAAACTACAAGGTGGAATTGGACAGACTAAAGTTAAAAGATATTGGCCTGGAAAAGCTCCAGAGTGGGCTGAGGAACCTGAAGAAGATGAGGATGTTAAGATGCACAAGGTTTCTGTTTTGGATAGAGCTTTTCCAAAGCAGGAAGATCTCGGTGTTGCTAGGAAGGATGATCCTAGGCTACGTCGTTTAGCTCAGACCAGGATTGAAAACCGTGACGAAGTTAGAGCTGATCATCGTCGAATTAGACAGGCTGAGATTATATCTACGGAAGAAGAGGAATTGAGGAATAAAGAGATTAAAGTCGAGGAAGAAGATGAAGATGCTCTTGAAGAAAGAAGGAGAAGAATTAGAGAAAAAAATCTTAAAAGAGCACAAGAGGAGGCTGCTCTACTTCCTGAAGAAGAAGAAGATGAGCTAGAAGATGAAGAAGAGGAGGAGGAGGAGTCCGAGTACGAGACTGATTCAGAAGATGAGATGCCCGGTATTACTATGATCAAGCCTGTTTTTGTGCCAAAAGCTGAGAGAGACACGATAGCAGAGCGTGAGCGGATTGAAGCTGAAGAAGAAGCTCTTGAGGAATTAGCAAAGAGAAAACTGGAGATAAGAAAAATAGAGACAAAGCAAATAGTGGTTGAGGAAGTTAGGAAAGATGAAGAGATACGGAAGAACATTCTATTGGAAGAAGCAAATATTGGAGATGTGGAAACTGATGACGAAATCAATGAAGCTGAGGAGTATGAAGTTTGGAAGACAAGAGAGATTGGTAGGATCAAGAGAGAAAGAGATGCAAGGGAAGCTATGTTGAGAGAGAGGGAAGAAATAGAGAAGTTGAGGAACATGACAGAACAGGAGAGGAGAGATTGGGAGAGGAAGAATCCAAAACCTTCATCAGCTCAATCGAAAAAGAAATGGAACTTTATGCAAAAATACTACCACAAGGGTGCCTTCTTCCAAGCAGATCCTGATGATGAGGCAGGTTCTGCTGGAACTGATGGTATATTTCAGCGCGACTTCTCTGCTCCAACTGGTGAAGATAGGTTGAACAAATCGATTCTGCCTAAAGTTATGCAAGTCAAGCACTTCGGTCGCAGTGGAAGAACTAAATGGACTCACCTTGTCAATGAGGACACAACAGATTGGAGTAACCCGTAAGTTTTCTGCTTTCTTACATTTGGTTAGTCATAGACTTTTGATATTAAAATAGCTCTAATATAGGCTTCTGAAACCTGGTTTATTTAGCATTTGAGTAGAAACATCACGCTGAGAATTGGGTTTTATGTTTGGAGATTCTTTAATTGAGCTGCAGATTTTGAATTTTTTTTGGATAATGACTGATTGTGCAGGTGGACTTCTAATGATCCTCTACGTGAAAAATACAACAAGAAAATGGCAGGCATGGATGCTCCTATTGCAAAACCAAAGGGGAGCAAGAAGATGAAAGATTGGGAGACTTAAGCCGCACCAACATTTTAGAAGAGTTTAAGCCAAAACTGATGCAATGTGGTATGTTGTAGGTAGTCAAAAGCATCTTACTCAGTTATGTCTGAGTTCTCTAAATCGCAGTAGTTAATAAGATTGCTTTGTGACTACCATAAGCTTCTTTTGTATCGGATCAATTATGGATCAATCGGATAATCTTTTACTAGCATTTGCCATTGATCGGAACAAATCTAAGGATAAACATTCCGAATACTATGTTATGAGAACACCTCGTAAAGATTATCTTTAAACTCTTGTATACTGTATAACATGTCACATGTAATGCTTGTACTTCCAACATTAAAACATTACATGATGGGCGTTTAGTTGTGTCAAACCTGCCCATATTAGATGATGGAGGTAAAGTCTTGAGTTTGGCCATTGTAGATTTGTTTCCTTCTAAATAAATGAGCGGAGTTGGTAAACAAAAATGGTAATGTAATGATCATCATTTTCGTTTCAACCCCAAATGTAATGAATCAGAGCTGGTGTACGAAATGGAAATCATCAGAAATTGTTATGAGAGCTATTTTAAATCTACACATCATATTTTTATTACGAAACTCTTTTTAGTTTAAAGAATGAACTCTATATATATAAGACACTCATACAGTTAAAAGGCGTTAAGGCAACAATGTCTTTGGCGCTTCATTCCATTTTTAACTCGCTTCATTAATTTAACACGAAGCTTTGTTGTGGTTGATAAATATTGATCCAACATCTTCTGAAACTCGTAAATAATAATCAACTATATGTGGAGGAACCAAAAAAAAAAACATACAAATTTCAGAAAAAAATACACAAAAAATTTAAACAGGTGTAACCTTAATTAAGAATTGGAATTAAATAAAGTATTGTGCCGAAAGTAATTTACAGATGGAAAAGAGCCGAACGATTTATAATTAGTTTTGCTGTAAAGAAAGCTAACAACAGAACATAGCCCACTCTTCTTCCTCGCTCTCATTGTATAGTCAACCATTTTCTTCTCTTTCCAATTCTAGCTCCGTCAGGTACGTCTCCGACTTTCCATGGCTTCCCAACGTCTCCCCCTCTCTCTCTTATTTCGTTTCATTTCGATTTTGTTTACGAAAAATTGATATTTTTTTGAATAATCGTATTTTGATTTTATTCTTCCGTGATCTATTTGCTCGTACCCGGTGAGTGACTTCACCTGACTCAGATTTTGGGTATTTTATGTTATTCGATTTCTGGATCTGTTGCTCGATCTGATTACGATCTCTTTGAAATGATTCTGGGCTCGTGTGCGCTTAGATCCGATTTTTAATTAATGTTGTGATTTGATCTAAAGTTTTCGATTCTGCTTTGAATTAGACTCGTCTTGTTGTTCTATCGTAATCATAAATACGATCAAAGCTGCTAAAATGTTTCACTATAGAGCTGTCAATTTTGTTTCCGATTTACTGATTTCTTAGATTATGAAACTTCATCATCTGATTTTGTTGCTTTTAATTCTTATGCAGAAACAATCTAGAAGAAAAATAAAATAAAATGATCAGTGATCGGTCGGAGTTCAGAGTTCAGACTCGGAGATTATTTGTCAGTATGATCAGAATGTCATACCGATGGATTTGCAATCATCCTTTTCTTCTGAGCTTCGTTGGGTTTTTGTATTTGCTACACAGAACTTGTCCTCTTCTGTTTTCTTCTTTGGTGACTGCATCTCCTGTTTTGGTTTGTACTTTCGTTTTGCTTGGCACAATTTTGAGTTTTGGAGAGCCAAACATACCTGAAATCGAAAAAGAACCGGAAAAGGAAACTGTCCATGAAGCTGCTCCTTTTAGAACTGAGGTTTCAAGGGATGCTACTGTTGTTGAGGTGGGTGATAAGAGTTTTACAGTGGAGAGTTTTGTGAGTACGGAGAAAGATGTATTCGAGGATGGAAATGATGATGGTGATAGATTAGTGGCAAACCAACTCAGTGAGGTTGAGGACGAGAGTCAATCATTTGATTATCGGCCTTTAGTTGATGAGACTCTTGATGAGGTTAAACGGGATACTCAGGTAAGGTTTGAGGATAAAGCATTTGTTGTGGACTTGGAGAAGAGGGGAGAAAAAGTAGAGGAGAAACTGATTGAAAATGGTGGGGTAAAAGATTCGGGTGAAGAACAATCAAGGAAAATTAGTGGATCTTTAGATGAAAGGATGGATGATTCGAAGGATGATCAGATTGATGTTTCTCCAGTTTCACCTTGGAGACCGATGAGGCATGATGATGATGAGGATGATGATGCAGACCGTGATGATTCGCTGGATTCTGGGTCTGATGGTGCAGAAAGTTCTTCACCTGATGCTTCTATGACAGACATTATCCCAATGCTTGACGAGCTTCACCCGCTTTTACATTCAGAAGCTCCAAGTCGTGGTATTGCAGATGGTGAAGGATCAGATGCATCTTCAGAGGGGCCACATAGCAGTAGTAGTGATGAAGGGATGGAGTCTGATGTTGACAGTGAAAGTCATGGAGAAGAGGGCGACAATGAGAATGAAGAGGAGGAAGATGATGAGGAAGAGGAAGAGGAAGAAGAAAAGAAAAAGGACGATGAAAGTAAATCAGCAATCAAATGGACAGAGGCTGACCAAAAAAATGTCATGGATCTAGGAAGTCTCGAGCTTGAAAGAAACCAACGGTTGGAGAATCTTATTGCCAGGAGAAGGGCTCGCCACAATATGAGATTGATGGCAGAGAGAAATCTTATTGATTTTGACAGTGCTGATATTCCCTTTAATATGCCGCCAATCTCAACTGCGAGGCAGAATCCATTTGATGTTCCATATGATCCGTATGATGATATAGGACCTATCCCTGGCTCTGCCCCATCCATTATGTTTGCGAGGAGAAACCCATTTGATATTCCATATGAGCCAAATGAAGAAAAGCCAGACCTCAAGGGTGACGGTTTCCAGGAAGAGTTCTCTTCTCAACAACCAAAAGATCCAGTGTTCAGAAGACATGAAAGTTTCAGTGTAGGCCCATCAACGCTTGGAGGTCCCAGGCATGATAGGCTACGACCTTTCTTTGTGCTAGAAAGATTAGCAAATGAGGGAGCGAGCTATTATCCATTTGAAAGGCAGCTCAGTGAAGTTAGTGAATCTAAAGTCAGTTCTGTTCCTGATACTGAATCTGTGTGCACAGTCCTGGAGGATGATGAAAAGAAGGTGGATGAACATGATGCTGATCGAGAAACCAAAACTGGTAAAGTTGATATGGCTTCTGACCATGATGAAGAAAAAAGCCATTCGGCTTCTGACCACGATGAAGAAAAAAGCCATTCGGCTTCTGACCATGATGAAGAGAAAAGCCATTCGGCTTCTGACCATGATGAAGAGAAAAGCCATTCAGCTTCTGACCATGATGAAGAAAAAAGACATTCGTCTGAAGATTCCGATTCTGATGAACAAGCTGATAGCAGAAATCTTCATCATGATGTGGCTGAGATAATACTGGGACGTGCAGAAACACACCATGAGCCATCAAACTTGATGGAAGGAGAAACATCTGATAAGAGAAAACTTGATGAAGAAGATTACAGTGATAGTGATTCATCTTTATCTGAGATTGAAGAAAAGATACCGGATATTAGTGAAAATGAAGCAATGTTGATTTCGGAGCCGGAAGTTGATCTTCATGAAGAATCAGGTACTTCTTACCAGCCTTCTTTTGGAGATTTAGAAATCCATGGGGAAAGAGGGGTGGAAGATGATTATCAACATGATGAAGCTCGTGTTGAAGAGTCTTTTATTACTGCTCATCCCTCGCTTGATGAGTCAGCAATTCAAGAACTTTGTCGTTTGGTGGACGGCCACCACGAAGAACCTGTTTACGATTCAAGTCCTCCCTCTGCCAGTAGATTCCCATCATTTTCTTCCGTATCGTCTGATCACAAACCAGATCTACCTGGAAAGAATGTGGAAGAAGTAGAAGAAAATGAAGATAAAGAACATGAAGTTTATTCTGAAAGCATAGGTCCATCTTTTCTGCCTTTGGAGAAAAACGAGAATGCTGATCACCAGGAGGATAACCCTTTATCTGTTTCTAGTCAAGAGGACTTGGAAGAGCTGCATGAAGACGTGAAAGAGGCTGTAGATACCAGAGAGCTAAATTTTAGTGCATCTTCGGTGAACTTAGTTTCTCCTACAGAAGAGGAAGTAGTATCTACAGGGATGGTTGAACAACATTTCCCAATTGAGCATACAAATTCACCTTTGGGATATGGCGACACAAGGGAGCATGTGACAACACTGGAAGGGTCACCTGATGTGGTACATGATATAGCTGAAACTTCAGTAAACAGGTCAGTAGCTGAAGGGATAATTCACAAAGAAGAGGAAGCCCGGAAACAAAAAGTTGAAGCAAGTCCTCAAACATTCAATGCAGATATCCCAATAGACAGTTACGCCACTCTATCTTCTGGAGCAGTTGAGTATGTTGAGACGCATTCATTTAATGACGAAGATGTTCTGCAGTTGGAACAAGATCCAGTTCAGTCATCAGTTCCTGGTGCTAAGGAAGAAGCTCACCCCAGCCAAACATTGGATATCGAAGTAGACTCTGTAAATGCTAGTACCCAAAATGTGGGATCTGAAGAAACAACTCCATCTCAATCAAATAGAGAAATGACCTGGTCAGATAAATCTGTGGTAGAACAATCATCTCTTGAACCTGGTGAAGATCAAGTAAGTCATGAAATTATCTTCTCTCGTAGATGCATCATTACAATATATATATATATATATATATATATATATATATATATTTTAGCTGAAATGCATCATTACAATATGTATCTGATGAGTTTAACACACTATTTTCTACGGCTATTCTCAAAGTTTAAGATATTCTATGTGATATGCTTTAACATCATAACCTACAAAATAATAGAGGGAATATACGGGATCAATTACTTGATGGTGCATATTGATAAATAATACATGTGCAACAACCGGGACATATTTTCTACACAATCTCATACTTATCCTGTTTCTTATTCTCATATCATATTTGATAGTGGTACGTCATCTTGATTTGTGGTTTTTTAGCTGGAACTGGAAATAACAACAAGCTGATACCTTCAAAATGTTTTGGCATCTTTGTTCTTTCTACAATTTTTAAGCAGGAGAGCTGTTTCTTACCTCTGTGCTGCGTCATTGCAGGTACCAACTCGTGCAGGTCCTGTTAGTGTGGTCTTTTCCCGCAACATCACTTTCCATGAGTATCACGATGCTCCTGAAGATGCAGCAGAGTTATCTTGTTTGACGTCTGACACATCCTCATCTCCAGCAGAATCTCCTGAGTACACGACACCTATGGTTGGTGAAGGCTCAAGGGCGGAGTTCTTCCAAGAGGATTTTCATGAGGAGCTTGGCCATGTGGTAGAGCGATTAGATCACCTTACCGAATTACATGCAATATCTCAAAGTCCTCCTGAAGTTATCAATGAAGAGGCAGACGAGATAAAAGAGATTGATGAAGGATTGTTGTCTGAACTTGACACGATTGGAGACTTCAGTATTAAGGAAGTCGTGACAGATTCTGAACCTGGGCCCTCTTCAATAGAAGCAGACACTGCCAACGAACTAACCGAAGCGCTGCATGTTCTTGAAGCGAGATCGGTTGAAGACATAGATTCTGCTTTCCAGCAGATCCATGAAGGATCTGAGGTTGAGGATGTTATTCTTCCAAGCACCGTTCAAGATCAGTTGGCTCAAGAAAATTATGAAAATTCAACAGAGACCAAGTCAGATTTAGAAGTTGTCGAAGCTACATCGAAAGAAAATCTAGAAAATGCTATGAATCAGGCTGTTGTAGAGAGCATGGGCAAACAGCCAAAGTCACCAGAATCAGATGGTGGCTCTGGAGAAATCAAGTGTGCTGTTGAAACCAAACCATCAGAGTCACCATCAGTTGAAGAAAGATCTCTTGGTGAGACAAGCGTTCCTCTGAACAACACACCTGAGAAAGAAGATGATGAAGAAGAAGAAGAAGAAGAAGAAGAAGAAGAAGAAGAAGAAGAAGAAGAAGAAGAAGAAGAAGAAGAAGAAGAAGAAGAAGAAGAAGAAAGTAGACCAAAAGAGATAACAACATCCGATGTTTCGTCTGTCGAAACTCGATCACTGGAGGAAATTTCAAAACCTTCTGAACCAAAAGAGGGGATGGCAATGGAAGCAATCTCCGAAAGAGTGGTGATTCCCACAGAAACCACTGGTACTAGTAATGTAACACTAAGTGATGAAGTTGTGACAGAGGTAGCAAAAGCTGATACTGCAAGCACCACTGATTCAAATGTCGAGAATCCTGAGTTCAAAGAAACTCCAGAGAATTCGGAAGAAATCATTGGAGAGCAAAAATAAAAAATGGAGGAGAAGAAGAAGGAAGGGCAAGTCCAATTCTTCAAGCTCAAGCTCTAGTTCGAGTGAGTCAGACTGAAAAATCAAAGGGTAATATATCTCAACTCTAAGTAAATATACCTTTGTTACATGGTAATGATAGGCACTTCTGGGTTTTGTGTGTTTTTTTCATTAGACTCGTGCTCTGTTTTAAAAGGGGCAAGAAGAAGCCGCTAATCATATTTTTGTACCAAGTTTTCTCCTTTGTGTGTCTGCGTTTTCTTTTCTCCTCTTTCAGCTTTCATATTTATTGATTCGATTGATTTGTATCTCTTGAAACTATCTTGAGGTTTTTCAGGGTTCTGGTTTGTGACTTTGATTATTTTCTCCTTTTTCTTTCTTTTTTGGGGTTTGTTCTAAATTATTTTGTATTGAACATGGGAAACGAGAAGTGTACTGTGGTTTGGATTTTTCTTCGAGCATTGTAAAATAATGGACTCTATCTAAAGACGGTAATACCGTTAAGCTAACACTTTTTTTTTGCGGTTCATATTCAGTTATAGATCTCTTATTAACATGAAGCCTTGTGTTTTGAGATTCATGTAAATGAACTTTAAATCTAACTATTTACAAACAAATAATGAACTTTTGACTCAAATTTGGATCTGTATCATTTCCTTCAATATTGTAATTCAGTTTTTTGAGCCTTACTCCATTGTATGAGATTTTTCTGTAATTGAGGGTTAATCCATTACTCTATGACGGAGGAGCCAACAACACTTTGGTTCTTTTTAATATGCATAAAACCAAAAAAAAAAAAAACTTTGTGATTCAAAGCATAACGTGTGCGTATTTAGCTACATAATTCACATGTCTAAAAGCGTGCCATTTTATAGTTTAGTCATAAAGTGAGAATGCCTTTTCGTATATTAATTATAAAGTTTTATAAGCCAGCAATAAGAATACTTTTGGATCTTGTGATTCGTATGTATCTACCAACCCAAGATGTCCAAAAAGTTGGAAATACACATATTTTGTTGATCCAATTAATTTTTATTCTCCGATCCACATACGATTTAGTTCAATAATTCTTAAAGAGTTTTTTTGTTCCTTTTCATTTCTTTCTTTTCGTAAATCAATTAAATAAACAAAAAATTGAGCAGTTTCTCTTTCATTAAAGCTTGTGATTATTTTTATTAATGTGAACATACTGAATCTACATCCACCGACAAACCAGTCTCGAGGAAGCATATGCAACTGTCCTGCAGGCTTAAAGTCTCATATAATTAAATGCTATTCAATTTATTTGTTGAGATTACCACTTCCACTTTTATAGTTAAAGTTACCAAATACTCCATACAATTCATCAAATTCAAACATATACTAGGTTGTATCCATGCTATGACACATAATCCTCTACAAGCATTTTTTTTTTGCGCCGATTATGAAGAAAAAAAACCGAGCATTTTGTTGACTTTTTTGTTTTGTTTTGTTTGCAACAGCATTTTCTTGATTAATTCCTTTTAAACTCAAAATTGACCTACACAATTTCCTATACAAATAGGAAAATACTCCAAAACTAGTTGTGGAAGTGGTGGAAGACAATTCTACATTCCAAACTTAGAATATTCCTGTTAGAGTTCCGCAAAAGCTTATAATATGGACGCAGTGTATGCATTTTATGGTTAGACTTCACTCACTAGCGTATACATTACATAATAGAATTTAGAATTGATAATGCAGGACGTGAAAACATAGTTACCACTCACTATGGTATTTAATTGAATGTGTGGTATGGACTTTTCATAATTCACGATTCCACAAAGAAAATTAAAATGCTACATTCGGGATTATAGTATAGAAAGATCCAGACTGCTCATCGCCAATTATCTCACAATTATATCACAAACTAATCTATATAATATCAATAACAAATATTTACTATATCTTTTGTGATATAATTGTGATCAATTTGGATCCTTCCATATATATATATCACGAAAGAAAAAAAGAAGCATAAGGAAACCAATGAGATTGATAAAGGTTAGGAATCAATGTTTGGTAGCTAAATTATTCAGCAAACCAATATTCATGACGTATACTCTTAGTCTTGATGAATCTTAAAACAATAATATAATACATTGTGGGTCCATAACTCTGTTTCTTTACCTACTCTATTCACCAAAACAATGACATACAAGTGTTTTAAGTTTTTATCCGACTAAGACAGTGGTGGATTATGGCCAGACAAGATCGTTACCGGTTCAAGTAAAATTATGTTACTGGTTTTGGGCTACCAGTACAACATTCGATTTTCTATATTTTATTGAAATAGTTGAGTTATTATTGTTTGTATAAAATAAAGTTGAAACATTTGTGAATAAAAATTCCGTTTTGTTCTCCAACTAGGTTTCCAAAACGCTGCGGGACAGGCCTTAATTTCAATACTCTTCGTGCTGACAATAAACGCCGTCGTTTTATTAAAATAGAAGCGTTACAGTGAAATCAAATGTGAATCTCCACCAACCTCCGTGGGTCCCATGCCACCCACTAATCCTCCCACGTACACCAACTCCCCTTCACGTTTTAATCCTCTCTTTTAATATCTTAATAGACTTTTATTCATTTATATTAACGTTAATTAAATGACTGAACCTTAAATAACAATTATTCAAATATTAACCACAGAAATTTTAAAAGACATCAAGGAGTCAATTTCTAATAATTGTGTGGTTGGAAAAAAAAAATTTTTTAAAGACATTTTTCAGTTTAGATATTTTCGCAAATTAATTAAGATTTTTTTCTATAAGTTTGTTCTTAGAATAATCTAATATTCTTCAAGGGAAAAAAAATTTAAGAAGCATCTGGTAATTTAATTATTCTATTAAAGATGACAATACTAATCCAAGTTTTACTTATTTCCATTTTCCAGTATTATATAATTGCATTTCTTACTTCTAACCTCGACTAAAATTTTACTATACTTGACTTATTTCTACATTTATAAGAAATAAATACTGTACTAAATGTTGACAAAAAAACTTTATGAAAAATATCGAATTTCAGGAAAATACACAGAGCCCAATAATAAATAGGGGATATTAAAAAAGGAACTAAAATAATATTATACCAAAAATATCCACCACCACCAGATCTACACTCGTACACAGAGCCCAACCAATGTATCATTTGCTATAAATAAACTCACACAGCCCACTCTTCTTCCTCGCTCTCTCTTCTCGCCCCTCTCTTCATCTTAGCCAACCTTTTTTTTTCTTCATCTCCGATTCTTCCTCCGCGAGGTACGTCTCCGAGTTTCTATGGCTTCCCTACGTCTCTCTTATTTAGCTTCTTCGCTTTCCATTTCGTTTCCTTCTCCTTCTTATTATATCACTTGTTTAGTGATTCGTTTCAATATCATTTCGCGATCTGTATTTTTTTTGCTGAGATCTATTCGGTGAGTGAGTTCATTGGATTCAGATCTGGCTTTTTGATGTTGTTCGATTCGTAGATCTGTTTCTGGATCTATTGAAATGATTGGTGTTATGTGTTCTTACGCGTTAGATCCGTTTTTGAATCATCTCGTATCGACAAATGTCGTTTGTGATTTGATCTATGAAGTTTTCGATTCTACTATGAAGTAGATATAGACTCATCTTCTTTATCGTAATCATAAATACGTCAAAAGCTGCAAAAAAAAAACTTTCCACTCTCTTTTTGTTTTCTGAAAACACGTGAATTGTAATTCTCTCAGTTTCTCCGTAATCATTTAATAATATTAATGAAACATGAAAACATATTTTTATTTCATTTATAGATTTTTGATTTTTGGTTTCTATGTTTAATTTGCATTTTGCAGTAAAAGAAAATCAAAATGGCTTCACACATTGTTGGATATCCACGAATGGGCCCCAAGAGAGAGCTCAAGTTTGCATTGGAATCTTTCTGGGATGGTAAGAGCAGTGCTGAGGATCTTCAGAAGGTGTCGGCTGATCTCAGATCATCCATCTGGAAACAGATGTCTGATGCTGGGACCAAGTACATTCCTAGCAACACCTTTGCTCACTACGATCAGGTTCTCGACACCACCGCCATGCTTGGTGCTGTTCCACCAAGATATGGATACACTGGTGGTGAGATCGGGCTTGATGTTTACTTCTCCATGGCTAGAGGAAATGCCTCTGTTCCCGCTATGGAAATGACCAAGTGGTTTGACACCAACTAGTGAGTTTTGACTGCTCTCTTTTTTTCATTGTAGTGTGGCATTGTTTGTTGGGATTTTTATGAGTTGTGGACTAATGTTATAATTGTTTTTATGATGCAGCCATTACATTGTTCCTGAGTTGGGCCCTGAGGTCAACTTTTCTTACGCATCTCACAAGGCTGTGAATGAGTACAAGGAGGCTAAGGCAGTACGTATCATTCTTTACTAATATCCATTTCTTAAGAAATGTCTGTCTTTGCGATGATTAATTCTTTGAGATCATAGGCTTTAGTGATCTAGTGTTTGAGATTAGACTTATTAGATGGTGTTTTACAGATGATGCTGATACGTTAAGAATATTATTACTTGCATATTAACAAACCACAGCTAGTTGATGTAAAAGCTTATAGAAATTCATCTGACTCTTGTTGTTTTATGTACACTTAAAAGTAGATTTTTACTTCCTGCTATGGTTCTGATCTTATAAACTTGATGTTATGCAGCTTGGTGTTGACACCGTCCCTGTACTTGTTGGCCCTGTCTCTTACTTGCTGCTTTCCAAGGCTGCCAAGGGTGTGGACAAGTCATTTGATCTTCTTTCACTTCTCCCAAAAATTCTCCCAGTCTACAAGTAAGAAATCCCTTCGTTTTTTTTTATTTGCCATCCATTTCCTTGATGTTATGAATGATCCTCTGACATACCACTTCAATGGTGACTTTGATTTGTGTACAGGGAAGTGATTACCGAGCTTAAGGCAGCTGGTGCCACCTGGATTCAGCTTGATGAGCCTGTCCTTGTTATGGATCTTGAGGGCCAAAAACTCCAGGCTTTTACTGGGGCATATGCTGAACTTGAATCAACTCTTTCTGGTTTGAATGTTATTGTGGAGACCTACTTCGCTGATATCCCAGCTGAAGCATACAAGACCCTAACTTCGTTGAAGGGTGTGACTGGTTTTGGATTTGATTTGGTTCGTGGCACAAAGACCCTTGATTTGGTCAAGGCAGGTTTCCCTGAGGGAAAGTACCTCTTTGCTGGTGTTGTTGACGGAAGGAACATCTGGGCCAATGATTTTGCTGCGTCTCTCAGCACCTTGGAGGCACTTGAGGGTGTTGTTGGTAAAGGTGATATGTTCTTCTAGTGTCATCTGCCTTTTACTCAGCAATACTGGGTGATTATTCAAAAAACAAAGATTTGAAATGTTGATTTGTTATCTTTCTACATTGTTGCAGACAAGCTTGTGGTCTCAACCTCTTGCTCGCTTCTCCACACCGCTGTTGATCTTATCAATGAGACTAAGCTGGATGCTGAAATCAAATCATGGATGGCGTTTGCTGCCCAGAAGGTCATTGAAGTGAACGCTTTGGCCAAGGCTTTGGCTGGTCAGAAGGATGAGGTATTCTACTCACATGCTTCTCTAGTATTGGACCATTGAATTATCTTTAGTGTAAATGATATCAAAAACACTAGAATTCTAATCTTTTTTTCTCTTTCAGGCTCTTTTCTCTGCCAATGCTGTGGCTTTGGCTTCAAGGAGGTCTTCTCCAAGAGTCACCAACGAGGGTGTTCAGAAGGCTGTAAGTTTGACGTCAAACCTAAGTGATGTTCTCATTCAATGATATATTTTCCTAATCTTGTATTGATTTTGATGATTTCTTGTTCTTGTTATTTCAGGCTGCTGCTTTGAAGGGATCTGACCACCGTCGTTCAACTACTGTTAGTGCTAGGCTAGATGCTCAGCAGAAGAAGCTCAACCTCCCAATCCTGCCAACCACAACCATAGGATCCTTTCCACAGACCGTAGAGCTCAGGAGAGTTCGTCGTGAGTACAAGGCGAAAAAGTTAGTTTCCTAAATTCAATCCTAGGGCATAATCCGTCACACATTTACTTAATTTTTTGTTATGCTAACTGATTCTGTAATCTCTCTTTTACTAGGGTCTCAGAGGAGGACTACGTTAAGGCCATCAAGGAAGAGATCAAGAAAGTTGTTGACCTCCAAGAGGAACTTGACATTGATGTTCTTGTCCACGGAGAGCCAGAGGTGAGATTCTTTTAAATATTCTATGTTATTGGCTGAAACTAAGGTACAAATTTTATTTCTGGTAGTCCGTGTTACTGTTTCTGATGAGACATGTTTTAACAATTTTGTAGAGAAACGACATGGTTGAGTACTTTGGGGAGCAGTTGTCTGGTTTTGCCTTCACTGCAAACGGATGGGTGCAATCTTATGGATCTCGCTGTGTGAAGCCACCAGTTATCTACGGTGATGTGAGCCGTCCCAAGGCAATGACTGTGTTCTGGTCCTCAATGGCTCAGAGCATGACCTCCCGCCCAATGAAGGGAATGCTTACCGGCCCTGTCACCATTCTCAACTGGTCCTTTGTCAGAAACGACCAGCCCAGGTACAGTAAAAACCACTATCTAATACAAACACAGCTGTCAAAAAATAAAAAAGTCGCTAAAACCACTTGGACTCATTGTAGGCACGAAACCTGTTACCAGATCGCTTTGGCCATCAAGGACGAAGTAGAGGATCTTGAGAAGGGTGGAATCGGTGTCATTCAGATTGATGAGGCTGCACTTAGAGAAGGACTACCACTCAGGAAATCTGAGCACGCTTTCTACTTGGACTGGGCTGTTCACTCCTTCAGAATCACCAACTGTGGCGTCCAAGACAGCACCCAGGTTTGCTTCAATAAACAACAAACAAAGAGTCTCTTGTAGCGAAACACTTTCTCATTTGCTTACATCTTGTGTTTCTGTTGTTTTTCTTTTTTACAGATCCACACTCACATGTGCTACTCCCACTTCAATGACATCATACACTCCATCATCGACATGGATGCCGATGTCATCACCATTGAGAACTCCCGTTCTGATGAGAAGCTTCTTTCCGTGTTCCGTGAAGGAGTGAAGTACGGTGCTGGAATTGGTCCAGGTGTCTACGACATCCACTCTCCAAGAATACCATCATCTGAGGAAATCGCAGACAGAGTCAACAAGATGCTTGCTGTCCTTGAGCAGAACATCCTATGGGTTAACCCTGACTGTGGTCTTAAGACCCGTAAGTACACCGAGGTGAAACCCGCACTCAAGAACATGGTTGACGCGGCTAAGCTCATCCGCTCCCAGCTCGCCAGTGCCAAGTGAAGAAAGAGATGAAATGATTTGAACAAGGAAACGGTTCTTTTCTCTATATTGGTTGTGTTTTGTTTGGTTTAATAACTTTTTAAAAAAAATATCTTAGTCGAAGTTAGATTTGATGCATATGGCTTCCCTCTTGTTGAGAGAGAGAGGATATAGCATCCATTTGGATTTGCTTTAATATTTGTGTTTTTTTTTTGCCTCCTTTATTTCTCTAGTGGAATGTCTTTTTCTAAGGTCTCTTGAAAAGAAATAAAGATTGATTCTTATACAAAAAAACTAATTCCGAGTACCCAGAATCAACACGACTAAAACAAATGCTCCGCAAAAACTCAGAATCAGAAATAGATCACGGGAATACAGAAAAATAACAAAGTCAATTTGAATAAACGAGAGTCAAAACAGATAAAAATCAAATGAAAACGGGAGATAGATAGAGAGAACTCACGTTAACGAGTAATCTGCCGGAAATTCTTGTTAAATTTATGGAGTACGACATAGCTGCGATCTGCTAATTGTCCGACTTGTTAAATCTCCAGTCAAAATCTCCGATCGATCGAACAAAAAGATTGACCGGAGATAAATAGAAATGAAGATAGCGGAACTAATCAAAATGTATAGAACGACAAACGACGAGACGAGGACAAAACAACAAAGATAATAAAAGTAGAGTGTGTAAGATTCAAATTCATATATGATTGAGAATGAGAGTTTTAGTAAGCGACCTTTTGCTACTGTCTGCAATGTTAATTTGCAAAGTTATTACAGAAAAGACTCAAAAACAAGAAATAAAAAAGCATCAAGTGATCAGCTTTTTGTAAATCAAAACACATACAACTTGCTGGTCTAGAACAGCCATCTTCACAGCTTCAGAATGTGATGCATGAACTGAAAATAGACACAAAAGATAAACAAAAGCTCATAATTTGTTACATTTGAAGATATACAGATTAAGAAAGAGGTTGTAATGAAAAACCTCGAATGTTATTTGCATCTGGAAACTCAAAACATTCAAGAAATTGATCATCAGGAAGAGACCGACAATACGGTTGGCAAGTTCCCCTAAAGATTCAATAATCAAACCGATTCAAAGAAACATTATTTCACTTAATCTTTTAGCCACACACAATTGAGAAATACAAAAAACAAAACTAAAAAAGATTACCTCCTATACAGAAATATCACAGCATATCCAGCCTTGACGAAATTCCTTGAATTAAAACTTAATTTGTATATTCAAGAATATTTTTTTAACGACTTTTAAAAAGTGTAACTGAAGAAAACAAAAAATCTTTATAACTCAATTAATTCTTAGAGATTTCCTTGCAAAAGTCAATAGAAAATACCAGTTTTAAAATATTCACTTGCAAAAGCCAGTTTTTTTTTTGTTTTAATTACAACCTTACAAAACAAAACAAAAACCCACCATTTGATTAACCAGAAATAGATGTCCTAATTCCAAATCCCCGCGTATAATAATTAGATGGGCCGTATCTGAGACCCAATATTAATCTGATTTTCATAAGTTTGAGCCTTCTCTGAAGAAAGCCCAATTTGTTTTTGTTCTTCCTCGCTAGTCGCTCTGCGTCTGATTCAGTGATTCTGTTTTGTGTAAAAGATTGAAATGAATTCGATCTCTGGATTGGAGGATGATGAAACTAGTTCGTTTTTCGAATCATCTCCATCTCTGAAGAACAAGGGGGAGATCGTACCAAAGCTTAATCGGTTCATTGAACTGAATTTTTCAGGGCAAGGTGAGATAGGTGAGATCAGGAGCTATGTATATGTGACATTTTGAGAATTCTCGATGATTTAAAGTTTTTTTTTTTCATATATTTCAGGAGGGAAGAGGATTGTTTGTGTTACTTCAGGTGGAACTACAGTTCCATTGGAGCAACGATGTGTAAGATACATCGATAATTTCAGTTCAGGAAATAGAGGTGCTGCATCTACTGAGTAAGTTTTTTTTTCTTCATTTACTCATTTTAAAACTCGTTAAAAAAGATTATTGAATATATAAATTTGGTGTTAATTTAAGGAATTTCGTCAAGGCTGGATATGCTGTGATATTTCTGTATAGGAGGTAACATTTTTTAGTTTTGTTTTTGTATTTCTCAACTTTGTGTAGTTGAAAGATTAAGTGAAATAATGCATATTTGTATCGGTTTTATTATGTGAATCTTTAGGGGAACTTGTCAACCATATTGCCGGTTTCTTCCTGATGATCCATTTCTTGAATGTTTTGAGTTTCCAGCTGCAAATAGCATTCGAGGTTTTTCATTACAACCTCTTTCTTAATCTGTATATCTTCAAATGTAACAAATTATGAGCTTTTGTTTATCTTTTGTGTCTATTTTCAGTTCATGCATCACATTCTGAAGCTGTGAAGATGGCTGTTCTCGACCAGCAAGTTGTATGTGTTTTGTTTTACAAAAAGTTGATCACTTTATTTTTTGTTTTTGAGTTTTTTCTGTAATAACTTTGCAAATTAACATTGCAGGCAGTAGCAGAAGGTCGCTTACTAAAACTCCCATTCTCAACCATATATGAATATCTCCAGGTTCTTGAATCACACACTCTACTTTTGTTATCTTTGTTGTTTTGTCTTGATGCATATCTTCTCAACCATTAGTTTCTCTTGGTGAATATTTCGGGTTCTTTTTTGGCTACAAACAGATGTTGCGGTTGATTGCAACAGCATTGAAAGATGTCGGCCCATGTTCAATGTTTTTTCTTGCTGCTGCTGTATCTGACTTTTATGTGCCATGGACGAGCATGGTAAGAGTCTTTCATTTTCCTATGACCATAGCTACACAATTCATGTGTCTGAAAAATGGTTTATATATATTTGGTGAGACTAGACAGAGCACAAAATACAATCAGGATCTGGTCCTTTGGACATAAGTTTGGCTCAAGTCCCTAAAATGCTTTCATTCTTGAGATCAAATTGGGCTCCGAAGTCTTTCTGCATATCATTCAAGGTCTCTCTCTATTCTCTCTTGTGTTAAATCTCTAGAATTTGATACTAATTTATATGGAATTCTTTGTATCCAGCTCGAGACAGACTCAAAGATTTTGATAGAGAAGGCTACAAAGGCTCTACAAAAATACAAAGTGCATGCAGTTGTAGCCAATGAGTTATTAACACGTAAAGAGGAAGTTGTGGTTGTTTCAAGTAGCGGTAATGTTGTGGTGAGACGTGATAGCGATAACCCTGAATCTATTGTAGAAGATAATCTCATTCGTCTCATTGTAGATAGACATTCAACATACATCAAAGAATCTCACACTTGATCCAATGCTTCAAAGCAAAAAAAAGTTTGAATCGTTCATCCACAGAATATAACTTTTTATTTGTATTAGGTGTGAATGTGTATTGAGTGATGATTAATTCAAATTTTCACACATTGTAAAATTTGTAGATGATGAACAACTTTTATTCAAATATTTCTTGGTTGTATCATTTCAAGTATCTTATCTAAACAAAATATCTGACACAGCGAAACCTTGGTCCACATTGAAGCTTCGAAGTTTTGATTTACCGATTCAAACCGCCGGTTCGGGTCAACAGAGTCTTCTCTGCGGGTTTCGGGAGATAAATTAATTGTATTCTCATCAGCTGAAGTACTAAGCGTGTAAATAGGTGGAAGATCAACTTATTGTGGGCGTACTTTAAGTTATATTTGTATTTAAAACCCATTTGCATAGGAAGTATATAAGTCTCTTATTGATCATCACACTCAAAATTTACATAAAATAAACATGGCCTTGCTCTTGTATGCCTTTACTGCAATTCTCAAGTCGATTTTGAGAGAATCAAGAAAAGATAGTGATTCTAGTTACCCTTCATCTTCTTCTTCTTCTTTTCGTTCTTCGTCTTCATCATCATCATCGTTATCAACTCCTCAACACAGCTACGATGTTTTCACAAGCTTCTCCGGTCAAGACGTCCGCAAACCTTTCCTCAGCCACTTTCTTATTAAAACGTTCATAGATGATGGGATCAAGAGGAGTGAGTTAGTGATCCTCTCTAAGAACTTCACTTCTTCGAGCTGGTGTCTTAACGAGCTGCAGCTGATCATGGAGTGCAGGGTTTCTAAAGGACAGACTGTGATGACAATCTTCTACGATGTGGAACCATCTGATGTAAGAAAACAAACCAGGGAATTTGGCAAAGCCTTTGAAGAAACTTGTGATGGGAAGACGGACAAACAAAAGCAGAGATGGAAAAAAGCTTTGACTCAAGTTGCCGATATTGCTGGAGAGCGCTTATGGTACTGTTCCCTAAACTGCAACCATTTCGCCAGTTTTTTTTTTTTCGATATTCTAGTCTTTTAGTTCTTTATTTTATAACATCAATATAGTTTAACAAAAAAAAACATCATATTATATAATATATTAAATAAATATATAAATTAGATATATATATATATATAATATAAATTTATAACGTATTATAGTAATATATTAAAAGAACATATAAATTAGATATATTTTACATGTCAAAATTATAATATGTGAGATTCATCCAAGGTTACTTTGGCTTTTCCTATTGGATTGATTATACTTATATCCTTCAAATAATCATGAGCTTAATTGGTTATGACTAAATTGACTCATATCCGTATAGTGTATAGTATATACTAATATTGGTTACAGTTCACATATGAAATTCCTAGTGTTTTAACCGTCTACACTGTCTCTAACAGGGACAATGAAGCCAGGGCGGGTCCAACACTTTTGGTGGTCCTAAGCGGAAAAAAATGTGGCCTCTTTCATAATTTAATAAAAATATTTAATATATATTATAATTAAAAAATATTATTAAAAAAATCCTACTTAGTAAATATTTGAAGCAAATATAATGACAATTTGAAGAATTGCTTAAGTCGTCAACTGGAAAAAAAGAACCGAGACTTCTAGTTCTGTGGTCATTAGGGTTTTAATAACTGAATTTCTAATAAATTTATTTTCCTTTTTTATTTGTTTAAGTTTAGCTAAATTAATTTTAGTGGAAAATAACAAAAACAAAAAAAACATTACGTAGAAGCATTGAAAAAAAGAAAAAAAAGTTAAGAAAAAAATATGTGGCTTTTTAAAAATATTATGGGTTTTAAGTTATGAGCTAAATACATATTATAAAAATTATGTGGCCTTAAAATTTTTAAAAAATTGGTGACCCGAAACGATGGCTTACCCTACTTATGTTTCGGGCCGGCCCTGAATGAAGCTAAGGTGATCTCGAAGATCATCATGGATATTACTAACGAGTTGCCATCAAGAGATTTCGATCGGTTAGTTGGAATCGAAGCTCATGTAGAGAAGATGAAATCAATGATATGCTTAGAATCCGACGATGTGAAAATTGTTGGGATTTGGGGTCCTGCTGGTATTGGCAAAACCACCATACCTAAAGCCTTATACAATCAAATTTCCAGCAACTTCCAACTTAAGTATTACAAGAACAATGTTGGGGGAAAATCTACGGAGATCCGATCGCAAGAACATATACGAAACGAGTTGTTTCCTGAGGTTTTAGATCATAAGGACATGAAGATACCTAACATACGTGATGTGCAATCTAGGCTACTTTATCAGAGAGTTCTTCTCATTCTTGATGATTTCAGACCTGAGCAGCTACAAGCTTTGCAAGATCCAATTCTTCAACTTCAATTCGGAAGTAAGGTGATAGTGACCGGTGAAGATATAAGTACATTGGAAGGTTTTGAAATTGACCTAAACCGTACTTACAAAGTTTCTTATCCATCAAGCGAAGAGGCTATGCAGATCTTCTCCTACTCTGCTTTTGGGAAAAGCTCTCCACCAAGAGGTTACTTGGAGCATGCCAAAGTAGCCTGCAAGCTTGTTGCTCCAATTCCGCTTGGTCTCAAAGTCTTTGGTTCGTCTTTGCGTGGGAAGAGCAAAGATGAGTGGACACAGAGACTACCTAAGCTCAGAACCTGTCTTGACGTTAAGGATATAAACAAAGTTATTAAAGTTATCTACGATGGTTTATGTGATCAACATAAAGCTATACTTCGTCGGGTAGCAATTTCTCGTGGTGAGAACGTGAACGGCGCCATAGTCTCGCTTGCAAAGAGAGACTGGGACGTGGAGAAAGGGATTCAAACCCTAGCTGACTTGGCGATCATCTCCATATCTAGGGAAGGAGGAATCATTGTACACCATTTGATTCAGTCTAGTATGTCTAAAGAGAATGATGTGGAAAATTGACAAATTGTATCAACTAGATTAACTTTCTTAGTATGTTCTTTGTGATGAATCTTTGAAACTTTAATATAATCTGAAAGAGTGTACATAATCATAAAGAGGCTTTGACATAATCAAAGTAAACCCTACAGAGCTTTCAAAATTGCTGGCCTCAAAATAATAGGAAAGATCACATGAGCACTCCTTCTGCGTTGTTAAGAGCTTCTTTGGCTTTCTTGAATTTCCCAAAGACTGCTTTATTAGCTTTCACAACATATTCCTTCATAAAGAATTTGATTCCATCGCGTAGAGCTTCGTAGTCCGGATTCAAGGCTATGCGTGTGAACAAGTTCCACACTAGATTCTCAGGGTGCTCAAAGATGGCCTCGAATAGCATTCGAAAGTGCATGATTCTTTTTGGAGTCAACTCTACTGGATTTGCCAAGTCTACGGATTTGAGAACCGCAAGAGAAAGATTGAAGGATACAATCATCTCTGCCACAAATTTTGCCAGATGCATCGATCTCTGAAGTGACATCGTCTCTAGTTCTTTATAATGGTCCCAAATGCAATACTGCAGCAGGAAAAAAACCACAACATGATAAAAGAAACAAGAATGGTTACATAAACCTGCTTGGGTTCTATAAGATAGTAGAAGAGTACCTGCAGTGTAAACTTATTATTTTTGTCGTGCTCGCACAATTTTGAAGCGAGAACTGTGTAGTATTTGTTGAATACTTTCTCCTGTAAACAGCATTCAACTAGAACCCTCACGATCTCTCTGTCCTGTTGTCCTTGCAAATTCAATCTAAGAAGTTTCTCGAATGCATCAATGTAGTCTTCACTACTCATGATCACACAAAATATTGCTTTTCTGGAATCTGTATTCATCCTCTGTGCATCAGCTAGCTTTAACATCTTCTGGGCCTCAACAACCTCTGCGTCCATTGTTTGTGCTACATCTTCAGCGGTGTTCGAGCTAACTACCAAATCGCCAGATAACCACCACTGACCCTTCTTCTCAGGGTCAAGCAGCTTGCTCCATGTGAGCCCTCTTAATAATATTTCTTCCACTCTCAACTGTGCAAATTGTAAGAAAAAAGAGTAAAAACAGAATGCATTTTCGTCAAACTTACTAATCCAAAAGCCACGGTAGTAAGCAGAAGCATATAATGTTAATGATTGTCATGATAAGAGCCCATTAAATATCATTTCGAGGAAATGAGAGCTGAGCTATTACCTTCTGAAGCCACTTCTTTACCCTTGTGTTCTGAACGGTATCCTCTTTAGCTTTCAACTTGTTGTTCTTTATCGCAGAAATGGTTTCAAGCATCTTTTCCATCTGCAAATTCATTGTAAGAAACGACTGTAAAAATCCTAGTATCACATTTTCTTCCAGAAATAATCTTTCAAAGAGAACCCTTACCATAATGTTACTCATTTGTGTCTGGCCATCCGAGGAGGTTTTCATTTCATTTGCCTTGCTGTGGATGCTAATGATGAATGTTTTCATAGCCAGGGGATCATCACTTCTTAATTTCATTCCACAGCCTATTCAGAGCATAATAAAGAACTGAGCAACAGAACATGAACACCTCAAAACACCTAAAGGCGGTCACTGAAAGATAATAGTAATAAGAAAACTTACAATCTAACACTGTTGTAATAATGGAGGTATCAACTTTAGTTAGCCGTTTCCCCAATGTCATTAAGAAATCATAGATAAGATCACTGCAATACAAATATAGAGATTCACTTTCCATACGAGAAAATAACAAAAGATATCATTTTTGTTTCTGTTACGTAAGAGGACTAGAGACTGCATTGAGTGTTGGGTATAAATATATAAAACATATAGCTATAAAAAACACTAATTATAATACATGACAATCACTCAAGTTTTTTTAAAAGTCGAGAATATCCATTTCCACAAGTTTAATTTTTCGATTGGTCAACCTCATAAGTAAACAGCATTCTTGGTGCAGAAAACTTTACCTGGAGCAAACTCCCAATATGCAAAGATAAGAAAGTAAAAGAGAAATTCCATTTAAAGAGAGACTGTCTTCTTTCTGATATTCATCCTGAAATTTTTTTCAAGGATTTGTAAGTAGTGCAAGATGGTGAAATGAAATGTATTTATGGAGAATAGAAATGACTGGATCTTCTTGCGAATTTAACTTACAATTCATACAGGAAACACTCAGTGACATACCTCGAAAGATTTAGCAAGTGATGCAATAAGCTTTGCACTAAAATCCATTCCAACTAGACACGCCATGCCAGCTATAAAAGAAGCAAATACAGCGTACCTTAACAAGGAAAAAAAATGTTCAGACATATGTCGACGTCAATCTAATCAAGCAGTTACACACATGATTATAGGGCTAGGAGTAACATGAGCGGAAACTCAGAAAGTTGGAAAAATCTTAACTGTTCATTGCCTCTGGCATAAGTTGTCAAAACCTCTTCACAGAAAATCTGAGAGGACACACTTCTTGCAACACTCTGCATTAGCAAATATTACAGGGAGCGAAGAAATAATAACATGTAAGAACAATAACAAAATGGAGTTGAAGCAACTTTAACAATGAAATCTAGAACGATTTTGATTATCTCAAAACATCAACCAAGCAACTATCAAAAAATTCTGGAGGAAAAACTGTGAGGATATTTAAGCTTACACGATAGATTGTGGCAAGTTCTGCAGTTATTGATTCTACATTGGATTCAGCCATCTTATTGAGAAGACCTGTAACCAAGCATATCAATCTACGATTACAGAATTAGAAACACACAGAGGATATACAGCTTTTGTTATCTTTACCTTTGATCTGTTTACGCATTTTAGTGTATTCTTCAGATTCACTTCTGGCCTGAAATCTCAAATGAGGAGGAACGTACTTGTTGCTGCTCTCTGGCTTATGCTCCTGCAGAGGAGGTTCTTCTTTCTCCAAGCTTGAGGGTGAATCGTGACAACTAATAGTCTCTGCCTCCTCACTATCTGTGGTTTCCATCAGATCACTTTCTAGTTCTTCATCCAGAGACTTCTTCTTCTTACGCCGTTTAGGGTCTCTTTTCCTTGTAGGCTCTTCTTCGCTTGCCTCATCGGAAAAATCAGATTCTTCATGCTCCAAATCTTCATTTGCTTGCTCATCGACAACCTCATGGTCCTGTTTTTCTTCAGACCTCTTTTTCTTATGTTTCTTACGGGAATCACCAAGTTCAGATCCAATCGAATCAAATGCAGATGGAAGTCCTTCGAACAAATCATTCATACCATCATCCAAGCCCCTTAGTTTTCCTTTCTTTACCTTGAGCTTCTTAGCGAGCTTCCTCTCAAGTTCAGCATCCTGCTCAGCAGATATCAATTGTGGTGTATCCATTTCAATAAACTCTTCAAATTTCGTCTTCTTCTTTGGCCTCTTAAGATCTTTCATTCTTTGTTCTCGTTGCATCTTCTTCTCCTTTGAGTTGACTATAACCTCCTCTTTCATATGCAGAAAAGGTTTTCTATCATCCTTGTTTCCACTAGGTCTACTTGATTCCAAATGTTCAGTTTCACTATCACTAATCTGGCGAACATTTTCAGACTTGATCACGTCAGCAGTCTTCTGACCTGATGATGACATTCGTTTCTCCTTTTGCAACTTCTGAGATCCAGCAAAACCAAAACTATCCATCAACAAAACCATTAAACAGGAAACTAAACCGTAGCTTCAAAAACAAAGATTGCCTCATACCTGACGCTGAAGCCAAGACTCATGTTTTTTCTGATTCTTCTCCAAGCGAGCCTCTTTTCGTTTCTCATGACGTGAGTTCCCTGCCAATGCATCAAAATTAGTTAAAAGGAGGATTCTTCAAAATCCTAGCTCCAACACACTTATAGCTAAGAACAAAACATCAGCTTACCCATGCTAGCTGGCCCAACAGATTCTGCAAATACCAAAAGGATGGAAAAAAAAATTCAGAAATTTAGCTTTCAGCTAAAACATAGAAGTGCCACTTAAAGCTTAAGGATTCGTAGCAATTAAACCAAACAAGTAAATAAAACGAAAACGTAAAACCCATAATGTATAATTGCACAAAATTAAACTTGTGATGAATTGGATACATCACTTAGAAATCCAAATAATGATTAGCAGACCAACGTAGAATGAAGCAAAGAAGAAATCGACAAAATCACATAGAGAAACACACCTAGCTAAAATTCCAAAGAGAAAGATGGAGCAGAACTTGAACGGTTGAGCTCTTTCGAATCTTTGTTCGTCTTCGATCTCGCTGGCTGTGAATTGATTAAAGGGAGTAGGAAACAAAACCTGAAAGGAGTGATTTTTGTAAGGTTTGACGAAAAGGAAATTGCAGAAAATTAGGGTTTTTTGTTAAATTTTAAAAATTATAACGAAGATAGAGAAACAAAGCCCGCGAAGTTGTTGTTGGGCCTAAACCTTCTCGCTGGTACCGCTACTTTTGACAAAGAACACATAAATATATCTTTGTTTAATTTTATAACGGTCATTAAGGTATGTTTTTCCTTTTTTTATGACGGTCATTAAATATTTCTTTGCCAACTTTCCATTTTTTTTTAATACGGTCACTAAATATTCTTTCTAACAGCTATATATATTTTGTTGTAGCCAGAAACGATTTCTCATAATTTTTTTTTTCCTCGCTCTCGTCTTCTTCTTTGGGGCGATCTAGAGTTTCTCTTATGGCATCGCCTCAAGGTTTCGTTTTGTTTTAATTTGTTTCTTTAAACTTTTTAGACTTTTCAAATCAAAAACCCTCTTTTGGATTTCTGTTTTAATCGGATCAATTTGAGGAATTTTACTTTCGTGATCGTATTTTGTTTTTGCAAATTAAAAACCCTTTTCTGGATTTTTGTTTTCTTCGGCTTTTACTTTCGTTTCTTCGATTCGAAACCTGATTTTAAAATTTAAAGTTTCCGATTGATTTTCAAGTTTTACAAATCGAAAAAAGCCCTCTTTCGTCGTTGTATTTTACATCTTAGGGTTTTGAATTTCAAAAAGTTTTTACGTTTTCTGTTTCAAATTGGGGTTTTTGGTTCATCTTGCGTGTTTACGAATCAAAAGCCCTCTTTCGGATTTTATGTTTTCTTTCGATTCTTTAAAATCAAAACTTCAATTTCTAAAAGTTTTTGTTTTTGTTTTTATGAAAACCCAAAAGAAAGGGACGACACATCATATGATTGTTGTATGTCCGGTTTCTAAATTGGGAAAATTGTCCCGTATCGGTCCGATGTTGCCTAACACAAAGCAATATATGCTTTAAGCGGAGATAAAGCATCGTCTTTTAAGATAAGACTTGTCCGATTTTGTCGGAAAATTAGAGAATTCAATGAATTCTAAATGCTGAGCTGGGACAGCATGATATATATGAACTTCAGTTTCTGCATTGAGCGATCTTTTAAAGATTGTCTCTTAGACAGCATGATTTAAAACTTCAGTTTCTGCATAGAGCGACCTTGAAGGATTGTCTCTTAATCTCTAGTTATGTCCGAAAATTCAATCTTTGTGATGAATTCTATCTGCTGAGCTGGGGCAGCATGCTTTAACACTTCAATTTCTGCATAGAGCAATCTTTAAAGGATTGTGTCTTAATATCAAATTATGTCCGAAAGTTAGAGGATTCAATCTATGTGATGAATTCTATATGCTGAGCTGGGACAGCACGACTTCAAACTTCAATTTCTGCATAGAGGGACCTTTAAGGATGGTCTCTTAATGTACCAAAACTGGAAAATTCAATTATCTGCGTAGTCTTTATATCTAGCTGAGCTGGGACAGCATGATATATAAACTTCAAAATCTGCAAGATGGGCTTTTAACAAGGGGTTGTGTTTAGTGATGTCCCCCAAAGATTGGAAAGTTCAATTCTCTGCTAAAAATAAGTGTTGTGCTGAGCTGGGACAGCATTATTCAATATTGATGGGAATAGACTTCTTTGCTTATTAGCATTCGAAAACTGGAAACTTCAATTGTCTGCTTAAATGCTTGGGTTGGAGCAGCATGATAATATTCCTCTCTTTATCTTGTTGGGATATTCAATGATCTGTATATTGATGGAGGAAAAATATTGGAAAAAGTTCAATTCTCCTGCTAAAGTTCAATGATCTGTATATTGATGGATGAAAAATATTGGAAAAAAGTTCAATGGTCTGCTAAAAGCTCTTATCTTATTCTGCATGATGAATCTGCTAAGATTGTCAAACTATGTTCTCAAGATTGGAGAATTCATTCTCTGTGATGAGTTAATAATGCTGGAGCTGGGACAGCATTAAAATTACTTCAATTTGTTCTGCATCTACTAAGCCTTTAACAAAGGTTAAGAAATTCAAAACTCTGCTTAAACTATATATTGCGCTGAGCTGGCAGCATAATACATGTTGATGGGGAATAAACTTATATTTTTGTGTACACTGTACACTGACCTTTAACAAGGCTTGTCTAGTGATGTCCAAAGATTAAGACATTCAACTCTCTGCTTAAACGCTATATTTGGCTGAGCTGAAACATGATGTATAAAATTTGGGGAAGAAATGTCCTTTGATAAGGCTGGTTCATTGGTGACTAGAGATAGAAAAACTCAATTATCTGCCTGCTTAAAGACATTTTGCTGGACTGGGACAGCATTATGACAAAATTCAATATAATCTGCATACTGATAGAGGGAAAATGTTATTTTATCAAGGCTTGTCTAATGTTGTTTCCAAGATTGGAAAAAACACAATTATATGCCAAAACTGCATGATCAATATGCATTTTTGATGAGGATGGTCGACTTATGTTCCAAGAATGAGAAGTTCAATATTCTGCTTTATATCTTGCTGGGATGAGACAGCATTTGCCTTTAATTAGGCTTGCTGAAATTATGTGACAAGAATGAGAAATTAAATTCTCTGCATCTGACTCTAATGAGGATATATGCCTTTTTAGCAAGGCTGCTCGAATGATGTCCCAAGATTGGGAGAAAATCAATATTCTGCATAAACTTTCTATCTTGTTGTGATGGGATAATATGAATTTCAATCTTCTGCTTAGACTTGCTGAGCTGGGACAGCCTAGTATGATCTGCTTAACTTCGTCTAGTCGAATTATTCCCATGATTGGAAAAAATCAAGTTTCTGCACAAACTCTATCTTGTTGAGCTGGGACAACATAATGATATATATGATTCAATACTCTGCATAAACCTTTGAGAAGGCTTGTCGAATTTTGTCCCAAGATTGGGAAACTCAAGTGTCTGCATGCACTCTATATCTTGTTGAGTTGCTACAGGTTGATATATTAATGGGGAAAAAAGGTAATAAGGCTTGTCTAAATACTGATTAAACACTATTGCTGGTGCAAAACAGCATGATGTATAAATTCAATCATCTGCACTGATGAGAGAATACCTTTAATAAGGATTGTTGGATGATGTCACAAGGTTAGCTTAGCTGATAATTTATAGAGAAGTAGTATAAATTCCACATAAACAAGAATCTGGCATCTTTGCGAGAAGGTAAGGTATGTATCTCTCTACCTAGATTTTACTCTTATGTGTAGTTGCTTAATATTTTATCTTGAATCAAACCAGCTCAATGTTGGATTTGGTCTAGCAGCAATGGTAAGTTCATTTTTCTTCTAGTTACATATCTTACACATGTTAGGTTATTGAAAAATAGATTAATCTACACTCGTCTCATTTTTTTCCTAACCACATCTTTTGGTGACTGATTCTTAACAGGTAAATTAATGGAGGTGTTGCAGAAATCCATTTGCTTTTGATCAGGTAATTATTTCTTCCCCTTTTAAACCAAGTTATGTTTTTTCACGAGAGAGTCATTTGATGGAGTTTTAATTGCTATAGTAGTTGGAGTTGTAGGAGAGTGTCTGATCCTTAGTAAAATAATCCTAATATTTCACAACAGGATTACCTGAAAGAGCTTGGTGTTACCTTCAACACTTTTGACAAGTGAGTATGTATTTAAATCCTACGTTTGCTTCTCCACTCTCAGAAATTTTTGTATTCAGAAAAGATAGCTCTGGTTTCTCAGGTATGTTCTTCTCTTTCTATTGCTTCTCCCATTTTCAATACTATTTGTTGTTTAAATTTTGCAGTAGTAGCATGAGTTCATCTAAAGTATGAGTCTGTCTTTTTAATGGGTTTCTTATATTTGCTTTGAGAAAGCCACAAAGGAGTGTGATACATAGACTGTTCAAGATGGCTTTTACGGTGGTTCGAGTTCTGTCTTCAGGCAAAGCTCTGGTTTCTTTCTCAGGTATGGCCTTCTCTTTTGACTTTAAATTTGAGTACTTGTTGGTTGCGTTTGATTTTTTAGTAGGTAGCATAACGTAGACATATAATCTCAATCAAATAAGCCAACACATCTTTAATGGTGACACGAATACTAAATTTAAACAAAACCATAAGGGTATGAACACAAATAAACGCACACACAAATGTGAATCTAACAAAACGCAACATAAATGCAAATGCAAATAAGAACGTGAAAATGTTGTTCACATATACAAATGCCCAAAACAAATACAAAGCACATACACTTGTGCTATTAGTAGTAAGCACAAATTTAAGAGCGAATGCAAATACAAAGCTCACGTGTAAACACAAATTTGTGAATGCAAAGAAACTTAGAAATAGATGGTCGTTGAACTCTTGAAATGGTACTCTGGTCACCACTTTTCTTCAAATTTCAACTTCTTTTGGTCTCTTTAGAGCTTCATTCTGTATATTTTTTGTATCTTCTTCTTCTTTGATCTGACTCTAACCTCACCTTTTATTATGTATAAAAGGTTTTACCAAGTCCTTGTTTCCACTGCTGAAAATCTTCAGACTTCATCATATCTGACTATCTAACACTTTTGGGTACCAAAATTTCAGCTGAAAGTGTTTTAGGTCTTCTATAGCAAAACCTTAGTTTTATTAATCTCCAAATATTTAAGAACTCGCAATTCAACCAAACAATCAAACTACGCTTAAAACGTAGACGCAGAGTGTATAATTGCACAAGATTAGAGAAAAATCGAAAACAAATGAACACACAAGAAGGGAATGGCTGAAAATAAAATTGTAAGCTTACTTACACATAAATTACTTCTATTGTTTTCATAGATGCAATAACAAGTTGAAATGTCATAGATAAAAATCATACAACAAGACGTAGATAAGTTTCTATCGACTTTCTAAAAGACACCAAGAACAAAGAGTCCTCACGTCGACTTTGAAGTAAGTAGAACCCCGGCAGCGATCCTCACAGCGACTACAAACAGGTCGAGTGCTACTCTTATTTCCATAAACTTCCGCCATATCACGATAATTATATTTGAATGAGTAACCATGCTTCAAATAAACGTAGAATCCGAATAAGCATTTCCGATGGATAGTGATGCAACATTTGTTGCTAGTGTAGAACCATTCTGACGGAGTCACTTCCTTTTCACATTCTTCACACCAATACTTGCCCTCCGTGTCTTCTCCATAGCAAAGAGTGAGAGGATGTTCATCGTGTTTATAGTGTAACTCATTTGGAATCATAGCGCATTCGTAACAAATGAAAAAATCGCATAGAGTACATTGTAGACGATTATTGGTAAGACCTCTTTTACAACCATTGCAGCGAAAAGGTTCATGGTCGTAGTTGTATGGAGCGATGAATAGAGGATGTTCATGGACTTTGTTGGTGCTATACTCAGGTATTAAAAGGCAGGGAATGTCTATCTTAAACCAATTAATCTGGCAATCCTTTTGAGAGCACCTATACTTGAAACTAGTGGATATTCGAGAACAAGCTGAACATTGCAATTTACCGTCATTGGGTAGAGGAGATGGGTCGAGGATGATAGAATGATTATGCAATGCATGATCCATTTTTCTAGGTAGACCAGCACACACTAGGTGGAGAAAAAAATCACATTGCATACAGTTGTAGAAATCATGCAAGTGGATTGGAAGGACACACGCCTCACATTGCTTCTTTTCGTCTCGTACACTATCATACTTCTCGAGCTTTAGATGATGTTCGTGACTAAAATGATCTATCAAACCATCACCTACGTTCTTGAATGGTGCAATTATACAAAAATCCATCAACATTATACAAAAATCCATGTTCTTAGAAGGAATGATTAAACTCGATGTTAAAAGTTTCCTAATTTCCCACAATTTCGCTCCTGTGTTCATACTTACATATTGTACATCTATTGTTCCTAAGCAGACCATTGGACCAAAGTTAATTTGTATTGTCTAACATCGGAATATGTGTGAGGAACTATTTGGTGTTAAGGTCGGTGAGATTCGAGAAAAAGGAGAGACCAAGAGAGCAATCACTTTTGAAGAAAGAACAAAAGCAATTTGCTTAAAATCTGACATGCCCTTGGTGACATTAAGTGTCATCCACCACCTTCAATCTCCTTGTGTATTAAAAGTCTAAAGCTATTAAAGAACAACAAGAGAGAATCTTCAATTAGTCAAAAGAAACTTAGAAAAACAAAAGCCGAAAGTAAGGAATTACATAATCTATGACTGGAAAGAGAAAATATGTGAATGTATTTTCAATTAAACAAACAGAAAAGGGAAAGTAAAAGAGAAAAAAATACAAAAGAATTGGAAAACAAAGTTTAAATTGACAGGAGTTGCTTCTGAATCAAGTAAAGAATCCCACATATTTTATGTTTTTTATAATTTGAAACTTTAGGGATTAATTCCAAATATAATCGAAAGCACAATCTTTACACTCAATACAAAAATTAAAATTCACAATTCCTTACACTGACTGATTCGTTTACACAGTTTAAAATGTGCATGCAACAACTTCTACATCTGTCATATTTTTCTTGCATTCTTAAAGTATTAGTAGTTAATATCTCAACAAAACTTCAGTGTTCATATTTACTATATTTGACATATCTACACACAAAGACAGACTCTTTAGCTTTTCCTATCAGATAAACCTAAAAAATTAATTTCTCCTACTTTTTGATTCATTGCTTTTGATTCTTTCACACTCTTTTCTTAACATAAGCCAATCCTACAAATCAAACCTCTTCTGTTCTTCATTTTCTCTTTCTCTTTCTCTCTTTTCACAAACTCTAAATCTTTAGGCAAATTCATCAGCTCCATTAATCCTATGCATGCATGAAACAACAGTTTCAATAAGACAAGAATAATGGCAGCAACTCGGAAACTGGTGGTAGAAGTAGTAGACGCAAAGGATCTTACACCAAAGGACGGCCACGGAACGTCAAGTCCGTACGTTGTCGTCGATTATTACGGCCAGAGACGACGGACACGAACCATAGTGCGTGACTTAAATCCTGTTTGGAACGAGACGCTCGAGTTCAGTCTCGCAAAGCGACCTTCTCATCAGGTCTTTACCGATGTTCTTGAGCTTGACATGTATCATGACAAGAACTTTGGACCCACCCGAAGGAACAACTTTCTCGGTAGGATCCGACTCGGGTCAGATCAGTTTGTTGGGAAAGGCGAGGAGGCTTATATATATTATCCTTTGGAGAAGAAGAGTTTGTTTAATCTTGTGCAAGGTGAGATTGGGCTTAGGGTTTATTACGCCGATGAAAAGCCTCCCGCTTTGAAACCGGAGAAAGCTCCTCTTGAGCCGGTGGTGGAGGAAAAGACAGAAGAGGTTCCGAAGGAAGGTCAAGACGAGTCTAAGCCACCACCGGAGACAAAGGATGGTCCTGCTGAAGTGAAAGAAACAGGGGAACCACCGCAACCACCACCGTCGGAGAATTTTCCAGCCGAGGGTCCCAAGCAAAACGAGGAGGCCTCACCGGCAATACAGGAAAACGCTGCGGTTGCTGGAGAAGATCCAGCGGTGCCAGAACAGAATCCGACACCGAAAGCAGAGGCGACCCCGAAATTACCAGCGGAAGAGCCACCACAGAATCATCGAGACAGTGAAGATATTGTGCTTGAGTCAAAAGATTCGATGAGCTGGGCTTTACCGCCGCGATCACCGTTACCGGAAGTTACCATTTCGAGATCTGTCTCCGGTTCTATACCAGAAAACAAAAACGGAGGAATCAGTGGACCACAACCACTACGGAGAAGCGTATCGGAAACAGCTAGCTACACCTCAGAGATCTCCGACGTATCAACGATCGAACGATCCACGTTTGATTTGGTTGAGAAAATGCATTACGTCTTCGTCCGTGTTGTCAAAGCTAGGTCACTACCAACTTCCGGGAGTCCAATTACAAAGATCTCACTCTCCGGCACAATGATCCAATCAAAACCCGCCAGAAAAACCTCTTGCTTCGAGTGGGATCAAACCTTCGCCTTCCTCCGTGATTCGCCGGATTTATCTTCCTCTCCGATTCTAGAGATCTCCGTGTGGGATTCATCGGCAGGAATCGACACTAGCCACTTCCTCGGTGGAATTTGCTTCGACGTATCGGAGATTCCTCTACGAGACCCGCCGGATAGTCCATTGGCGCCGCAATGGTACCGTCTTGAAGGAGGTGGCGCTCATCACGGTGATTTGATGCTTGCCACGTGGACAGGAACTCAAGCAGACGAATCATTCCCCGACGCGTGGAAGACAGATACCGCGGGAAACGTAACCGCACGAGCTAAGGTCTATATGTCGTCGAAGCTGTGGTATCTACGTGCCACCGTGATCGAAGCTCAAGACTTATTACCGCCTCAGTTAACAGCGTTTAAAGAGGCCTCGTTTCAATTGAAAGCTCAGTTAGGCTTCCAAGTGCAGAAAACCAAATCCGCCGTTACTCGTAACGGAGCGCCGTCATGGAACGAAGATCTACTCTTCGTAGCCGCCGAGCCTTTTTCCGATCATCTGGTTTTCACATTGGAGTATCGAACATCGAAAGGACCGGTCACGGTTGGAATGGCGCGTGTGCCGCTCACCGCAATCGAGAGGCGCGTCGACGATCGCTTAGTTGCCCCGAGATGGTTTGGATTCGAAGATCCAAACGACGAGAAGAGAGGAAACAGATCTAGAGTACATCTAAGGCTCTGTTTCGACGGAGGTTATCACGTGATGGACGAAGCGGCGCACGTGTGCAGTGATTATCGACCAACGGCGAGGCAGTTATGGAAACCAGCGGTAGGAATCGTCGAGCTCGGTATAATCGGTTGCAAGAACATGTTGCCGATGAAAACGGTGAACGGAAAAGGATCAACTGACGCGTACACGGTGGCGAAATACGGTACTAAATGGGTCCGTACCCGAACCGTATCGGATTCTCTAGATCCGAAATGGAACGAGCAGTACACGTGGAAAGTCTACGATCCGTGTACGGTTTTGACCATTGGAGTCTTCGATAGCTGGGGAGTATACGAAATCGACGGTGGAAAAGAAGCCACGCGTCAAGATCTACGAATTGGTAAAGTTCGTATACGTATATCTACTTTGGAAACAGGTAAAGCGTATAGAAATACGTATCCGCTGCTGATGTTAGTCAACGGCGGGGTTAAAAAATTGGGAGAGATAGAATTGGCCGTTCGATTCGTCAGGTCAGCTCCACCGTTGGATTTCTTACACGTGTACACTCAACCGTTATTTCCTTTGATGCACCACATCAAACCGTTGAGTTTGTTTCAAGTAGAGATGTTGAGAAACACTGCCGTGAAGATCTTGGCTGTAAACTTGTCACGATCTGAGCCGCCTTTAAGGCCGGAGATTGTACGGTATATGCTAGACGCCGATTCACACACTTTTAGTATGCGTAAAGTGCGAGCTAATTGGATCCGGATTGTCAATGTTGTCGCCGGAATGGTCAACGTGGTACGGTGGGTGGATGACACGCGTTACTGGAAGAATCCGACATCGACTCTCCTCGTTCACGCGCTTGTCGTGATGCTGATTTGGTTCCCGGATTTAATCGTTCCGACATTAGCGTTTTACTTGTTCGTGATTGGCGCGTGGAATTATAGGTTCAGGTCACGCGCTGCTCTCCCACACTTTGATCCAAGACTCTCGCTGGCTGATGCAGCTGATAGAGAAGAGCTCGACGAGGAGTTCGACGTCGTTCCGAGTAACCGGCCGCCGGAGATGATCCGAACAAGGTACGATAAGCTGCGAGCTGTTGGTGCTCGAGTTCAGGCAATTCTTGGTGAGGTGGCGGCGCAAGGGGAGAAGATGCAGGCTTTGGTTACGTGGCGGGACCCACGAGCGACGGGTATATTCGTGGGGCTGTGTTTTTTGGTGGCGTTGGTGTTGTACCTTGTCCCGACAAAGATGGTAGCGATGGCGTCAGGGTTTTATTACTTCCGACATCCAATTTTCCGTGATCGGAGACCTTCTCCGCTGTTAAACTTTTTCCGAAGACTACCTTCGTTATCTGATCGGCTCATGTGATCTAATGCAGCGAGTTCTACAAAATCTGATCTTGGTGTTGAGGAAGATACGGAGTCTTGCTGAATCTTTTGAGTCATATATAAATCTCATGGTGTTTTTGTGGAAGGGAGGGAATGTATATATTTTGGGTCGTTTAAGCTTATTGGGCCTAATTGGGTTATAATGGGCCACTAATTAGATTTTATGTTATTACTCGATATGTGCTTATTTGACTTTGTCTAAGCAAACAATGATTATCGACCTACTTTATGAGCAGAGTGAAAAATGTGCGGAAATAAAACCAAATTGTACTTAAAAAGGCAAAACGTTGTTGGTAACCGAAAATAGGAAGTTATATCCATTGCGCAAAGCGTACCAACTCTACCAACCAACCACTATTTATTCTCCAACTCGGAACTCTCGACCCTTAAGTCAGCAGCATTCATCAATACTGTTAGAAGAAAATTAATTTAATTTCTGGAAAACCAATCAGAAATACCAATATTGACATAAAATCCAAATGACAATCACTCCGAACCAATGACATTTTTAATAAATAATTATTCTAAACAAGCAATGATATAAACTATGAAGTAGATTATTAAATCCAAAAATTATGCTGAATTATTTTTTTCACATTGTTAAGAAAGAAAAATTGATCGAATTTCTAGTGCTTTGTATTAATACTTATCCTCTTCCGATTTCTGAAAGGTATTATTGGATATTCCTTTTATTTTGTTGTCTCATTCAAATTCAATAATCAATAATCAATCTTCAGATAAATATACCTTTCCGGAAAATAATAATATTAAAATGGTCTTTCCTTTATAATCATAATAATCCGACAGTCAAATTTTATAAGATTTGGTTAAAGATCCATCAGAGAAAAGATCCATCGTATAAATCTCTCCCTCGTTCAATTTTCTCTAGTTTGTGTCTAAGCAACCAAGCGATGGTTATTGCAGCTGCGGCGTCGAGCTCCGTTGTTTCCGGCATCAAGCTTTTAGGGACTGTAACTTCGTTCAACGCCGCTGATGTTGATGGCTCGAGTAGTTGCGGAAGAACAACCAACCTAAGCGAATTTAAAATTTATCCGGCATTGAGTCTGCGACGATTCTCATCGATCGGAGCTGTGTCCCCAAGTCGTAGGTAAGCCTTGATTTGAGTTTAGATGTCTGCTTAGAGTAAACACATCCTTTAATATTGTTTGTCGTCATTGATTTGGAATCTAAGAATCTGCTTGTGCTCTTAATCCCGTGAATTGCTTCAGCTCTTTCGGTGGCACTCAGAATCTCGGTTTGAGCGGTGGTTTCAGAACACCTGATGCTCTGCCAACTGCCTGTGAAAATGCCAACTCTTCTTCCATCAAATCTCTCCACCAGGTGATTTTTCATTTCGATTTTCTGGTTGAGTTTGTGATCTGATCCGTTGTTTCTGAGTCTTGATTTCGGAATAATTCAGGTTCTTGATAAATCTAGTAGCTAATATCTGTATCTGTTTTCTGACTTTGATTGACTCACTTGCTTGATGCTGACTAAACATGTTTGTTCCTGTATCTTCTTCAAATTTCATTTGTATGGCTTGTTGGGTTTTATGGATTTTAGTAAAAGTGTAATACTTTATAGGTTTAAAGGAATTGTAGCTTTGTTGAGCTTTCTATGACTTTGAAGACAGAGATTTAAATTATGAGATAACTAAGTTCTTCATAATGTGCTTACTGTGTTCTATTTTTTTCTCAGTTGATTGAAACTTTGATTGATCGGGTTGACCTATCTGAATCCGAGGCTGAATCGTCTCTCCAGTTTTTGCTGAACGAGGCAAACGAGGCGCTAATCAGTGCCTTTCTGGTTTTACTGAGAGCTAAAGGAGAGACATACGAAGAAGTATGAACTAAGTCAATCTAGGCATATACATAATCTTAAATTATGGCATTATACTTTAGTAAATATTTTACCTTTATATAATCTGGTGTTGGGGTAGATTGTGGGGTTGGCTAGGGCAATGATGAAGCATGCCAGGAAAGTGGAAGGATTAGTTGATGCCGTGGACATAGTTGGAACAGGTGGTGATGGAGCAAACACAGTCAATATATCAACTGGATCTTCAATACTTGCTGCAGCTTGTGGTGCAAAAGTAGCTAAGGTATAATGAGTGAGAAAATCCTTCAAAGAAATAAATTTTAGAATGCAAATTTTTTCATTAACAGTAAATAACCTCATCGGCTTTTTTGTTGTGTAATCTTAACTGATGGAAATATATATTGCAGCTAGGGAATCGTTCTAGTTCTTCTGCTTGTGGAAGTGCTGATGTACTAGAGGCACTAGGAGTGGTGATGGACTTGGGACCAGAGGGGATTAAAAGATGTGTTGAAGAATCAGGGATCGGTTTTATGATGGCACCAATGTATCATCCTGCTATGAAGATTGTTGGTCCTGTGCGGAAAAAGCTTAAAATAAAAACAGTTTTTAACATACTGGGACCAATGCTTAATCCTGCTAGCGTGTCTTATGCTGTCGTTGGTGTATACCACAAAAATTTGGTACATTTTACCAACTACTGAAATTATTTTGTTCATCAGCTAAATAGAGACATTTACTTACTGTTGGTTGTGTGGGTTCCATAGGTTGTTAAGATGGCAAAGGCGCTGCAACGATTTGGAATGAAAAGAGCTCTGGTGGTTCATTCATATGGTCTAGACGAAATGAGTCCCTTAGGTAAGATTCTCTCTTCCCAAAATTGATGAGTTTTATTATCCAACGATTACGTACCAATTATGGCTTAACGAAAAACAGGAGGAGGGCTAGTTTATGATGTGACCCCAGAAAAGATCGAAGAATTCTCATTCGATCCAAGTAAAGATTTCTCTTTCAACTCTCTTTCTTTTTTACTCCCTCTCTATAGTGAAGATTGCAAATGCAGCTTGGTAAAATGGGGCAGTTAGTTATATTAAAGCTTATTTCTTTTGACAGTGGACTTTGGTATTCCTCGTTGTACACTTGAGGATTTGCGCGGTGGAGGTCCAGACACAATGCAGATGTGTTAAGACGTGTGCTCTCTGGAGAAAAGGGTTCAGTAGCAG
Source organism: Cardamine occulta (assembly GCA_028015245.1). Lineage (NCBI taxonomy): Eukaryota > Viridiplantae > Streptophyta > Magnoliopsida > Brassicales > Brassicaceae > Cardamine > Cardamine occulta. Next base: position 18,125,623 of record CM051382.1, on the reverse strand, counting down.
ATTCATTGGTATGTTTTGTTTTGAGGATTCAACATTCTCTTTCTTTCTGAAAACTTTCTCATGTTTTTGTGAACTTCTGCAATTTATTCATCTTTTTTCCCAAAATCTTGTTTCAGATCCTAAACGCAGCTGCAGCTCTTCTAGTTAGCAACCGAGTTCAAACTTTAGCTGAAGGAGTAACCTTGGCCCGTGAAGTACAATCGTCTGGGAAAGCTATCAAGACACTTGATTCATGGATTGACGTCTCAAACTTAGCTCAGAAATCTCAGTGACCAAAGAAGGCTTATGCATTTTTTCTGATAATGTATGCAATGGATCACCTTTGTAATTGTAGATGAAGATTGAGGAAATGTACCAAAGGAAGACGCTGGAATCATTTGTAACTTTAGTTTTCTTTGTCAAGCAATAAAGAGAAGAGACCAGAGAGAGATATACACACATTCTTCTTGTAAACATTAGAACAATCATCTTTAATAAAATAAATGAATCTGGTTTACCGTTTGATAAAACATATTATCCATCTCACAAATACGATCAAATAGTGACATATGAAAGAAGAACATTGTGAGATTTAGTGAAGAACTTGTGTTTGGAACAACGGTTATGGTTTTCAGTTAAATGTTGGGACTAGTTTTACACCTTGCCTACATATATCATCATCATCATCATCGTGGAGTCTCTTCTTTGAAGACTTTGAGAAGCATCTCGGTCGGTTTGATGAAACCTAAATTTTTGGCCAAACGACTCCATCCACCAGAGAATCTTGACTGTACATCAGTGGCCATATACATAACCAACCATGACTTCTTTCCTTTCCGATGATGAATCTTGAACATCGTGTCTCACCTGGCATATGCATATCCACAAACTTCTTCGGGATCCCCTGCATCACAATTTTGTAATTAGATTAATGTGATCACATTCATATAACTAAGTTGACAATGTTACTGGTCTTGTCTTGCTTATCTTACCAAGAAGAGGAGGTGTGATTTCTTTATGGTGAGCTTGAATTCTGGAACAAGAGACGAGGAGGCGGCTTCTGAATCGTCACAAATGTTATCCACCTTCCTCTTCCTACTCTTCTTGGATTTTTTGGTTTTCTCGGCTTCCTTCTTTCTCAAGTTAAGCTCCTGTTTCTGCTTCAATATTCCCCAAGTAGATTCAGCAGTTTTGAGACCAGGATAGCTTGATTCAGACCAAGAATCTATCTCTTCTTCCTTTTTTCACATTTTTGTAGATCTTCTTCCTTTGTTCTTTCATGTTCTGATCTGTTTTCATTAAATTCAACCACAAAAGTAATTAAACACTGTCTTCTTCTTCTTCTCCTTAAGCATCACAAAAGCAATCACATATATGAACACTTACTGAAACTAGAAGCAATGGTTGCAAATTCTCTTGGTCTAAGCATCTCCTTACCATCTGCCTCGTATATGGTTACGTTAAAGCACATATTTGCCTCGTGAGTGAAGGTAAGAAACTCGTTTTCACCCAAAACATTGTCATTCACAAACTGGTTCCATCCAAAATCTTCCATGTAGTAAAAACTTGGGTTCTTGGAGATTTTGACTGGCCATGAGCTTCCCCATGGCATTTTTAGGACCATCTTAAATGAAGAAGACTTGTCGGGGATGCTTCTTATTAACGGATAAGGAATCATTCTCTTTAGAAAAACAACAAAATAAAGAGAGATCAAAAGAGGAACATCAAGAAATGGTAAAAATTAAGTTTACTACCTTTGCACTAGTAAAATCGATTTGTTACGATCATTTTTCACACAGAGCCAAACATCACCCAAGAACAAACAGATCTAAAGTTTATGAAACCCACAAGAGACTAACTGAAGAGATAGCTGTAAATTTACTTTAGAGACCCTTTAGAACATTGGAAGAACCAAAAGATTCGATCTTTCAAACAAAAAGCTGCCAAGAAACTCAGTGATGAGGTATGTGAAAATTAAGAGAATTACCATAAATTCGGAAGATAAGTCTTCCCTTCGAAGAATCTTGAAGAATCCGGGATTGTCACCTTCATCCATAATCTGACCAAAAGCTCTGTTTCTCACCATCCCTTGTTCTGTCCTTCAAAATCCTTCTTTCTTCAACCTCTCACTCACTCACTACTTCTCTTTCAACTTTTCTATCTCACTCACTCGCTATCTCTCTGGTTATGGGCAAAAGTGAAGGGGGGAGAGAGAGCTCTGTAATAATTTTCTCTAAAAACAGCTCCGAAAATTCAAACTGTTTTCTTCTTTTTTTGCATTAACTTCGAAATTAATTTTACATGTGGTTAGTTGAGAAAGATTCTCACACCTCATCAAAAAAAATTCGTAATTTGATCTCGTAATAGTATACGGAAACGAGGACTAAGCTCTTGACTTTGCAGACACGTTAGTAACCTAATTCTCTAATGCAAAAAAATAATCTTTCTCAACTAACCACATGAAGTATTAAATACATTTTACAGCAAATTATTGGTTCATTTTGAAAGTCCTCATTCCCAAAAAATTACTTCAACATGTTACAAGCTAAAAATCTTATATATATATATATATATATATATATATATATGAATCTTATAGATATATTTTTGACTTATAGATATTTCACTTAGGTAAAAAAAGTCTATACATTAATTCTCCAAGTCTCTAAAATATTATAAGAAAACATGTTCATAAGATACGTATCGATAATATCATTGAAAAAAGGAATCCAATCCACTTCGACCCTAACTAGTGCGTGTCTCAATCGTTTTCCTTTTTTGGCAATTCGTATCTTTTTCATTTGTAAGGAAAACGTAATGTTATTTAAACATTTATAGACAAAAATTGAAACAAAAGTTGGAAGTTCTATGGTAAATTTCTTTTCTTTTTTGGTTTACAATATTTTGAAAACTGTTATAAAATTATTAAATAATAAACAAATACACACTACACATGTGTGTATGAGAAATTGAGGAATTAATAAAGAAAGAAAATATATGAAATTAAGTTGTAAAGAGAATTTGACAGAGAAAGACGTAGAGATCTCTTTTTCATCTTATGTTAACATTGTACAATGAGGTAACATATACTAGTGAAATTTGTTTGTTCTCCATGTAGCTAGTAGATAATTCTAACATTATCTAAAATTCTAAGTAAATAAAACTAATGTATAATCATTTGATTTAGATATAATCTATAACAAATACTATATATTCAAATGTCGAATGTGACCCCACGCTTCACGTGAGAGCCATCTACTGAAACATTTGGTCATCAACATGACAACATACATATGTATTTCCGTTTTGATATGTTATCTACTGATTCAAAAAATCTTGATAAGCCTAAGTGTATAGAGCAAAAACAAAGATCAGAATTCAATATCCATTAGAAGTAGAGCTAAATACCAAAACTTAGTCTCTTTTTGGATATCTGCTCTTCTCCAAAATCTAACCATAAATAGATGTATATAAATATATCTCTATGTATTTAAGAATTACTTATGAAGTATTAAAATTTTAAAAAATTATAAACAAAAATTTTAAAGTGAATCATGTATGAGATTTAGGCAAAATATAATAATATATTGATAATTTGAATAAAACAGAATTAAGTGTGGAAAGTAAAAAGTATATAATATGTTTATATTGTAATTTAATCATCTTACAAAGACACATAAAGGGTAAAAGCAGATATTTGACTCCAGTAAAGAGAGACGACAGATCGTTGAAAACTTCTTGTACTGTACTAATCGCCAAGAGCTGCCATCGAAGGAATTGTGTATTGGTTAAGAGGGTGTGTCAGAATAAGAAAAGAAAACCGAGTCAAACCGGATCTGAAAATTTCGGTTAAGAGTAAAAAGAATCCAGAACCGGGCACAATGCAGTAAACAGGCAAAAACGGAAATACTCGCAATAATTAAAAAGATAACCGGAGAGAGTTCGGGATTTTGAACCCGACGTGAATCGAACACGCAACCTTCTGATCTGGAGTCAGACGCGCTACCATTGCGCCACGGATCCGGATGCTAAACTATCGCACTTGTATTAATCTGACGTTGTTTTGTTATTAACTAAAATAGTTCTCAGATCAAATGTTGTGGATTGTGGTCTTCTTTTTCAATGTTCGATCCAAACTGTATGACATGAATCATGAACGTCTCTATTGAATAAAAATTGGCATCCACTTCCAGAACAACTCTTTCAAGAAGAAAGAGAAAAAGAAAACAAAAACTCCTATATTTACAATGAATAAGTCTATCTCTAACTCGGAACGGAACAAAATCTGTGATAATCATCATTGGAGCCGAGAAGTTACATTGATGAAAGTATCTACAGGACATGGAATCCTTAAGCCACCCATTGGATGATCGAATCCAAATTCTTCCTCGGATTTACTGAGCAGAGCTTGGAAAGAAGGTTGGCACAAGTATGAGAGTGGCACCAAATATCTCTTCTTCTGGCTCTCTCCTACGTACACCGCAAGAAACCCTTTTGGTGCCGCCGAGGCTACTGTGGTGGAGCGGCTTAGAATCTTCTTTGCACCCAATAGACTTCTCACGAAAGCCATTTCTATTCTATTTTGTATGGAAAGAAGAAATTCTTTTGAAGATGTATGAAAAGATATTCAAGTTATTGGATATATTGCTTGCTTGTTGGTTGATGATAGAAAATAATGGTTTATGTGTATTATATATAGAAAGATCAATGACTGAGTTTGAAACCTCTCTAAGCGTGGGACAGACTTGAACAGAGTTTCACACATGGTTCTGTTTTTAACATTTTAAAAAGTTTAGTTTAATGCAATTTGTCTTGATGAGATAATTAATCGAGTGTAGGGCAATAAACTAAAAACAAACTCCATATGCAATTCACAAGGGACTGTTTTCTTAATGTTTTGTTTCGATAGGACATGCTATTGTCAATAATAAAGACCAAGAAGTTTCTCTTCTACATGTTCTGTGTGATCCTCTTCCCTAATCTCTGTGGTCTAAATGGATTGAAAAACTTAAAGTGGGGACCTGAAGTTTCTCAACAACAGAACAACAAGTCTCTGTCAGTGGTTAAGTTGTTCTTTCATGATATCCATCAATAGCCAATAGGGTCACACATGAAAGTTGCAAGGTTCTGTGTTGGGTTTGTGGTTAAGTCATTAAGTTGTTGTGAGATAAGACAAGAAGACAAAGGCATGAGCTAAGTTCCCCTCTAATGCCAGAGAGTAAGGCATAATATTTCTTCACGTACACCCTTGTTGTGATCTTATTATAAGTACCTGCTACGTACTGATTCCATAACATCTATCTTTCAATTCCACAATTTCAGGAGAAGAAAATATTCTGCTCTCAAAGCTTCACTAGAAAGGAAAAAAATAATGGCGTTGCGGGTACTTTTCAAGAAAGCAAAGTATGTTTAGGTTTACATTGAGAAGAGGGAGAAGAAGAGCTACAAGAGAAATAGAAGAGTGAACCACAAGACACAGAACAAGGAAGAGAAGATAAAATGTCATTTGAGGCATGGAGCTAATAGCCTCAGACAACTCACAAATCTTTCTATAGATAAAAAAACTCAAAGTTGGAACGTGAAGCTGTTCAACAACAGAACAACAAGTGTCTGTCACTGGTTAATTTATTTTTATTTTTATGGTATCCACAAATAGGATTACACATAACAGTTGTAACTTCCAAGTAAAGAGAAGATTCTTATGGATGAAAGCTTTATGGCCAAAGTTGATTATTCTGCTCTGCATTATGAAAAATAGAACTCTTACTTCTCCCAGTCAAGATTTGATAAACCTACTCATGATACAATTGGTTCTTCTGCTATTATGAAAACAAATCGGTAAGTATCCCTAGTCCCTACCATAATCAACGTTTAGTTTCAAAGGGGGAACAACCATTGGGCAAACACATTTTCAGAATCTTATAGCATAACATAATCAGTTCATAAAGCATCGTGAGTTTAAATTACAAACTCAGAAAACATGAGAAAGCGGGATAAGCGGAGGCCTAAAGTGCTGGCTCTGGGCTTCATCACGACCTTCTTCTTCTTCTTCATCATGGAGCTAGTAGGCTCAGACAATTCACACAGCTTTGTTTTCTGTTATGTATAGCTTGTAAGAAATCAATGAATAAACAAGAATTACAAAGGTTTCAAGAATAATAACCTGAATTTCAGATTCAGAGTCTGCTAAGGCTTGCTTCTTAGCTTCATTTCTTTTTTAACCACCTCATATAAATTTTCCTGTGGTCAATAATAGGTTTAGGTCGACGACGTCTCAAATAAGACCCACAAACATTACGAGCAGCTAGAGGGGAGAAACCACGGCGCCTTTCCTTAAACATAGCTGTGAGAAATCAAAGCCTCCAACAACACTTCCGGGACGATGCAAACCCTAGTTTCTTATATATATATACTTATATGCCTGATGGGCTTTTCAACTTTTAAAAGAAGACTGGATTAAATGAAATGATATTAATTGTTTTCTTGTTTAATAAAAAGAAAGGAAGAATATTGATGCGATCCTATAATAAAACTGAAGTAGGAGACGTTTACTTTTGAGTGCCTCTTTACAATGTTCAGTTTAACTTTAAATCATTTCTTTCTTTGTTGGTTAAATTGAGCCACAGATCTGGATGATAGATACTCTTAGTTTTATTTAACAACAATTAAACAGTTACTCAAATGGTCTTGTCCTTTCTTTTTCATTAATCGATCCAAAATGTATTAACATGAACAATGGCGTCCACTTCCAAAATTTTTAGGACTCTTTCAAGATAAAAGAGAAAAAAAAGGAAAAATAAATCCTATATTTACAAGGAACAAGTCTATCTCTAACTCAAAGGAACAATATTCTTGGATATAATCATCATTGGAGCCGAGAAGTCACATTGATGAAGGTAGCTTCAGGACAAGGAATCGTTAAGCCACCCATTGGATGATTGAATCCAAATTCTTCCTCGGATTTACTAAGCAGAGTTTGGAAAGAAGGTTGGCTCAAGTATGAGAGTGGCACCAAATATCTCTTCTTCTGGCTCTCTCCTACGTACACTGCAAGAAACCCTTTTGGTGCAGCCGAGGCTACTGCGGTGGAGCGGCTTAGTATCTTCTTTGCACCCAATAGACTTCTTACGAAAGCCATTTCTATTCTATTTTGTATGGAAAGTTGAAATTCTTTTGAAGATGTATGAAAAGATTAAAGGTATTGGATAGATTGCTTGATGTTGGTTGATGATAGAAAGAATGGTTTATGTGTATTATATATAGAAAGATCAATGAATGAGTTGAAACCTCTCTGAAAAATCCTTGAAACTTGTGGCCTTGAAGCATGGGACAGACTTGAACAGAGTTTCACATGGTTCTGTCCCTAGCATCTTAAAAAGTTTAGTTTAATGCAATTTGTCTTGACGAGATAATTAATCGAGTGTAGGGCAATAAACTAAGAACAAACTCCATATGCAATTCACAAGGGACTGTTTTCTCAATGTTTTGTTTCGATAAGACATGCTATTGTCAATAATAAAGACCAGCAAAGCAAGTTTCTCTTCTACATGTTCTGTGATGATGATCATCTCTGTGGTTGAAGTTGATTAATTAAAAACTTAAAAGTGGGGACCTGAAGTTTCTCAACAACAGAACAACAAGTCTCTGTCACTAGTTAAGTTGTTCTTTTACGATATCCACAAATAGGATCACACATGAAAGTTATCAGTAAAAGAAGATTCTATGTTGGGGTGAAGTCATTGTCGGAGACAAAGTTATAGAGAGATAAGCCATGAAGACATAAGCTTTCTTCACGTACACCCTTGTTGTGATCTTATTATAAGTACCTGCTACGTATTGATTCCTTAACAACTATCTTTCACTTGCACAATTTCATGAGAAAAAGACATTCTGCTCTTAAAGCTTCATTAGTAAGAAAAAGAGTAATGGCATTGCAGGTTCTTTTCAGGCAAGCAAAATATATTTATTTTCACGGTGAGGAAAGGCAGGAAGAAGAGCTAGAAGAGAAACAAAGTGAATCACAAGAAACAAAACAAGGAAGACAACAGAACATGTCATTTGGGTTTATACATACCATGTGAAAAGCTAAGAGGTGAGCGAGAAAAACAAAAATTCTCCCATTAACAAACTCTTGCAGAGAGATTCAGAGGGATCTTTAGCTTGAACCAAGGAAGCTTTTGACGAGCTGAGCCACAGAATTAGCTAAAGAATCAGCAGCTTCTTGCGTGGATGCTTCGGCATATACTCTCACCACATCTTCTGTACCTGATGGCCTTATGAAAGCTCTGCCACGCGTGTATTTCTTGATTTCAGCATTGATGGCATCTTGAATCCCCAAAGGTTTCAGAGCCTCAGTTTCTTCGTTTGTGGTCACAACCGCTGTTCTGTCTGGAACTTCGACCTTGATCTGTCTGCTAGGAAGGTCCTTGTATAGCTCATTCCACTTCTCTACTGACCATCCCATGTGTTGCAGAATCACTTCAACCAAGAGCAATCCACTTAGAGCGTCACCAATCGCTTGGTTAATCAGAGTACTCACTGCCAGTAGCCTCGAAACCGCTTTGTGCTCTTCAGAACCAGCTTGAGCTCTGGCGGTAAGATCCTTTTCTTTGGCAACTAACCAAGATAGGAAAGATTCTGAGAAGAGTATAGTCCCGTGGCCATTAGCTTCGAAGTAAATTCCGATATCAAACTCTGCTGCTTTCTCGTGTAAATGCTTTACCCCTGTTTTAGCGAAAACCACATCTAACTCCAACTGCCTTAAGTAATCCGTGGATGCACCATTAGCATAAGATGTCTGCACAACACCAAGACGAGACCGCTTCCCTTCGTTATCATCATCATCCAGAGCATTTAGTTGGTCTTTAATGAAGAGAGCAAACAAAGATAGAATCTTATCACCATCAAGTAGCTCAACCTTTTCACCAGAAGAAGAATCTAAAGGAACATAAAAGTAAACCAATCGGTCTGCATCACCATCCAAACTCACACACCTCACTCCCACATCATTAGACCCAAATCCTAAAGGCAAAACCTTTTCTTTCTGCACAAAGTCAGCACCTACACTTTCATTAAGCACACCTCCATCTCTACCTGTGTTACGAATCTCAAGATCAAGATTACTCAAAGACTCTCTTAGCTCTTCAATCTTCTCTCCACCTACACCATTAGCACCGTCTACAAGCAATTTACTAATCTTGTTTCCACTAATTGGAATCAAATCAATCAAACACCAAAACGAAACAGAGAGATTCTCAAAGTAATCATTTTCAGTTGCCTTAAGACCTTTATTCTTAGCTCGAACCATCCAATGTAACTGTGGAGTCGTCAAAATCCCAATGTCAATCGCAACAGATCCCAAAATAGATCCAACTCCAATCTCCGCAGCTCGGAGAAGCGATTCACCACTAGGTCTAGTATCTCTTCCTAACAACACCTCTGCACTCTTCTCTCCGATTGTAATGTCTTCCTTCTCCATGAATTCTCTAATCAACGAGACGAGTTCTCCTGGAGAAGATGCGTTCGCGATCTGATCAGCGAAAGGCTCCCATTCCTGAGAAAGCATACCTCCTGATGGATCTGAAACTTTAATGCCATTGTCAGAGACTTTGTTGTGCGACGCTGTGATCATGAGCCCGATGGTTGCTGATCCGAGCCTGAGCGATCGGAGAGCTGAGAGGATCCCAACTCTGTATACAGTCGATTCCAGAAGCTTTGCATCGCCACGGAAGCCAGCTGTTCCATAGGAAAGCTTGAGGCCTTGAGGAATTGGAAAAAGCTCTGATGATTTGAGAATTGAAGCGATTTGGTTCGTGTCCATGGCGCTTGTGAGAGAGTCAGAGAGAGTAAAAAGATGAACCAAATTAAAGTAAAGGAACCATTTTTATTTATTTATTTTTGACATAAAGGAAGCTTTTTTTTTAATTTGACTATGTTTTAGTTTTCGTCTTATTTTTGCGTTTTTTCTTCGGTCTTCGCTTATTTTATTCGTTGGCTCATGACCGTCCGATGAACAGCTTTTGTTCTCTGATCTGTCTGTTAGATTAATGAATTTGGTATCTGTTAGATTAATGAATTTGGTATCTGTTAGATTAATGAATTTGGTCAAATTGAATATTGCAACGGCAAAACTGCCCATTGTAATAACTATTTTTTTAAAAAAAATGTTTAATAATATTATTTAAGTATAAATTAAAAACATATAAAAATAAGAATTATTTTATAAATAATTTCTGTTTACTCTATTTTAGAATATGATATATATTGGATAAATTTTTGGTAAGGTTATTTTAATGGAGAAAGAGTTCATCCAACTTTTGAATGAACAAATCAACCTTACAACTAATGAAAACGAAAAATGAAAGAAGTATACTAATACAAGTAATTAAAATCATAGGTTTTTTTGTAATTCTATGAAATGTTACATATAAAATATAAAATGAGTTTTAATAATGCATGTTCTTTGTGTACTCAACATTTCCATGTTTTTGAAAATTTAGGAGTTTTAAGATAATTCTATTATTATTCAAGCTTTTCAATTGCTCGTTGTTGATAAATTAAATAGTTTATTTGTGATATATAGTTGAACTGAGTTGAAAATTGTAGTCTTTCAAATGTTAATCTAGAAAGCGATGACTAATTGACTGTAGGACAAACAACATGGTTTTATTCTCCATGCTAATCTAGAAAGCGGTTGATGGCAAATTTTGTACAAACAAAATAACTATCATTTCATTTATTTTAGATTGCTATATCATTTCAATTGCTGTTAAAGTTACAGGAAAAATAAACATTAGACAATGTGGGAGTCGGAACTAACACAATTAGATTTGTAAGGGTTCGTGAAGAGGAAGAGATTTCTAGGGTTAGCTAAGATCGCAAGAGATGAGTAAGAGTTTTTGTTATTGCTATGTAAAAGTTTGAGTATAAGATTGTGTATATGATTGCGGATCCTTTACAAGGGTTTTTACATCGACTATATATACTATCTCTAAGGCGGCTGAACATTCCTAAATCTTCGCGGAATTGCTTCGCTTGAGTCGGTTGCATCAATGTGGGCTTCGTGTCTGGACCGAGCTATCTTCTCGTCATTGGGCTGAAGACTGTATTGGACCGAGGGTGTGGTCAACAGCCTTGGAGAGGCCGTGGTCGCCTGGCTTCGGCGAAGCCGTGGTCGCCGTCTGCGAGCACGTGGTCGCATCTCGTGGTGCCGAGCACGTGATTGGCCCGACGCGGTCCGAGCATGTGGTCGGCTCCTTCCCGGTCCATTGTCTGCTTAGTCTAGACTTAACTGCCACATGTTACGCACGCGGAAGACTCAGTGCTGTTGCTCTTCTTCATCGAGAGTCCGGAGGACCATTTCTTTAATCATCTTGTCTTTGGGCGTTAATGTTGAGCGGGTGAAAACCGACCCCAACAGTTAGCCCCCACTCGGTAGTGTTAGAGATAATAGTGCCGAGTTAAAGATGTATTGGATATCAGCGTTACCGTTTGAAATCAAGGTGTTTGCCTATCCTGTCTTGCAGTGGTAGAGAATAACTTTATGCAGGAGGTTTTAAGACTCCGTAAGCGTTTTGAAGATTTTAAGACTTCTTGCTGTATTCGCTGAAGCTGCTGCATTTTCTGCAGAGATGATGATTTTGATTATATATATTTTTTTTTTTTTTTTTATATATATTTTCCCGAAGGTTTTAAGGCTTCGCATTCCTTATGGAGGTTTTAAGACTCCCCGTCGCGATTTCTAGTGTCAACGACGTTTTCGGGCGATAGCCAGGTGATTTCTGGAGGCAAGAGCGTTTTTGACTGGAACCGGGAACCGCTAAAGAGATGAGGGTTTTTTTTTTTTTTTTTTTCCTTCCTTTCTTCTCCACTTGCTTGCCAGGGTTTTGCTCATTTCTCTCCATCATCTCCTAGCGCCGCCGCCGGACCTTCACGCCGCCGACCGAAACCTCACCACCGCCGAACGGAGCCTCGCCGCCGACCATGAGCTCGCCATCTCTTCTCACCTCTCTTCTTTGGTGAGTTTCCTTTGTGGATTCCCTTTGCACAAGTTTTTTTCCAATTCCCCATAGCTTTTTTTTTAAAATCCAAGACCTTAGATCTAGAATTTCTTTCATGGAGAATCAATGTTTTCTATGTTGTGTTGTTGATTGCTTAGAAGAATCCGTGAATCCTTGGTAGCTTGTTGATTTCTAAGCTTTGATGGTTGATGGAGCAATCCTTGTGTTGAGCCTTAGAACAACTCTTGTGATTTTGATTTCAATTGCGCTTGGAGAAGAAATAGAACCCTTGACTGATTGTTGAAAATTCTTGACCCTAGATCCATCTCGTTGACTTTTGTGTAGATAGACTTGTTGTTATGGAGCAAACCACATTCGAGGATGCTATCGTGTCGTTGCTTTGGGACAGCCCCGCCGTTGCGCCGCCCGACCAAGCCGACCCCGTGGTCGCGCCGTGCGACCGATCCGACCCCGTGGTCGCGCCATCCATCCGAGTCGACCTCGTGGTCGCGGCTTCGAGAGGGGCCGAGCGTAAGCTCGCGGGCTCGAGCGAGACCGAGCACGTGCTCACGGGTTTGAGTGGCACCGAGCCCGTGGTCGCTGCTGTGAGCGGGACCGAGCCCGCGGTCGCTTCACCGAGCCAAAGTGGGGACGAAGACTTGACGGTTCGCAACGGAGGAATTGAACTCTCCTTCCCCCTTAATAACGAGGACCCGGGGCTCTCTGGTGCCGGCGCCACCTGTCGTCAAATTTTTCTTCTACTTCCGATGATGAGGACGGTGGTGATGCAACCTTTGCAGAGGTTGATCAACCTGCGGTAATCAAGAAGAAGAAGACGCGTCCGGATCCTCCGGGATCCACTCTTTCCGACGAGGAGTCGCTGCAGCTTTTGCGGGAGAGGTGCGAGATTTCGGACGAGATCAGGCTAGTTGTTCCCGATTGCACCCAGCGAGCCGATGCTCCGCCTCCGGGATACTTCACTTTGTACGAGAATTTCGTTGAGCACTGCTTGCTGTGGTTTCCAATTCCCGGCTTCCTTCTTCGTTTCCTAGAGGCGAATGGCATCTCCCTTGCTCAGATCAACCCCAGGGGGTTAAGACATATCATTGGTATCTACGTGCTCAGCAGGGAGTGCAACGCAGAGATTAGCACCGAGCAGCTCTCCTGCCTTTTAGACTTCAGGCCTCGTGGCCGTGCGGGGGAGCTTAGGTATTTGGTTTCTCCGACTCAGGGCCGCACGCTCATCGACGGGTTCCCGAGCAAGGACGACCACTTCGAGGATCGATTCTTCTTCGTTGAGATTTCAGAGAGGGCCGTTGAGGCGGATCATATCTCCCTTGTTAGGACGAGCTGGGAGAAGAGAGGTAATTTCATCTCCAGAAATATTTTTCGTATCGCGTCCATGTTTTGTGTAATAATTTCCAGATTGTTTCTTTTTGCAGTGAAGCCAGCATTTCAGACGGTCGGCCGGAGCGACGCAGCGGCCATCCATGGCGTTCTTGCTTCCGAGAACAGCGACTGGGTAAAGTCTTTTACTCGTCAGAGGATCCAGAAGGCGCTTTCCACCAGGATCTTCCCGGGGAAGGTTCTTGGACGGGGTGCTCCTAGGGTTTCTGCCTATCAGCGAGCAGAGAGAGCGAAGGCGGCGTCGTCGAGCGCTGCGGTTCCAGCGAGCACGTGCTCGCAGAACAGGGCCCCGTCGACCGCAGCGCCCAAGACTCCTGCTGTTCCGGTACGTCGTTCTCATGCTCTTGACCTTACCCCTGACGAGATTGTGATGCGTCGTGAGCAGTCACGCGAGAGAGCCCTAACGTCAGAGGGCAAGGCGAGACGTACTCCCGATGGAGCACCTCCGAAGCAGCAGAAGACGGGTTCTTCTCCTGCTTTTACAGCGGTATCGTCCCCTCCGACTCTTGGTTCCAGCGGGAGGGCTTTCGCGCTGGCGAAGGCCAATGTTTCCGAGGTTCGGCTTTTCTTCGTGCTTGTTATTGTTACTTAAAACTCTCTTGATTTTAATATGATCCTCCTTGCTCTTTTCTGTATGCAGCTTTCCGCTCAGCTAGACCAGCTGGCCTTTTGCTTTGAAGAGGATTCTCGCTCGCGTGACAAGGAGCTTCGTGAGGTGAAAGAGACCAACGTCGAGCTTGCTGAGTGGAACCTAGCTCTTGAGGATGACATTGCTTCTGTGAAGAAGAGGGAGAAAGAGTTGAGTAGCAAGCTGTCGAGAGCGTCTTTGAGGCACGCGAAAGACAAGGAGGAGATTGCTGTGCTTAGGGGTAAGCTATTGGACGCTGAGGTCAGGAAGGATGCCAAGATCGCAGAGGCCGTTGCTGAGGCGAGAGACGAGGAGGCTCGCAGCTCTGCTGGCCGAGTCAGGCAGGCCGCCGGACTGCTTGATAGGATTGGAGGGATAGCGAAAGACAACATGCTCGACCTTGCTGAGATTGACTGAATTTGGAGTTCATAGATCGTCTTCGCCGATGGGCCGACGTTGGATGCTGCGGTGGGTCTTCTGGTTGGGCGGAAGACCCCGATTTACGATGCTCGCGACGTGTTTAGCGAGCTTGTCTCAGTGTGAGGCAAGCCTTGGAGATCTCGGGGGCGATGAGGTAGTTTGATGAGGATGAGGAGGCTGATGAGTGACCACCTTTCTTAGTTTATTTTTAGTCCTTTTGTTTTTGTATCGGATTTGATGATTCTGGGTTGCAGTATTGGATGGTTTGTGTCCTTGCTGCTTTTTTGGATGTTGTGCGGGATGACTGTGATCATAGTTTTTGTTTCTTATGATAAACCGTGATGGTTTTTTGCACAATGTACTTGCTTCAGAATGGGGCTTTGTTTGCTCATGAATGAGGCTTCGTTTGCTCGTAAATGAGGCTTTGTTTGCTCATGAATGAGGCTTTGTTTGCTCATGAATGAGGCTTTGTTTAGTAGAGAAAACGCACATGCGCTCACGCTCTTTATCTGCGAACGTTGCTGTTGGGCTTTGCAGAATGGTGCTGTTCTCTAGACACGTCTGTCCCAGAACATATACACCATAAGTTTTACCAGCGTGGAACCTGGGTTTTCTGAATGACTGTTCAGGGTACATGCCGAACAAATCATTGGCAGCTGCTTTTTACCAACGATGCTTGTTGGGTTTCTGAGTGATCAGCTGGGTTCGTCCGCCCCAGTACTGAACACTGATACTTATATAGCGCGCTTTGGATCCGATGCTGGATGTCATTGTGTTCGTATTCCCGCATCATCACTGTGGCCAGCAGCAATGAATGCGGAATGACTCTACTTGGTTGAAGCTTTGAGAGGTCCATGATGGACATAGCTGTTCTCGTGATGAGGTTTGTGCCAAGTGTTTGAAGTTTCTGGTGATAGTGTAGTCAAAGAGTAGAGTACGGGTACCCCACTCCCCCTCCTTTTAGACGAAGGAGGGAACTGAATATTGTCTAGAGAGATTGAGCTTGTTTGAAGACAAGGCTTATGGAAGCACTTACTCCCCCCCTTAAGGCGGAAGAGCTCATCCGGAGACGAGGCTTATGGAAACTACTCCCCTCCTAAGGCGGAGGATATCAGTGGAGCTCATCCGGAGACGAGGCTTTGTGAAACGTTTAATCCCCCCCTTTTGACGGAGGAGGGCAACTGAACCCGTCCGAAGACAAGCTGCCTACGTACCCTTTGCAGGGATCAAGTCGCCTCGTAGTTCATTTTCCTTTTGTGAGAAGACTAGTGATAGTACTTCTTCAAGTGCTTGGCGTTCCAAGAGTTAAGGATGGGAGTGCCTGTCGTGGTGGCGAGCTCATAAACTCCCAATTGGTGCCGAGCTTGCCTGCGTTTGGCTCTGCTGTGTTCCGGAACACCTCACGCAGAACTAAGTCGCCTGTGCAGAAACGTCTCTCTCTGACTCTGGAGTTGTAATACCTTGAGGCTGCGCTCTGGTAGTTGGTAATCCGAATGAGTGCTTGGTCGCGTCGCTCATTGAGGAAATCCAATGCGTCAATAAACATTGACCGGTTGATTTGTTCGTTGATAGGTAAGAGTTGGCGTCGTACCCCGGGCGAACAGATTTCGGATGGAATGACGCATTCGGTTCCATAGACAAGGGCGAAAGGAGTTTCGCCTGTTGCTCGTCGAGGAGTGGTGCGGTGGGACCACAAAACTCCTTCTAATTCGTCGACCCAACGACCCTTTTTTGCCTCTAAGCGCTTTTTAAGGCCATCAAGGATCATCTTGTTGATAGCTTCTGCTTGACCGTTACCTTGGGGGTAGCGAGGCGTGGATTTGCTAAGACGGATGTTCCATTTCGCACAGAATGTCTCGAACCGGTTGGATATGAACTGCGAACCGTTGTCTGTAACGATCTCGTATGGAACTCCGTGACGACATATGATGTTTTTCCAGACAAAGCTTTCCACTTGCACGTCTTTGATGTTTGCGTAGGCTTCAGCTTCTACCCACTTTGAGAAGTAATCTGTTAGCACGAGCAAGAATCGCTTCTGTTTTGACAGGTGCATTGGTCCAACAATGTCCATGGCCCATCTCATGAACGGGTAAGGCGATGTGACAGAGGAGAGTATCGTGGTTGGTTGATGGATCTTCGGAGCGTGTCTCTGGTACTTCTCACACTTGGCTGAGAATTTCATGCAATCGCTTACTATAGTAGGCCAGAAGTGACCATGTCTCTTGATCTTGATCGCAAGTGCAGTGCCTCCTGAGTGATTGCCGAGGACCCGCTGTGGACTTCTTCCATTATTCGCTTTTTCTTGTCCTTCCACGCAGTGAAGCATAGGACCGGAGAAACCCCATCTCAAGAGGTTTCCATAAAGTAGAACATAACGTCTTGCTTCCATTGAGCGCTGCCCATTTGCTCTTGGGCAATTTACCATCGGCAATGTATTCGCGTATCTCATCGATCCATGACTTGTCACAGCCAGATTCGCTTCTCCAAAGATTCTGCGTCCATTGGAATTGCTTCGGCTGGTCAGCTAGTATATTGGCGTCGTGGGATTTCGGTGCTTCATCATTTCTGTTCGTTAGTCGGCGAGGGCGCCTGCTTGCGTTGCTGCTTGAGAGCCTGTTAAGATGGCGAGCGACACATCCTGTTGAATACTGGGGAATTCAATGAACTCGACTGGAATGATCCGTTTCAGGGCCGGGTCTTCTGGCGTAGTAGTGGCGGAAGCTAGGTTGGCCAATGCGTCAGCGTCCATGTTTTCATCTCTTTGAATCTTTGTAAGGGCAAATTCTCGGAATGACGAGGCGAGGTTTTTTACTATCTTCAGATAAGCCTCCATGCGATCATCCTTTGCGATGTACTCACCGCTGAACTGACTGGTCACCAGCTGTGAGTCAGAAAACGCGTGGATGTGTTTAATTTGCAGTCCTTGGGCGAGCCTCATGCCGGCAACGAGGGCCTCATATTCTGCTTCGTTGTTAGAGGCTTTAAATCCAAGTCGAAATGATTGCTCAACGGCCTCTCCGGTTGGCGACACTAATCGTATTCCAATTCCGGAACCATTCTTTGAAGACGAGCCGTCTACGTATAGCTGCCAGATTCCGGGCCGTACCTCCTCCGGATTTTTGTCTTCAGGGAGCTCTATGAGGAAATCTGCTAGCACTTGTGACTTGTTGCAAGTTCGCCCCTTGTATTCTATGTCGTATTCGCTGAGCTCCACAGCCCACTTGGCTAACCTGCCAGATTGACTTGGGCTATGTAAAACTGATCGTAGCGGGAAAGTACTAAGGACAATAATTGAATGAGATTGAAAGTAAGGTCTTAGCTTTCTCGATGCCATGAGGACGGAGAGCGCCAGCTTTTCCAGTTGAGGGTATCTTGTCTCAGCGTCCGTGAGTGTTTTACTCACATAGAAGATAGGCCTCGCCGCTTCTTTCCTCCCGCACAAGGACAGCGCTGACTGCTGTCTCGGAAACAACAATGTAAAGGAAGAGAGGTTCTCCAACATCGGCTTAGCAAGGATAGGTGGCGTTGCCAGGTATTCCTTGAGCTGTTTGAAGGCGTCTTCGCATTTTTCGACCATTCAATTGTTTGTTTCCTCGTAGAGTGTTGTAGAAGGGAAGACACTTGTCGATGGGCGCGTGAAATAAACCCGATTGAGTGTAGCCACTCTCTCGCTTAACCTCTGTACCTCGCGTTTGTTCTTTGGAGAGGCCATCTGGATCAGTGCATCGATCTGCTTCGGGTTGGCTCGATGCCTCGACAAGTGACTAGGTACCCAAGGAACTCACCAGAAGTCACAGCAAATCTACACTTCGTTGGATTCAGCTTCATGTTGTGGAGGTTTAGCTGGTTGAAGAACTCTTCCAGATGGGTGATGTGGTCTTCTTCTTTGAGTGACTTGACGAGCATGTCATCAATGTAAACCTCCATAATCTTTCCTAACTGGTTCTGGAACATCTTGTTCACTAGCCTTTGATACGTTGCTCCTGCGTTTTTCAGGCCAAAGGGCATTACCTTGTAGCAGTAGATGCCCCGGTCTGTAATGAAAGCTGTCTTCTCACGATCTTCGGGGTGCATCAGGATCTGGTTGTAGCCAGAGAAAGCGTCTATGAAGCTAAGGAGCTTGTTGCCTGCTGTTGCTTCCACCAAGCGGTCAATGTGAGGTAAGGGGAAGCTGTCTTTCGGGCAGGCTTTGTTAAGATCCGTGAAGTCGACGCAGACGCGCCACTTCCCATTCTTCTTTTTGACCACGACTGGGTTGGCGAGCCAGTCGGGATACTTGACCTCGGTTATCGACCCAACTCGCAGGAGCCTCTCGACTTCGTCGTTAACAGCCTTTGCCCGTTCAGGACCCAACTTCCTTCTTTTCTGTTTGACGGGTTTAAATGTCGGATCAACATTGAGTTCGTGGCTGGTGATGTTGATATCTATCCCGGGCATATCTTCGGCGTTCCAGGCAAAGGCGTTGACGTTCTTCTGAAGGAAAGCCACTAGCTTTGTTTTGAGTATTTCGTTAAGGGCAGCTCCGACTTCGACACATCTCTCTGGGTGCTGCTCGTCGATACACACGGAGATCACGGGTTCGTAGGTTGGTCACTCTTCTTCTGCATGACCATCTGCGATCTGTAATTGCTATAAAAGGTTAGCAAGGTCTTTCACCGGACTGGGATTGTTTTTTGCTTTCTTCCGCGGCCCCTGTGAGGTCGGGCTGTCTTCCCTTTCTTCATGAGTCATTGGGTTTGAGTCATCGTTCTCCTCGCGTTTGCGCTGCCAAGAAACACATGCGGGAATCTCTTTGATTGCCGTAGATTGTTTGTACGCCGTCACCGGCCGGGAATTTTAAGCACAGGTGGTAAGTTGATGGTACGGCTCGCATTCGATTGAGCCATGGCGTTCCCATAATTGCGTTGTAAATGGTGGGATGATCAGACACCGTGAAGTTCACCATCTTCTTGACGCCTCCAGCTTGGACTAGCAGGCGAATAGTTCCCATTGTCAAAGTTGTCTCGCCAGAGAAGCCTGTTATAGGCTTTGGTTGCCCTCTGACGAGTGAGAGGTCGATCTTCATTTTTTCGAGCGTATCCTTGAAGATAACGTCCACTGAGCTTCCAGTATCGATGAGGACTCGAGCAACGTCGAAGTCGAAGATAGTCAGGTTGATTACCAAAGGATCGTTATGTGGATGGTCAATGCCTTCGGCATCCTCTTCGCCAAAAGTGACGGGGTCGCTGGCACGCTTTGCCCTCGGGGGTGCGGAGATGTTGGCACAGACCTCGGCGCGTCTCTGGTAAGCCTCGATCGCAGTTACATTGTCAGCACAGTACTGCGACCCTCCCATGATCACGTTGATAGTGCCTTGCGGGTTTCCGCTCTCGGGGTTGTCTCCACGACGTTGTCGCCGAGGATTTTCGGTCTGAACCTCGGTGACGTCTTGAGCCTTTTCTTCTGGTTTGAAGTCCGCCAGGCTGATGTTCCCTTTGAGAGTGCCCTCTGCCAGCTTAGCAGCCAGCTGTCGTCCTAACTCGCGGCACCTCGCAGTCGAATGCCCTGTTGTCTTGTGGAATTCACAGTACAGCTTTTCGTCGTACTCCTTCGGGTCTCTAACCCATGTGAAGTTTCCTCTGCCGTGACCACGACCGCGGCCTCGGCCTCTACCATATCTGGGTGCTTCGATTTGGTAATTGTGAGTCTCCCGCCCCCCTTCAACTGGACGGCGCGGATTGCTTTTCTTTGGTGCGGCCGGGCTGAAATCTGAGAAGGTTCGCCTACCGCTTAGTTCTTCCGCCTCTCTTGGCATGGAGCTCTTCTTCACTCCGGGCAAAATCAGCTGCACGGTGAAGAGCGTCTTGAACCGTTGTCGGAGGATTGATGGTGAGTTCATGCCAAAACGGAGGGGGGCATTTAACTGCTCCTCTTACGGCTTCCAAGTGCAGATGTATTGCTTATTCCATCTACCTTTGATGAGTATTTTTGAACCTCGTCAGGAAAGCTCGCAAGCTTTCGCTCTCTCCTTGCTTGTTGGTCCATAGCTCTGCGTCGTAAATCTTTCGCTCAGCGAAGATGTTGTAGTGTTGTACGAACATCTCAGAAAGTTGGTGGAAGTTGTGGATCGAATTCCTCTCCAGTTTGTAGAACCACTGGAGGGCAGGCCCCTTGAGGCTTTCTACGAACAGTTTGCAGTAGCCGACGTCCTTCTCGGCTTCTTTGAAATTTGCCCTCCCTAGGGCTACCTCGAACTCCATTAGATGATCAGCTGGGTCGGAGGTTCCTTCGTAGCTTGGAAGCCTGATTCTTCCTGGATCAGAGATTTTGGCCCTTGAGATGCTTTCAGCGAAAGGGGTGTTTCGTGCCTTCTCTAGGACGTAGGCGACCCCGGGAGCCTTCCCTGTGCTTCGGTACATCTGTAGCTTAGTAGTCCTTAGGTCAGAAACGACATGGTCCAACTGGGCTTTTAACGCTGCGACCTCTTCGCTTTGGGAGCCTTGTGGAGCCTTTCGCTTCTGCTCCCTCCTGTAAGGCTTTGCCATGGTTGGAGCTTCTTCTCCATCGGCGATGGTGTTGTAAGCAGCTGCCTTAGTTCGGATGCGTCTCCGAGGGGGTTGATCTTCGTCCGATTCTCCCACTGCTCGCTCGGGAGTTCCATCAGATTCCTGATGAGGCGGTGGTGGAGGCAGATCTTCTGGGTCAATACGATCGGTTCGAGGTGGCAGCTTCTCATGTCGAATCCTTCGAATGACTCGGGGCGTGGTGAAGTTGAGGCGCGTTGGACGGACACGAGATCTTTTGCGAGTCTGTCTTCTGAGCGTCTGCAATTCGTTCGTCATAGCCTCATGGTATTTTTCCTGATCCTGTGCTTTCTTTATGAGCACATCAAGTATCTGCTTGATCTCCGTGATATCCGCTGGGTTGTTGTCGTGAGGCGCGGCGCTTTCCACAGAGTTTTCCTTTTCCTCGCTGCTCCTGTGAGACGAGGATCCTTCGTTGCTCGTGCTGTTGTTACCGGACATCTTGGTGGTGTTGCGAAACCTAGCTTTCTTGTGTCAGAAATTCTCTAGCTTCCCCACAGACGGCGCCAAATTGTGGGAGTCGGAACTAACACAATTAGATTTGTAAGGGTTCGTGAAGAGGAAGAGATTTCTAGGGTTAGCTAAGATCGCAAGAGATGAGTAAGAGTTTTTGTTGTTGCTATGTAAAAGTTTGAGTATAAGATTGTGTATGTGATTGCGGATCCTTTACAAGGGTTTATACATCGACTATATATACTATCTCTAAGGCGGCTGAACATTCCTAAGTCTTCGTGGAATTGCTTCGCTTGAGTCGGTTGCATCAATGTGGGCTTCGTGTCTGGACCGAGCTATCTTCTCGTCATTGGGCTGAAGACTGTATTGGACCGAGGGTGTGGTCAACAGCCTTGGAGAGGCCGTGGTCGCCGTCTGCGAGCACGTGGTCGCATCTCGTGGTGCCGAGCACGTGATCGGCCCGACGCGGTCCGAGCACGTGGTCGGCTCCTTCCCGGTCCATTGTCTGTTTAGTCTAGACTTAACTGCCACATGTTCTGCACCGCGGGAAGACTCAGGTGCTGTTGCTCCTTCTTCATCGAGAGTCTGGAGGACCATTTCTTTAATCATCTTGTCTTTGGACGTTAATGTTGAGCGGGTGAAAACCGACCCCAACAGACAACAATCCTTCAAAGATTGCATAAACAATTTGATTTTTAAGTTGGAATTAAACGACATGGGATGAGATTGTTGCCAAAAGGTAGTAACTCTAGACTGATTTGCATATTCCATATTGAAATCATATGCATGAGAATACATTTTTATTCAATTGAACCACAAATCTAGACTATAAAATACTCTTACTTAGTTTTATTTAACAATAATTAAAAGATAATTAAACAATTCTTCCGTTGGTGTTGTCCTTTCTTTTTCAATAATCAATCCAAAATGGATGAATCATTAATTTGTCAACAACATAAAAATGGCGTCCACTTGCCAATATATTGGTTTTTTTGGAATTAGATATAGACAAGGTTCTAAAAATTGGTCTAGTTGGGCGCCTAGACGCTCATGAACATCCAAGCGCTCTGATTTTGGTCAAATCGGTGGATTAAATCGGTAATGCGGTTTAGGCGCTCAAAATCGAGTTTTTCGGCCTACTTGGCCAAATCGACCAGTTTAATGCTTGGTTAATTATTATGATTTTTTTTGTTTGATCTCTTATAATACAATATTGTTTGGGTTAAGGAAAAAAAACACTCGGTATAACTAAATAAAGTAGAATTTATTTATTTCTGACTTGTTTATATCTTCTTCTAGTGATTCCGCTTCTATTTCAAAAGAGAATGATTTCTATCATTTTAGTTCTCTAACGAATCATCACCATGACAACTTCATATTTAAGTAGTTTCTACGGAAAATGAGTTTTGTAGATTTTTTGAAGTTTTCATATCATTTTTAGCTTTTAACTTGTTTTAAAAATGAGTTTGAATTTTTGTTTTACTTTTTATTTGGTTATATGCGAACTTAATCTTTCAAAATTTTGAGTTAGTGAAAATATTTATTAGTTTATAAATTTAAGAAACTTATATATTTTGATTATTAGTAAAAATCCATAAATAACTAAATAATTACTTAACGTTTAAGCCTCGGCTAGTCGTTCTAGACGCTAGACCTCTATTGAACACCTAGCAAGCGCTTAACGAAATTTTGAACCTTGGATATAGACTTATTCATTGTAAATAGATGATTTTGTTTCTTTCTTTTTTCTCTCTTACATCTTTGAAAGAGAAAAAAAAACTTTTTATATAGCATAAAAATGACATGGTTATTGTGACAATTTTTGTCATAAGATAATAATTTTTTAGAAATATTTACGTAAATATATGAGCACAATAATATCAATTATAATTTATTTTGATACAGAATGGTACATCCCAATTAAAACCGTTAACTAAATAAAATTAAAACAAAACAAACATCTAATGCATGGGGCTAAGAAAAGATGCAAAATAATACTTTTATAAATAAAAATGACTTGTATTGTAAAGGAGAGGTGTCGATCCGTGAGAGATGGTGGTTCATTAGACATATATTACCACTTTTGCTAATGACTTTAATAATTTTGTACACAAAAGAAGATATAGTTAGAGTTTAGGTCATTTCACCTGGGTCCGACCAATAAGGTATGTTTGTGACGTGTTTAAAGACTTTAAGAATATTCTATAAAGGATCTCACAAATGTGAAACAAATTGATTGAGAGAATAAATTGATATTCCATATTCTGCAAAAAAAAAACAATAACTAAAAGAATATTTATTAACGGAACTGAAAATTGATGAAAAACAATTCTGTAGATTATGTGTGTTGCAAATTATTTATTATGTTTGAATTTAAATTAATATTTTTCAAAATTGATTTATTATACAAATCAAAATTAATATTATGACCCGCGTTGTAATTTTAAATTGTTATGGCTGAGGCTATTTATTAATAACACATAAAAAACTATTTCCTTTAAAAATGAGGAGATAGAGATTATTCTAATAACGATTATGCTAAAAAGCTTTGAAACATGAACGTGGACTTTTTAACAAACAAAAAAAAACATGAACCTAGACAAAAATTCCAAACTGAAAACGTTCATTATCCTTTCCCCCCATTCTAATGCTTGATCAAGAAGATATGAATACTCCAAATCTTCAAATCATTTCTGTAGAGAAGATAGTGGCTCGTTGAAGTAAACATGAAGACAAAATTGTGAAATACTTGCCACTTTTGTCTTTGATCGTTGACCAGAGGTTAACACTTTTCTCTTTATCAATTTGATCACGTTCACGAAAGAGGTTAACACAACACTCAGCATGGCTCTCTTCAATTGGTTTAGCTTTCTATATCCTCTCTTGTAGATCAGTTCCTTGAAATTCTTCAAGTTAGGGAATATGAAGAAATGAGAGAGAGATAGCTCCATGATTAAAAGACGTTGTCATGGCCTAAGAATTAATGGTTTAGAGATGAGATGTATACCCATAAGTGACATAGGGCTCAACACGGTGACGCATGTTCATTGTAGCCTTGTTGACTTCAAGGAAAACGCCATTGAGAATCTGCATTACACATTAATACTGCATCTTCAAGGAATTGTTGGCCAAAGCTAACCAAGATTTTTATATCCAGATCACCACTTGTGACCGGTATGAATAGCTTAAAAAATTTTGAAAAAGGAAAAAACGTTGGAGACCTCGAGAAACAGTGCAGCAAAGGTAACATCAGTGAAGTTTAAACTGGACATCATGAAGTCGCACTATGACTCCGTTTCCGAAGAACCCCACTCTCGTGAGCTCAAAGATGGTCTACATCCTCTACGGGTTTGTCTTCTATTCTTTATCTATCGATTGATTTTTCAATTTGAATCTGATCGTAGCTGAAACTTAAATCTCTGTTCGTCCAACTTTATATATGACGGTTTAGTGGAAGATTCGTATTATAAATCTATGTTATTTGGAGGTTTTTCGACTTTGTTTAGATGTAATTGAGCTCGGATTTTATAAAATTCTGCTGTAGTTGGATTTTTCGTATTCATGTTACTGATTGTAGCGAGAATAAGTCAGGTTGATTTAGAGAAAATGAGATCATTGCTACCATTGTTAAGATTTTATAGCTGGCTCAGTGGTTTTATGTTATTTTTATATCTTGGAAATGTGCAGTACAAGTTTGCGATTTGGTACACTCGTCGCACACCAGGGGTCCGGAGCCAGACCTCTTATGAGGATTACATAAAGAAGATTGTTGAATTCAGTACGGTAAGCTCAGAAATACTAATGGAAGTTGTATCTGCTACAGTAAACCAACTAAACTAGCTAAAATTCATATCCTTCAAGATGGTGCCAACTGCAATGGAGGAAAGTGGATCATACGTTTCTCAAAAGTTGTATCTGCTCGCTTCTGGGAGGATTTGGTGAGTTCATTTTCTTGTGGGCACTTTTATTGAGTATTGACACCGTTTTACTTTATCCAGACGGAGCCTTTTTGTAAATGCTTTGTATCTGGGAATCATGTTAAGACTCTTCCATCTATTTGTTTCTTCAGCTTCTTGCGTTGGTAGGTGACCAGCTTGATGATGCTAATAACATATGTGGGGCAGTACTTAGTGTCCGCTTTAATGAGGACATCATTAGTTTATGGAACCGCAATGCTTCTGATCATCAGGTTAGAAAACTATTCAAAATAAAAAAAACTCTCTCTATCCCTCTGTCTCTCTCCCTCGTATTGTTGGTTCTTACTCCGTGAAATGTTTTCTGTAAAACAGGCAGTGATGGGTTTGAGAGACTCAATCAAGAGGCATTTGAAGTTTCCTCATGCATATGTCATGGAATACAAGCCCCATGATGCTTCTCTTCGCGACAACTCTTCCTACAGAAACACATGGCTGAGAGGATAGGTTCAAAGCGAATGATTGTATCATGTCTTCTGCAACCTGGGAATATATCTGGATTGAACCCTGTGTATCCAATACCATACTGTACCAAAGGCTTTCAATCTCAGAAACAAAAATTCCCGATTACTTCTTTGCCATTAGGTATTCAATGTCTTCTTGTTACATTTAGCGGTTTGAGTTTTGTTTGATACTATAGATTCATTTTCATAGAAAACTTGAGCTCACGTACTGGTTTACATTATGAATCATGTCTCAAACAGAGTAACAGTAACAGTGTCAGTACACAATTTCAGGAGAAGACAATATTCTGTTCTTAAAGCTTGACTAGAAAAATAAAAGAGGTACTTTTCAAGCAAGCAAAGTGTGTTTAGAGCTACAAGAGAAATAGAAGAGTAAACCACAAGAAACAGAACAAAGAAGAGAAGAGAAAATGTCATTTGGGGCATGGAGCTAATAGCCTCAGACAACTAACAAATCTTTCTCTAGATAAATACTCAAATTTGGGACGTAAAGCGGTTCAACAACAGACCAACAAGTGTCTGTCACTGGTTAATTAAGTTTTTTCGTTTTTATGGGTATCCACAAATAGGAAAGTTGTAACTTGCAAGTAAAATGAAAGTTGACTCTGCTCTGCATTATGAAAAAAAGAACACTTACTTCTCCCAGTCGAGATTTGATAAACCTACTCATGATACAATTGGTTCGTCTGCTATTATGAAAACAAATCGGTCATATCATAACATAATCAGTTCATAAAGCATTGTGAGTTTAAATTACAAAATCAGAAAACATGAGAAAGCGGGATAAGCGGAGGCCTAAAGCTCTGGCTTCATCACGACCTTCTTCTTCTTCTCCTTTTTGAAAGCCTTGTGGAAGGATTGCTTAGGCATGCTTGAAAAGATTTAACATAAATGAGCTAACGACAACAACCAACAATTAAAACAGATATAAAGATATGATGAAATTAGGATACCTTGGCTGAGGCATGGAGCTAGTAGGCGCAGACAACTCACACAGCTTTGTTTTCTGTTATATATATATATATATATATATATAACTTGTAAGAAATCAATGAATAAACAAGAATTACAAAGGTTTCAAGAATAATAACC
This sequence comes from Cardamine occulta, assembly GCA_028015245.1. Classification (NCBI taxonomy): domain Eukaryota; kingdom Viridiplantae; phylum Streptophyta; class Magnoliopsida; order Brassicales; family Brassicaceae; genus Cardamine; species Cardamine occulta. The sequence goes on along the minus strand of CM051382.1, from coordinate 18,098,644 downwards.
TGAATTTCAGATTCAGAGTCGGCTAAGGCTCGCTTCCCAGCTTTCTCTTTTCTTTCTAAGAACATCTTATAATGTTTCCTGTTCGTAATAATAGGTCGAGGATGACGAAGACGTCTCAAATAACCACCACAACAAACATTACGAGCAACTTTAGGGGAGAAACGACGGCGCTTTATCTTATTCATCGCTGTGAGAAATCAAAGCCTCCAACACCACCACTTCCGGGACGATGGCAATCCTAGTTCTATATATATATAAGGAACTAGTATTAATCTATACTATATAAAAAGTTTGATAATTTCAGTTGAAATTTTAAGTAATTTTCAGTAGGTTAACTTTTTTTTTTTTTAATAGAGGAATGTTAGTAGACAAATCATTATCATTTTGTGAAAAATAGTTTTATCGATTATTTATAGATGAATTTTTGCTACGGATCCGGATGTAAACTCTTGCACTTAAATTTATTTATTTATTTTTTTTTTTTTGGCACTTAAATTTATCTATAGATATTTTCTTATAACGAAAATAGTTCTCAAATAAGTCTTTCTTTTTCAATGTTCGATCCAAAATGTATAACATGAATCATGATCGTCTGTATTGAATAAAAATTGGCATCCACTTTTTCAAGAAGAAAGAGAAAAAAGAAGAAAAGAAACCTTCCTATATTTACAATGAATAAGTCTATCTCTAACTCTGGAATATAACAAAATCTGTGATAATCATATCATTGTAGCCGAGAAGTCACATTGATGAAGGTATCTTCAGGACAAGGAATCGTTAAGCCACCCATTGGATGATCGAACCCAAACAGTTCCTCCGATTTACTGAGCAGAGCTTGAAAAGAAGGCTGATTTAAATATGAGATTGGCACCAAAAATCTCTTCTTCTGGCTCTCTCCTACGTACACCGCAAGAAATCCTTTTGGTGCCGCCGAGGTGGAGCGGCTTAGAATCTTCTTTGCACCCAATAGACTTCTCACGAAAGCCATTTCTAATTTTTGTATGAAAAGTTGAAATCTTTTGAAGCTTTTGAAGATGTATGAAAAGATTTAAGTTATTGGCTATATTGCTTGCTTGTTGGTTGATGATAGAAAAGAATGGTTTATGTGAATTATATATAGAAAGATCAATGACTGAGTTTGAAACCACTCTGTACATAATCTCTGAAACTTGTGGTTTTCGAGTGTGGGACATAGTAGAACAGATTTCACATGTTATGTCTTAGCCATTTGGAAAAGATGCATTAATGCAATTTGTCTTAATGTAGAAATGAAATTCACAAGGGACTGTTTTCTCAATGTTTTGTTTGGATAAGACATGCTATTATCAATAATAAAGACCAGCAAGTTTCTTTTCTACATGTTCTGTGATGATCCTCTTCTCTTATCTCGGTGGTTGAAGTTGATTAATTTAGAAATTATATATAGTGGGGACTTGGAGTTTCTCAACAACAGAACAACAAGTCGCTGTTTTTGGTTAAGTTGTTATTTTATGATGTCAATTAATAGGATAGCACATGATAGTTACAAGTAAAAAGATTGAATATTTCATTTTTTTTTCTCTTCATTTATTATTATACAGACATGGATAAAACAAACAGAATATGCTCGTTAGCTTTTGTTGCATTTCATCTATCATATCTAGAAGACAGAACCATGTGAAACTCTCTTTGTGTATGTCCCTTACTTTCAATGGTTTCAGGGTGGGGTTTTAAGTCCATTGATCTATTTATACATCCAGAATAGAACCAACTCTTCAAAATCACCACGTAGTAAAGCAATCCAAACCTTGAATCTGACTATCTGAGCATCTAAGCTTTATCAGAAGCTCCAAATCTAGTTTCTTCAGACACAAGAAATGGCTTTATTCAGAGGTCTTTTGAGTGAAAATAAGATGATCGGCATTTCTATAGAGGCTACAAGCAAAAGAGAGTGATGGAATCACTAAAACCTCTCGGTTTTGTTATTGAAGAACTAAAAACCGAATCAAAGCGCATGCCTTTGGCTTCTTCTCTTAGACACTGACTTCACAACGAACCCAAAAATGGCCCCTCTATTGAACAACTTTGGCCACTCCAAAAGAATCTTCTATTTGTGGATCATCAAAAAAAAAAAAAAAAAATATATATATATATATAAGTGACAGAGACATGTTATTCTGTTGTTGGACAACTTCATGTCCCCACTTCAAATTCTTATTACAGAAATTAGAAAATAGAATCATCACAGAACATGGAGAAGAAAAACTTGCTTGTATTTATTATTGACAATAGCATGTCTAATCTAAAAAAACATTGAGAAAACAGTCCCATTGTTAGTTGCATGTGGAGTTTATTTTTAGTTTATAGTCCTACACTCAATTAATCATCTCACTTTGTAGATGGTAAAGACAGAGCCATGTGATACTTTGTTCTAGTCTAACCCCACATTTGTAGACCACAAGTTTCAAGGATTTTTCAGAGAGGTTTCAAACTCATTCATTGATCTTTCTATATATACACATAACCCATTCTTTCTATCATCAACCAAAAACAAGCAATCTATTCAATAACTTGAATATTTCCATACATCTTCAAAAGCTTGAAAAGAATTTCAACCTTTTTCATACATACAAAAAATAGAAATGGCTTTCGTGAGAAGTCTATTGGGTGCAAAGAAGATTCTAAGCCGCTCCACCGCAGTAGCCTCGGCTGCACCGAAAGGGTTTCTTGCGGTGTACGTTGGAGAGAGCCAGAAGAAGAGATATTTGGTGCCAATCTCATACTTGAACCAACCTTCGTTCCAAGCTCTCCTAAGTAAATCCGAGGAAGAATTTGGATTCGATCATCCAATGGGTGGCTTAACGATTCCATGTCCTGAAGATACTTTCATCAATGTGACTTCTCGGCTCCAATGATGATTATTAGAGATTTTGTTCTTTCTGTGTAAAAATAGGAGGATTTTTTTCTTGAAAGAGTTGTTCTAAAAGTTTAGAGAGTGGATCCAATTTTCTATTCAATAGAAACGATCATGATTCATTTCAATACATATTTTGGATATTACTGAACAAATAAAACATCAAATGAAGAATTATTTTAATGATCAAATAAAGTTATATTGCTTAACTATCATCCGGATCCGTTGTGCAATGGTAGCGCGTCTGACTCCAGATCAGAAGGTTGCGTGTTCGATTCACGTCGGGTTCAAAATCCCGATCTCTCTCCGGATATCTTTTTTACTGCTATTTCCGTTTTTGACTTTTGCTGCGGAATTCTTATTATTATTCTTAACGGAGAAATTCAGAGCCGGTTTTATTCGGTTTTCGTTTCTTATTCTGACCCACCCTCTGAACCAATACACAATTCCATTGATTCCAATAAAACTCATGAATCAAAATCAACCAAGGATAAAATTGCAATATTCATTTACCAACTATGATGTTTTCCCAGATCATATTGAGAGTCTCTTGTCGTTGTAAGAGCATTCATCGCTCAATGCAATTCATCATTATGGGATTCTTAAGCTTCTTTGATGTCTTTAGGACTTTCTTGTCATGATTTGTGATCATTCCATCCTTATTTTGAACCTACCACAAAATCTTGTGTATATAACAATGTTCATATTGCAACTGTTTCTAGCATTTGTCATGTGAGCCACTAGTCCAGAACAAGTGAAAGACGCCTTGGGGATGCCTTCAGGGTTTCTTGGAATGTAAGCAAACGCAATCTTCAAAACACGTAGATGAACTTTTTAGCTCTTTATTCTTGAAAGAGTTGCTCTAAGGTGCCTTTAATGTGCATGATCATATTGATAAAAATTGATAGACAATTACTTCTAGAGAGAGTTTGTTTCACAGGATAGGAAATTGAATGTTAATCGGTATTTAGTAATACAAACTTAATTCTTTTTGTACATATTTTCAGCAGCTTTCGTTTATTAAACTGGTTTAGATATGGGTGATGTGGTAACCTAAATGAAACTTAAGCTCAAGAATTTGTTTGTATTGACACCATTGTTTCTTACACGAAAAAGTTATTCACATTTGAGTTTTGTAACCTCTCTTTTCACAAATAAAGAGGGAAATTCTAACGTATATACAATGACTTCACTACAAGAAAACACGCTAGAACAGACGGAAAAATCCGTCGGAATTGGCCAATTCCGACGGATTTTCGACGGAATTTTCCGTTTGTTCTATCTCGTCGGAAATCCGTCAAAAATTGAAACGGATTTCCGACGGACACATGCCGATGGATTTCCGACGGACACATGCCGATGGATTTCCGACGGACATATTTCCGACGGACACATGCCGATGGATTTCCGACGGACATATTTCCGACGGACACATGCCGATGGATTTCCGACGGACATATTTCCGACGGACACATTTCAAACAGATTTCTGACGGATATATAATTTTATTAATAATATTAATAATATTTAATTAATTGTAATTAATATTAATTAATTGTAATTAATATTAATTAATTTGGAATAAATATAAATTAAGATTTAAAATTATAATTATAAAGAAATTTTAATTATAAAATTTTAATTACAATTAAAATTAAAATAAAAAATAAAAAATTCTTCTTCTTCTTCTTCTTCTTTTAATTTTTTTCTTCTAAAATGAGAAATGAATTCGCTGAGAAGAAGAAGTGATATATAAAAACAAAATTCCGACGGATATATCCGTCAGAATTCTGTCGGAACTGGCAAAAAATTAATATTTGCCAGTGTTTTTCAAAAATATTTGGAACATTCGCGCCTATATTTTTTGCTATCCGTCGGAAATTTCCGACGGATAGGAAAAAATTTAAACAAATTTAATTCACGCGGGCAACTTACGCGGTCAAATTTTCATTTTCCGTCGGATTTCCGACAGTTTTGTGGTTTCACGTGTCTCGTTCTAAGATTTAGTCTGACATATGACTTGACAAGCCAAAAAAACAAATTTCGTCAAAAATCTGTCGGAAATCCATTAAAAATCCGTCAGAAAATTTCAGACGGATTTCCGAAGAAATATAAATCCATCGGAAAATTTCAGACGGAATCGTCAATTTTCAACGGATTTCTGACGGAATATAAATCCGTCGAAAAATTTCAGACGGATTTCAGACAGATTTCCGACGGAATCGTCAATTTTCATGTCTATCGGAAATACCGTCGTAAATCTGTCGGAATTTTCTGACGGATTTATATTCCATCGGAATTTTCTGACGGATTTATATTCCGTCGGTTTTGCGGTAAATTTCTTGTAGTGCTTATTGTATGATCTCTAACTATTGTTAGTTTTCTTCTTCTTTTGGAACATCATTATTGGAGCCGAGAAGTCACATTGATGAATGTATCTTCAGGACAAGGGATTGTTAAGCCACCCATTGGATGATCGAATCCAAACTCTTCCTCGGATTTGCTGAGAAGAGCTTGAAAGGAAGGCTGGTTTAAATATGAGATTGGCACCAAATATCTATTCTTCTGGACCTGGTCTTCACCAACGTACACTGCAAGAAACCCCTTTGGTGCTGAAATTGTCATTTTGCTTGTAGCCTCTACAGAAAGGCTAATGATCTTCTTTGCACCCCTTGCACCCAAGAGAGCTCTGAACAAAGCCATTTCTTGTGTCTGGAAAAACTGAATTTGATGCTTCTGATAAAGTTTAGGTGCTCAGATTCAAGGCTTGGATTGCTTTACTAATTGGTGAAGAGTTGGTTCTGTCTGTAGGTGTATAAATAGATTGATGAAAGACTTAAAACCACCCTGGAAACATTTAAAGTAAGGGACATACTCAAAGAGAGTTTCACATGGTTCTGTCTTCTAGGTATGATTGATGAAAAATTGACAAGCACTTCACAAGGGTTTGTTTTCTCCATGTCTGTATAATAAATGAAGAGAAGAAATTGTCATGTGTGGATATCATCAAAGAACAACTTAGAGAGTGACATAGACTTATTGTTCTGTTGTTGAACAACATCAGGTCCACACTTCAATTTCTTATTAAATCCATTTCGACTGTAGAGGTTAGAGTACAATAGGACAAAGAACCAACCACCTAATTATCATAGAACTTGCTTGTCTTTGTTAATTAAAATATAGGGCACCTCTTAACTCAGAAACATTGAGAAAACAAGCCCTTATGAATTTCATATGTTCATATGGAGATTATACAAGTAGACAAATTGCATTAATGCATCTTTTCCAAATGGTAAAGACATAACATGTGAAATCTGTTCTACTCTGTCCCACATTTGTAAACCACAAGTTTTAGAGATTATGTACAGAGTGGTTTCAACTCATTAATTGATCTCTCTATATATAATACGCATAAACCATTCCTTCTATCATCAACCAACAAGGAAGCAATATATCCAATATATCCAATATATCCAATAACTTGAATATCTTTTCATACATCCTCAAAAGCTTCAAAAAAATTTCAATCTTTTTCATACAAAAATAAAAATGGCGTTCGTGAGAAAAAGATTCTAAGCCGCTCCACCGCAGTAGCCTCAGCTGCACCAAAAGGGTTTCTTGCGGTGTCCGTAGGAGAGAGCCAGAAGAAGAGATATTTGGTGCCAATCTCGTATTTGAACCAACCTTCTTTTCAAGCTCTGCTCAGTAAATCGGAGGAAGAGTTTGGATTCGAGCATCCAATGGGTGGCTTAGCGATTCCTTGTCATGAAGAGACCTTCATCAATGTGATTTCTCGGCTCCAATAATGATGACCTACCTTTTTGTTCTGTTCCAGAGTTAGAGATAGACTTATTCATTGTAAATATAGGAGTTTTTGTTTTTTTCCTCTTTCTTCTTGGAAGAGTTGTTCTGAAATTGGATGCCAATTTTTATTCAATAGAGACGATCATGATTTGTGTCAAACAGTTTGGGTTCAACAGTGCCACAATTTTAATTATAAGAAAATATCATTAGATAAAACTAAGTGCGAGAGTTTAACAACATGATGCATGGCGCAATGGTAGCGTCTGACTCCAGTTCAGAAGGTTGCTTGTTCGATTCACGTAGGGTTCAAACTCCCGATCTCTTCACTTTTGTTGCGTTTCATCCACGTTAGTTCGTTAAACTAGGAAGCTAATCTGATTCTCTTAACCGAAAATCTTTGTTCCGGTCTGAATTGAATTCTGGTCTCTAACAAACACTGGTCCTAGCCTATAGTACCTAGGTTTCTTCCCAATTTTTTTTTTTTTTTTTTTACTAAACACGTTTTTTTATATTTAAATAAACATAATTTTGTTTTATTCGTATATATATGTTTTCAGTCTAAGGTTGATTATTATATACGGTTTAAATAATTAAATTTTTTTTTAATAGTTGGATAAGCAAAGAAAATTTTCAAATGCGTATATATAGATAGGTTTGGAAGCTAAGGGAAGATAAACAATTGGGTGTTCGTTTAACCAAAAAAAAGAGGAAAATTAGGGTTTGAAGAAAGTATACTGGTGTTGCGATCCGCCATGGATTCAGATGTTCAGAATCATGTCGGCGAGAGAAGATTCTCTGGCTTTATTCCTGTGGATGTAGTGTGGAATATTCTCTCAAGACTGCCTGCGAAATCAGTTGTGAGATTTCGTTCCGTCTCTAAGCTTTGGTCTTCCTTGACAACCAACCCATATTTCATCAACTCGTTCCCTGCACTGCCCTCAGCTTCAAGCCCATGTGTTCTGATAATCTTCCAAACAGGAAAGAAGATATTCGTTTTCTCGTTTCCGCAACACCAAAACCTCATCGATCCTTATCCTCGGGTTGAGCGTTATGAAGTGACAAACCCTTATGATTGTGACTTAGCCTGTTCTCATCCTGTTCACGGCTTGATTCTCTTCGAGACTTGTGAAAATGTAGTGCTTTGGAACCCTACCATGAGACGGTTCTTACCTTTACCTAAACCTGAAAACAGCTTGAGACACTTGAAAGTGCTTTTGGGATATGATCCGACTGAATGTAAACATAAAGTACTAAGCTTTGGTAAAGATGCAAAGGTTAGCGTTCTTGCATTGGGATCAGCTCAAGAATCATGGAGGATGATCAGTGAAGCTAGTCCTAAACAATATTTCCCTTATATAGGTTGTCAGAATGGGAGATGCATTAATGGAATTATTTATTATGAAGCTTATGTTGATGTGAGTATGAAGATTGTTATAATGAGCTTTGATGTCAGATTTGAAACGTTCAATTTGATTGAATTTCCGACGAATGATCCCATTAGTAATCCCTTTTTGATGATGATACCTTATGAGGGAAAGTTAGGTTTAGTTAAATCTATGGCCACTGGTGTTAACATATGGATTTTGGAGGATGCAGAAAACCAGAAATAGTCATATAAAATCGTTCATTACCCTCCGTCTGACAAGGAATGGATGACTTAAGATTTGATTGGGGTTACTAGTGGTGGTGAGCTTGTTTATACACCGAGTATTATGTATGAATCGTTCCATGTTGTGTATTTTGATCTGAAGAGAAGGAGTATAAGAGAAACTGGGACTGAAGGAATTAGACGACTTGAAGGAATTAGATTCGGTTCTCTCAATGATTTTGATCTGAAGAGAAGGAGTATAAGAAAAACTGGGATTGAAGGAATTAGACGACTTGAAGGAATTAGTCGAGTTGAAGGAATTAGATTCGGTTCTCTCAATGATTTTGATGTTTTCCCAGATCATATTGAGAGTCTCTTGTTTGTGAGCATTCATCGCTCAATGCTATTCATCATTTATGGGATTTTTAAGCTTTTTTTTTTTATGTCTTTAGGCTTTTCTTGTCATGATGATCTGTGATAATTCCTTAATTTGAATCTATCACAATATCTTGTATATATAAGAGCACCTCCATCAACGTAATAAGAATGAAGTATGAGAGAGAAAGGACTGGGTTTCTCGTTTGAGAAACTTTAGATATAGGTGTGAGAAACCCAAACAACACATGTCCTTCTATTAATGGTCCAATTAGATTAGAAATCTAAAATATAATTGTATAATTAAAATATTAATTTTTGTTTTAGCTCTTTATTTTTTAAAGAGTTGATATGCTCTAACATAAATAAATGATGTGACAAATTTTGAGTTGAAAAATTTCAACGCTATGAAAAACAATTTGGGTGATTTTGATGTGTCAAAAACTGATTGGATCGAATAAAATATTTTCTTTTCCTATTTTTTTTCTTTTTCCAGCACTCGATTTTTTTTTAAAACAAAGATATATATAGGGATACATGACATTATCTAATTGGTTGCACATATTTTATGATTTTTTTTCTATCCCAATTCTTTAACATCAATTATTTTATAATAATTATAATTAAATATATATAATTTTTATATCAAATTTTTTTATTTTTCATATTCTATAAATAGAGACTTGTTTCATTTATTTTGGACACACAAAAAAATCTCATCTTTTTAACTATTCGTATTCGATTGGTATCCAAACTTTTGTTTTTTTTAAATATCGTATTTTTTTAATGGATCCAAACAATAATCTTTTCAACACCCAAAATTTTTTTAATTATCCTTTTAACTACCAAAATCCCATCAATTATCAGTTCCAAAATCAATCTCCCAACCAACCCCAACATATACCGAATTATGGTTATCCACCAATTTTTTTCATACCGTCAGTTGTTCTAAACTATCGTCTATATTATGGATCGATGATATCATATTCATCTCAAGCACCCTCTTATTCTTCTGCTCTAACAGGTAATGAAACTGATTCGAATGTTGGAGCAACTGATTTTTCCGAGTTTTCTACACAAATGGCTCTTGGTGGTATAAGTGGTGTTTATGAAGCCATTGCAGATGCAGAAGATTCAATCTCTGCTCGCTGGAGAAGCCCTAAATGGATCACTGAGCAAAATTTGGTGCTACTCAGTGGGTGGATTAAATATGGAACACACAACATTGTTGGAAAAAGCAAAAAATGTGAATCATATTGGGGGAAAATTGCTTAGTACTGTAATGAACATTGCTCATTTGATCTTCCTCGTGATGGAGAATCTTGCAGAAATCACTACTACTACGTGAACAAAAGTTTGAGCAAATGAGTTGGCGCTTACGAAAAAATTTATTTGCAAAAAAATCACTATATCTTATTTTTATTTATTTGCAAAAAATTTTTTTTAATAAAAACGAAAACAAAAATAAAATTATTTAGTAATTTTATTTATTTTAATTTCATTTAATATTAGTTGTGATTAATATTATGTAATCACAAAAAACATAAACATAAATAAAATAAAAATATGAAATAAAAATGGTGGGGTAAGGTGTTGTAAATTTATTAAACAAAACTATTGTAAAGAGTAAAAGTTAGGTAGGTGTTGAATTATGATGTGGAAGAGAGAGAAAATGACGTGGAGTCTTAAAAAGGAAAAAGAGGATGTTGTAAAATTATAACATTGTACATAGTCTAAAATGTTAAAAAATTGAGTGCCTTTAGTGTGATCATATTAATACATTTCGGATCGATTACTGCAAACATAATAAAGCCAAGACTATTGTAAACATCAAAGTTTACATAACTCAAAATAATAAAAAATCATATAAAAATATAATAAGATAGAATAAAAAGAAAGAAATTTAAAATGTTGGTTATCGAAATATATATATATATATAAGTTTCCATAAAATATTACTTTACCATTTAGTAAATATATTAAATTTGATTTAAAAATACAAATGGGTATTTAAGTGGATGACTTTTTTTTTGCTTGATAGTAAAATATGAATTTACCATTTTTTTCTTGATAAAAAGGGAATATATTGTTGAGAATAGGGTTTGAATCAACGATAAGTATTGTTGAGCAACCAGCCATGGATGAACAAGAGAAGTGCAAGGGAGAGATGCAGAGAGTAACACATGATAAGAATGATGATGTTAATGATAGATCTCAACCACACCCGATTCCTCTCGATCTAATGTTGGAGATACTCTCAAGACTTCCTGCACAATCTATTGGGAGGTCTCGGTGTGTGTCAAAGCTCTGGTCTTCCTTCAGTACACTTCAAAGGTTCATCAACTCTTACGCGACTCGGTCCTCTGCTCGGCCATCGAGCTTCTTTTCATATTCAGTGTAAAAGGCCATCGATTCGTGTTCTCGTTTCCTCAACACCAGAATCCTGACGGGTCTTATTCACTGGCCTACAGTTAAGATCATATTACAAACTTTAAAGATTGGGAAAACGGTAGGACATACTCTAGCGTCCAGGGATTGATTTTACTAAACAGTTTTGTAATTTGGCGGTTTCTAACCTTCCCACAGCCCAAAACAAAAAAAACTGGGATAACGGAATGTTTCTTTTAGGATACGATCCAGTGGAGGGTAAACACAAAGTACTGTACCTATCTACCAGAGATTCTGAACAGCCTCAGGTTCTTACATTGGGAGCTCAAGAATCATGGATAACAATACCCAAAGGTCGTAGCCCCAGTCATGGGGCTCCCATAGGCATAAGTTGGGGGCGAATATATCCTACTAGATGCGTTAATGGTTTCATCTATTATGAAACTTATTATGGTGGTGGTGGTGGTAAAAGCCGTCTCGTGAGCTTTGATGTTAGATATGAAAAGTTTAATTCCATAAAGCATTCGTTTATTACAAGAGTTCTCATAGGATAGTAGTTTATGAGGGAAGGTTAGCATTAGTTTTATGGTAGTTTATGATGGTAGTACTAGTTCTCATAGGATATTGATCTATGGATTTTGAAAGATGCAAATGGACACGAATGGACGTATAAACGTTTTTGTGTACCTCTTCCTACGGGAGATAGGAAGCCTAACCTACCTTTTAGGGGTGTTAGTGATGCTGGTGAGTTTATTTTTGCACCATGTGATTTTGGTTCATCAAACTCGTATTATATTCTATATTTTGATCCTAGGAGAAATAGTGTTAGAGAAGCCTTGTTTGAAGGAATTTTGGGTAGTGAATTAGAAGCCGTTATGGTCTTTATAAAAAGGATATTCCACATTCCTTTGTTGTTATTCCAGATCATCGTTCAATGCTTTTCAATTTTTATTTTCTTTGTTTTCCTTTTCAATGATTCTCTTTATGTCTTTGAATTTTTCTTGCACAAGAAATCTACCGCAAAACCGATGGAATTTCCGACGGAGAATAATTCCGTCGGAAATTTCCGACGGCTTCCCGAGATTAGAAAATTCTGGGAATCCCTCGGAAATCCGTTGGAAATTTCCGACGGAAATCCAAGCCGTTATATTCCGACGGTTTTCTGACGAAGTTTCTGACGGAAATTTATATTCTGACGGATTTCCGACGGATATCTATGCCGTTATATTCTGACGGATTTCCGACGGCTTCTGGAAATATGTCGGATAATATAAACGTTAATGTAGCCGTTGAATTTACCGTTGTAAACCGACGGATTTCTGACGGAAACGAGTTTTTATATATGTGTTTCCCTTCCTCCATCCCATTACACAATAATCTTAATTTCATATCTCTCTCTCATTTCTTGTTTACTTAATACGAATTCTATAAAAAAAGTGAAAAATATGTCTAGATATTTTCGATCATGGATGGACGAACCATTGATGGATCCGGAGATGAACAACTTGAACGAGGAGTATGCACGAGGCATATACGAGTTCATGGAAGTGGCGGGAAAGCAACCGCGTGTTCAAAAATTAGGTAAGTTAAAATGTCCATGTTCAATTTGTAGGAATTCTCGTAATGTTGCGATAGAGATAGTTTGGCATCATTTGTATAGTAATGGGTTTACGCCTGGTTACAAGATATGGTATTTACATGGAGAAAAAAATGTTGAGTATGGTAGTACTAGTGAACCAACTGTCTCAGATTGTTTAGGAGGTAGCACGGAAGTAGATGTAGGTGTAGGGAGCGTGCAGATAGTGAATGATGCATTTAGAGAGAATGTCGAGTTTAGCGGTGAAGAAAAAGATAGGTTCGAAGAACCTAATCTAGAAGCAAGAAGATTTTTTGATATGTTAGATGCTGCAAAGCAGCCACTATATAAAGGGTGTAAAGAAGGTCATTCGCATTTATCATCTGCAAGTAGATTAATGACGATTAAGACGGATTACAATTTGGCAGAGGAGTGCGTTGATGCGATAACAGATTGGGCGAAAGATTTATTGCCAGAAGATAATCTTTTACCCGGATCATACTACGAGGTACAAAAACTTGTATCTGGTCTTGGGTTACCGTATAAGGTAATAGATGTGTGCATCGACAACTGTATGCTATATTGGAGAGAAGATGAAAACCGCAAAAGATGTAGATTTTGTCGTAAACCACGGTATCAGGAAAGTAGTGGCAGAATTCAAATTCCATATAAACGTATGTGGTATTTACCAATAACAGAGAGGTTGAAGAAGTTATATACTTCTGAGCGCACGGCAGAGCCAATGAGATGGCATGCAGAACATCGTCAAGATGGAGATATTACACATCCTTCAGACGCAGAAGCTTGGAAACATTTTCAATCATTGTATCCGGATTTTGCCTATGAGCGAAGGAATGTGTACCTCGGGTTATGTACAGATGGTTTTAATCCATTTGGGAAGCATGGAAGGAAGTATTCGTTATGGCCCGTAATTGTAACCCCTTACAATTTGCCTCCATCTCTGTGCATGCGTAGAGAGTTTTTATATCTCTCGATTCTTGTTCCCGGCCTAGAGCATCTGAAGAAATCACTTGATATATTCCTCCAGCCATTGATCTATGAGTTACAAATGCTATGGGAGCATGGTGTGGAAGCGTACGATGTTTCAACCCAGCAAAACTTTAAGATGCGTGCGGTGCTTATGTGGACCATAAGCGATTTTCCAGCATATGGTATGTTATCTGGATGGACAACACATGGGAGATTATCGTGTCCGTATTGCCAAGACAACACTGATGCATTCTAACTGAAGCACGACAAAAAAAGTTGTTGGTTTGATTGTCATAGGAGATTTTTACCGAGTGATCATCCGTATCATCGTTCGAGAATAATGTTTACGAAGGGTAGGCAAGTTTTTGATGGTCCACCGCCTGAGATAGACGGTGAGACTTTATTGAAGCAGTTGAGAGATTTTAGTGCTGAGACGACTCCTTATTGTGGGGGTAATGGACATGAACCTATTTATGGTGTCGGTAAATTTCATAGCTGACACAAGAAGAGCATATTTTGGGATTTGCCATACTGGAAGAACCATTTATTGCGGCATAATCTTGATGTGATGCACATTGAGAAGAACTTCTTTGAGAACATCATGAACACTGTCTTAAACGTCCAAGGGAAGACGAAAGACAATATGAAATCTAGATTAGACTTGCCAGCATATTGCGATCGAGGTTTTCTTGAAGTGCTCCCAAATGGTCAATGTCCATTTCTTGAAGTTCTTCCATTCGCTTTTGCTCATCTTCTTCATAAAGACGTCCACCAAGCAATTGCAGGAGTAGGTGATTTCTTTCGCGATTTATGCACAAGAACACTTACTGTTGAGGGAATCCAAAATTTACAGGCCAATATCCCGGTGATCCTTTGTAATTTGGAGAAGATATTTCCACCATCTTTCTTTGATGTGATGGAACATCTTCCGATCCACCTCCCACGAGAAGCAGAACTAGGAGGCCTGGTTCAATACCGTTGGATGTATCCATTTGAGCGGTATATGTTTCATCTGAAGAAAAAGGTTAAGAATTTGAGTAGAGTAGAGGGATCTATTATCGCCCAGAGCATCAACGAAGAGGCCTCACAGTTTGCTGAATATTATTTTCCGTCAGAAGTTTGTACGAAGAGTAGACGTCCTAGACGCCATGATGATCGTGGTGAGAGAGCGATTTACCCCGTCGTTGTTCCAGAGTTATTTTCCCAAGTTGGGCGAGTAAGTGGGAAAGGAAAAAGGCGTAAATTATCTCAAGAGGAGTTTAAACACTTGCTTACGTATATCCTAACCAATTGTGAAGAAATTACGGAATACGAAAGGTAAACAAAAATTCTTTTGTGTCATTTAATGTATAGTTAATTATTTTATATGTTTTTATTAACTTGTCAACAATTGTGGTTTTCGTACAGGATTTACATGGCTTTAATACGCGGGTACTATATGGATAAGACAGAAGACGAGCTTGAAGTCCATAAGGAGGAGGAATTTATGCCTTGGTTGCAGTTTTACGTAAGTGTTTAAAAACGCTAAATCATTTAATAAATATTTATTTTTAATACTAATTTGTAACTTATTTTTGTAGGTTTCTGAAGGAGTAAGAAGCGGACAGACATTTCCCACATGGTTATTGGAATTTGTTAATGGTCCAAACTACATTGTAACTTCTTATCCTAGATACTGCAGTCGTGGATATAGGTTTAGGGTTCATGACGAGAGAAGGACAACGCAAACTTCAAATTCTGGTATTTCAGTGAAATCTGGTAATGATGTTTACTACGGCGTTCTTCAAGAAATATTGGAAGTGCGGTACCCAGGAATGTTAGACTTGAGATGCATTGTTTTCAAGTGTGATTGGTATGATTCAACACTCGGTCATGGGCTTCATGTGGACCAATTTGGTGTTACGTCTGTTAATTCAAGTCGGAAACTAGAATCGTATGACCTATTCATTCTAGGATCACAAGCTGAGCAGGTAGGGTACAAATATTAGTGTAATTAATACTCAATTCATTATTTTGGTTTAATACTTACAAATTAATATGTTTTTTTAGGTGTGCTATATTCGTTACCCTCGAATTACACGGCGGACAGATTTTTGGCGCACAGTTACTACAGTAACCCCGAGAGGAAGAATTTATGGAGTTGCAGAACACGATCCTTTACAGCCAGCAGAAATTGTTCCAATGGATCCAGTTGAGCCTTCTTGTGCTCTGGATCTTGTTGTTGATTTCACACAATTTGGTTTAGTTTTTTCCGAATCAGAAGAAGAACAAGGTGAATTTTATGAGGATTCAGACTCAATTCCATCTGAGGGATCAGCATCATCATCTAATGAAGATTAGTTATATGTGTGTTTTGTATTATTTTTTATTTTTACAGAAAGGTGTAAAATTGTTTTGTTTTTGTATTTTATTTAATTTTAACATTACGGTGTAAACCATAGGTCCTCGAAGACCATAGCTGCCGAGTATTTTATAAGCTCAACTTCAGCTTTGTATATTTTTCCAAGTTTTAATAAAATAAGATTTTGCCAAAAATATATATTCCCTAAACAAACACCTTAACAAACCCACAAAACACATTAAACCACTTTAACATTAAACCACATATAAACCCTTATCCGTCGGAAAGTCCGACGGATTTCCGACGGAAAGATAATTTAAAACCTTAAACACGAACACGTGTTTTCGTAAAAAATACCAATATCCGTCAGAAAACCGTCAGAATTTCCGATGGATTTCTGACGGTTTTGGGGGTTTTTTTAATTTAATTTTTATAGACACTTGTAACCCTAAAACCGTAGGACATCCGTCGGTTTTTCCGACGGATTTCCGACGGTTTTGGGGGTTACATGGTTAACTTGTAATTTCTTGTACATCAAGATAATGTTAACAACAAACTTTGACAAAATAAACTAAATTATGTGATATATAACATATTTTCAAAAGGAAAAAATTTTAGACATGGTTTGACCGAAAATGTTTGATAGATAAACGTATAGTTAACATACAAGTTTACCAAACACGAAATAATCATATAAACTTTTGAAATTTGTCAAATGAAGAATTTCTGTAAGTTATTTGTGTTTGAAATCATGAATTTATAATACTAAAAACATATGTTTACTGAAACGGTGCATAAATAACCACTAAAACCACAAACCCGTCGGAAATCCGTCAGAAATTTCCGACGGATTTCCGACGGTTTTGTGGTAACACGTGTCCCCGTTTAAGGATTGACTGGCCAATCAGAAGACATGCATATTTATATTATCGACATCGTCTTCTTCCTCCTCAGTTTCGCAGACAAGTTTCCAAAACCTCAAAATCGCCAAAAATTGCCATATCTTCCTTACAACCGTTGATCCATCATCCAAATGTCTAACAATCCCCCAAACATGTAAGTTTTTTAGTTTATATTATGGATTGTTAAGTTTTTAGTTAGATTGATTAGTTTAGAAAATTAGAATTGTTAGATTTAGGTTTGTAATGTTAGATTTAGGATTTGGTTTGTTAGTTTTAAGATTTACCTACTTTATAACATGGATTGTTAGATAAATGATTTTGATTTGGAATTTTAGATTTATTAGAATTTGTGGTTGAATTATTATGTTAATTAGTATTAAGTTTTGTTATGTTTATTGAAATTATTTGTTTTGTTAATTAGATAATTTATTTAACTTATGTATAATTATTTTCATGCATTAAAATTTTCTTAATTTTTGTATGAATTATTATGTTTAGAAAATTCTGATAATTTAAATAACAATTTTTAATCATGTTAGTAATTTATAATTATTTTTTTGAATTATTCATTCTTTTATAAATCATGGATTTACTAATTTATAATTGTTTTGGAAGTAAAACTTATAAATATATATTTATGATGATTTTAGTAATTTATAAGTATTTCCATCAATTATTCATTATTTTATAAATGTATATTGTTTTGGAATAGTAATGAATTTAAAATATTTTTTTCATAAATTTTTATTATTTTTATAATGTATAATTATTTCATGTAATTATCATGTATTTACAAATTTATAATTGTTTTTGAATTAAAACTTATAAATATAAATTTATGATGATTTTAGTAATTTATAAGTATTTCCATCAATTATTCATTATTTTATAATAGTATAATTGTTTTGGACTAATAATAAATTTAAAATATTTATTTGATACTTTTTTATTTTTTTTCTGATGTCTATTTTTTTCATATACTGTTTGATTTCTTTTTAAAATTTCCTAGGGATTACGGTCAGTTTGTCCATTCAGGCCGCGGCGGACGTAGTAGTCGCCGGAGAGGTAGTGCCCGTTCGAGGAGTTCTCCTACACCGGAGACACATATCCCGGAGGCGACGCCTTCACCTATTGCACCGACGCAGATGAGCGTCGATGACTTTGTCGCTCAACTAGGACGAGATAGATTGCCTTGCTCCATCCGGATTGCGTAGGCAGAGACACATGGTCAGTTTTTGTTAATTTTAAGAATAATATATTTATTTACTATTATTACTTTAGTTACAATTCAAATTATTTGCAATAATTTCTTTTGTAGGTTTGGAGATTCCGGAAATGGGATTTCCAAGTCCATTAACCGGATGCTCAATGGAATACTTCGGCATCCGTACCCGACTTACAACCAAATGCCGATGGCGGATCAGGAATTGTGGTTTCGCCAATTTGCGGTAAGTACCTCATATTTAAAATTATATTACTTTTATTTAATATAGTTTATTTTAATTTAATTTTTGATTTGCAGCAAGAATTTACTTGGGACAGCCACATGACCGCCTCGGTTAGACGATGCTTCGATAGAAAAGCAGCGAGAATGTATTCATGGAAGCTGAACGAGTGGAAAGAGAAGTGGCACAAGAATTATGTCCCAAGGAAGTTGCTTTCCAACCCGGGCCTATGGAGCGGGTTATGCACTTATTAAAGTGAAGAACCAACCAAGACAAGCTCCACAACTCATTCTGCGTGCCGAAACAGCGATCGCAAAGGAAAAGGCAAGGCGACACACAATCTAGGAGCGGTTAGTTTGGTCACACGGGCCAAACAACTGGTAAGTTTCTTATTTAATTAAAATATTGTTATTTTAGTTTTATAATTTTATATTTTACTAAATTTTCATTTTTGTAGTTTCGGCAAGACGGTGTCCAACCTTCCGCTCTCACATTGCTCAAGGATGCGCATACCAGCAGGAAGAACCATGAAATCCAAGATCCGCTGGCTCGGGAGATCATTGACAATTATGAGAAGATGAAGGAAGACTTCCTCCTTTCTCAGCCACTCACCGAAGGAACGCCTCTAATGACCGATCTTTCGTTCGAGAAGATTAACGAATTCATCTATGAGGTAAGTAAAATATATATTTAAATCGTTTTTTTGTAATTTCTAATTTTTAACAAAGTTTTCATTTCTTACCGCAGTGTACTCCGAAGACCAAAAGTCGTGTATTTGGTCTTCCGGATGACGTATCTTCTTCTGCAACTTCACATTTCTATGGCGATTCTCTCGATATTAGGGCACAACTCGCACAACGAGACGCTGAGATGGAAGCCATGAAGACGCAGCTGCAATAGTTCGCAGAAGAACAAGAAGCCAATCGCCTCCAACGAGTAGCGGATCGCCTCCAATGAGAAGCGGATCACCTCCAACAAGAAGCGGAACGCGAGAGAACCCGCAAATTGGAGGCGGATCACCTGGTATTGCAGCAACGCATGGAGGAATTCTTATCCCGATTCCCGCCATCGTAGTTTTAGTTTGTTTTAGTTTTTTTTGTTTTTTATTTGAATTATTTTATATTTATTGAATTTTTATTTGAATTATTGCATTATTTTATAATTATTATTTCTTTAATTTTAATTTATATTATAAATCAAAATTTTAAAATTAATAAATTTATTTTTAAAAATTCGATTATATAATTAAAAAATATTAAACAATTCCGTCAGAAATCCGTCGGTTTTAAGGCTGTCAGAATTCCGTCGGTATATACATATCAGAAATCCGTCGGTTTTAAGGCTGTCGGAATTCCGTCGGTTTTAGATCCGTCAGAAATACATCGGTTTATAATTATCAGAAATCCGTCGGTGTTCCGTCGGTTTAAAACCGATGGAAAACCGACGGAGTAAAAACCGACGGATTTCTGACGGAATCCTGATTTCGGTATTCCGTCGGAAATCCGTCGGTTTTTCTGACGGATTTCCGACGAAGATTTTATTTCTGACGAGATAGAAGCGACGGAAAAAACCGACGGATTTCCGACGGATTTTGCTAACTCCAACTGATTTCCGACGGAATTGGCCGTCAGTTTTGCGGTATTTTTCTTGTAGTGTTGTGGACCTTATTTGATCATTACTTGATTTGCTGTATACTATCGCATGCCACAAACTAAGGATTGTACGTAAGAGAGAAGAAGCATTATGTAATATACCTTGATCCTTAAATTGTAAAATTCAGATTTTGGCTCTATATAATATAGTCCTTAACTAAACAAAATGTAAAGTAGGAGACTTAACTATTAGGCTGCGTAGTGACATAGACTTCTTGTTCTATAGTTAAATCAGAAACAGCACCATGTTGCTTGCCCCACAGTCAAATCAAAATTAACACAAGGAAGTAAGTACCATGTGAAACAAGAAAAATTGATAGACAACTTTTTTTTTACTTCTAGAGAGAGTTTATTTCAGAGGATGGGAAATTCAATGTTAATCGGTATTTAGTAATACAAAACTTTATACTTTTTCTACATATTTTCAGCAGCTTTCGGTTGTTGAATCGGTTTAGATGGGTGATGTGTTAACCTAAATGAAACTTGAGCTCAAGAATTGGTTTGTATTGACACCATTGTTTCTTACACAAAATTGGTATTCACATTTGAGTTTTTTAACCTCTCGTTTCACAAAGAAAGAGGGAAAAAGCTAACCTATATACAATGAATTGAATAATTCTATCTCTAACTAATGTTACTTTTTTCTTCTTTTGGAACATCGTTATTGGAGCCGAGAAGTCACATTGATGAATGTATCTTCAGGACAAGGGATCGTTAAGCCACCCATTGGATGATCGAATCCAAACTCTTCCTCCTATTTACTGAGAAGAGCTTGAAAGGAAGGCTGGTTTAAATATGAGATTGGCACCAAATATCTCTTTTTCTGGACCTGATCTTCACCATCGTACACAGCAAGAAACCCCTTTGGTGCTGAAATTGTCATTTTGCTTGTAGCGCCGATTATCTTCCTTGCACCCAAGAGAGCTCTGAACAAAGCCATTTCTTGTTTCTGGAAAATCTAAATTTGAAGCTTCTGATAAATCTAAATTATCTTCCTTGGATTGCTTTACTAATTGGTGAAGAGTTGGTTGTGTCTTTGGGTGTATAAATAGATTGATGAAAGACTTAAAACCACCCTGGAAACATTTAAAGTAAGGGACATACACAAAGAGAGTTTCACATGGTTCTGTCTTCTAGGTATGTTAGATGACAAATTGACAAGCACTTCACAAGGGTTTGTTTTCTCCATGTCTGTATAATAAATGAAAAGAAGAAATGAGATATTCAATCTCTTACTAACTGTCATCATGTGTGGATATAATCAAAGAACAACTTAGAGAGTGACATAGACTTGTTGTTCTGTTGTTGAACAACATTCAGGTCTACACTTCAATTTCTTATTAAATCCATTTCGACTGTAGAGGTTAGAGTACTAGAGGACAAAGAACCAACCACCTAATTATCACAGAACTTGCTTGTCTTTGTTATTGAATATATGGGGCAGCTCTAATCTCAGAAACATTGAGAAAACAAGCCCTTGTGAATTGCATATAGAGATTATCCAAGTAGACAAATTGCATTAATGCATCTTTTCCAAATGGTAAAGACATATAACATGTGAAATATGTTCTACTCTGTCCCACACTTGTAAACCACAGAGTGGTTTCAAACTCAGTCATTGATCTTTCTATATATAATACACATAAACCATTATTTTCTATCATCAACCAACAAGCAAGCAATATATCCAATAACTTGAATATCTTTTCATACATCTTCAAAAGAATTTCTTCTTTCCATACAAAATAGAATAGAAATGGCTTTCGTGAGAAGTCTATTGGGTGCAAAGAAGATTCTAAGCCGCTCCACCACAGTAGCCTCGGCGGCACCAAAAGGGTTTCTTGCGGTGTACGTAGGAGAGAGCCAGAAGAAGAGATATTTGGTGCCACTCTCATACTTGTGCCAACCTTCTTTCCAAGCTCTGCTCAGTAAATCCGAGGAAGAATTTGGATTCGATCATCCAATGGGTGGCTTAAGGATTCCATGTCCTGTAGATACTTTCATCAATGTAACTTCTCGGCTCCAATGATGATTATCACAGATTTTGTTCCGTTCCGAGTTAGAGATAGACTTATTCATTGTAAATATAGGAGTTTTTGTTTTTTTCTTTCTTCTTGAAAGAGTTGTTCTGGAAGTGGATGCCAATTTTTATTCAATAGAGACGTTCATGATTCATGTCATACAGTTTGGATCGAACATTGAAAAAGAAGACCACAATCCACAACATTTGATCTGAGAACTATTTTAGTTAATAACAAAACAACGTCAGATTAATACAAGTGCGATAGTTTAGCATCCGGATCCGTGGCGCAATGGTAGCGCGTCTGACTCCAGATCAGAAGGTTGCGTGTTCGATTCACGTCGGGTTCAAAATCCCGAACTCTCTCCGGTTATCTTTTTAATTATTGCGAGTATTTCCGTTTTTGCCTGTTTACTGCATTGTGCCCGGTTCTGGATTCTTTTTACTCTTAACCGAAATTTTCAGATCCGGTTTGACTCGGTTTTTTTTCTTATTCTGACACACCCTCTTAACCAATACACAATTCCTTCGATGGCAGCTCTTGGCGATTAGTACAGTACAAGAAGTTTTCAACGATCTGTCGTCTCTCTTTACTGGAGTCAAATATCTGCTTTTACCCTTTATGTGTCTTTGTAAGATGATTAAATTACAATATAAACATATTATATACTTTTTACTTTCCACACTTAATTCTGTTTTATTCAAATTATCAATATATTATTATATTTTGCCTAAATCTCATACATGATTCACTTTAAAATTTTTGTTTATAATTTTTAAAATTTTAATACTTCATAAGTAATTCTTAAATACATAGAGATATATTTATATACATCTATTTATGGTTAGATTTTGGAGAAGAGCAGATATCCAAAAAGAGACTAAGTTTTGGTATTTAGCTCTACTTCTAATGGATATTGAATTCTGATCTTTGTTTTTGCTCTATACACTTAGGCTTATCAAGATTTTTTGAATCAGTAGATAACATATCAAAACGGAAATACATATGTATGTTGTCATGTTGATGACCAAATGTTTCAGTAGATGGCTCTCACGTGAAGCGTGGGGTCACATTCGACATTTGAATATATAGTATTTGTTATAGATTATATCTAAATCAAATGATTATACATTAGTTTTATTTACTTAGAATTTTAGATAATGTTAGAATTATCTACTAGCTACATGGAGAACAAACAAATTTCACTAGTATATGTTACCTCATTGTACAATGTTAACATAAGATGAAAAAGAGATCTCTACGTCTTTCTCTGTCAAATTCTCTTTACAACTTAATTTCATATATTTTCTTTCTTTATTAATTCCTCAATTTCTCATACACACATGTGTAGTGTGTATTTGTTTATTATTTAATAATTTTATAACAGTTTTCAAAATATTGTAAACCAAAAAAGAAAAGAAATTTACCATAGAACTTCCAACTTTTGTTTCAATTTTTGTCTATAAATGTTTAAATAACATTACGTTTTCCTTACAAATGAAAAAGATACGAATTGCCAAAAAAGGAAAACGATTGAGACACGCACTAGTTAGGGTCGAAGTGGATTGGATTCCTTTTTTCAATGATATTATCGATACGTATCTTATGAACATGTTTTCTTATAATATTTTAGAGACTTGGAGAATTAATGTATAGACTTTTTTTACCTAAGTGAAATATCTATAAGTCAAAAATATATCTATAAGATTCATATATATATATATATATATATATATATATATATATATAAGATTTTTAGCTTGTAACATGTTGAAGTAATTTTTTGGGAATGAGGACTTTCAAAATGAACCAATAATTTGCTGTAAAATGTATTTAATACTTCATGTGGTTAGTTGAGAAAGATTATTTTTTTGCATTAGAGAATTAGGTTACTAACGTGTCTGCAAAGTCAAGAGCTTAGTCCTCGTTTCCGTATACTATTACGAGATCAAATTACGAATTTTTTTTGATGAGGTGTGAGAATCTTTCTCAACTAACCACATGTAAAATTAATTTCGAAGTTAATGCAAAAAAAGAAGAAAACAGTTTGAATTTTCGGAGCTGTTTTTAGAGAAAATTATTACAGAGCTCTCTCCCCCTTCACTTTTGCCCATAACCAGAGAGATAGCGAGTGAGTGAGATAGAAAAGTTGAAAGAGAAGTAGTGAGTGAGTGAGAGGTTGAAGAAAGAAGGATTTTGAAGGACAGAACAAGGGATGGTGAGAAACAGAGCTTTTGGTCAGATTATGGATGAAGGTGACAATCCCGGATTCTTCAAGATTCTTCGAAGGGAAGACTTATCTTCCGAATTTATGGTAATTCTCTTAATTTTCACATACCTCATCACTGAGTTTCTTGGCAGCTTTTTGTTTGAAAGATCGAATCTTTTGGTTCTTCCAATGTTCTAAAGGGTCTCTAAAGTAAATTTACAGCTATCTCTTCAGTTAGTCTCTTGTGGGTTTCATAAACTTTAGATCTGTTTGTTCTTGGGTAATGTTTGGCTCTGTGTGTGAAAAATGATCGTAACAAATCGATTTTACTAGTGCAAAGGTAGTAAACTTAATTTTTACCATTTCTTGATGTTCCTCTTTTGATCTCTCTTTATTTTGTTGTTTTTCTAAAGAGAATGATTCCTTATCCGTTAATAAGAAGCATCCCCGACAAGTCTTCTTCATTTAAGATGGTCCTAAAAATGCCATGGGGAAGCTCATGGCCAGTCAAAATCTCCAAGAACCCAAGTTTTTACTACATGGAAGATTTTGGATGGAACCAGTTTGTGAATGACAATGTTTTGGGTGAAAACGAGTTTCTTACCTTCACTCACGAGGCAAATATGTGCTTTAACGTAACCATATACGAGGCAGATGGTAAGGAGATGCTTAGACCAAGAGAATTTGCAACCATTGCTTCTAGTTTCAGTAAGTGTTCATATATGTGATTGCTTTTGTGATGCTTAAGGAGAAGAAGAAGAAGACAGTGTTTAATTACTTTTGTGGTTGAATTTAATGAAAACAGATCAGAACATGAAAGAACAAAGGAAGAAGATCTACAAAAATGTGAAAAAAGGAAGAAGAGATAGATTCTTGGTCTGAATCAAGCTATCCTGGTCTCAAAACTGCTGAATCTACTTGGGGAATATTGAAGCAGAAACAGGAGCTTAACTTGAGAAAGAAGGAAGCCGAGAAAACCAAAAAATCCAAGAAGAGTAGGAAGAGGAAGGTGGATAACATTTGTGACGATTCAGAAGCCGCCTCCTCGTCTCTTGTTCCAGAATTCAAGCTCACCATAAAGAAATCACACCTCCTCTTCTTGGTAAGATAAGCAAGACAAGACCAGTAACATTGTCAACTTAGTTATATGAATGTGATCACATTAATCTAATTACAAAATTGTGATGCAGGGGATCCCGAAGAAGTTTGTGGATATGCATATGCCAGGTGAGACACGATGTTCAAGATTCATCATCGGAAAGGAAAGAAGTCATGGTTGGTTATGTATATGGCCACTGATGTACAGTCAAGATTCTCTGGTGGATGGAGTCGTTTGGCCAAAAATTTAGGTTTCATCAAACCGACCGAGATGCTTCTCAAAGTCTTCAAAGAAGAGACTCCACGATGATGATGATGATGATATATGTAGGCAAGGTGTAAAACTAGTCCCAACATTTAACTGAAAACCATAACCGTTGTTCCAAACACAAGTTCTTCACTAAATCTCACAATGTTCTTCTTTCATATGTCACTATTTGATCGTATTTGTGAGATGGATAATATGTTTTATCAAACGGTAAACCAGATTCATTTATTTTATTAAAGATGATTGTTCTAATGTTTACAAGAAGAATGTGTGTATATCTCTCTCTGGTCTCTTCTCTTTATTGCTTGACAAAGAAAACTAAAGTTACAAATGATTCCAGCGTCTTCCTTTGGTACATTTCCTCAATCTTCATCTACAATTACAAAGGTGATCCATTGCATACATTATCAGAAAAAATGCATAAGCCTTCTTTGGTCACTGAGATTTCTGAGCTAAGTTTGAGACGTCAATCCATGAATCAAGTGTCTTGATAGCTTTCCCAGACGATTGTACTTCACGGGCCAAGGTTACTCCTTCAGCTAAAGTTTGAACTCGGTTGCTAACTAGAAGAGCTGCAGCTGCTTTAGGATCGGAAACAAGATTTTGGGAAAAAAGATGAATAAATTGCAGAAGTTCACAAAAACATGAGAAAGTTTTCAGAAAGAAAGAGAATGTTGAATCCTCAAAACAAAACATACCAATGAATCTGCTACTGAACCCTTTTCTCCAGAGAGCACACGTCTTAACACATCTGCATTGTGTCTGGACCTCCACCGCGCAAATCCTCAAGTGTACAACGAGGAATACCAAAGTCCACTGTCAAAAGAAATAAGCTTTAATATAACTAACTGCCCCATTTTACCAAGCTGCATTTGCAATCTTCACTATAGAGAGGGAGTAAAAAAGAAAGAGAGTTGAAAGAGAAATCTTTACTTGGATCGAATGAGAATTCTTCGATCTTTTCTGGGGTCACATCATAAACTAGCCCTCCTCCTGTTTTTCGTTAAGCCATAATTGGTACGTAATCGTTGGATAATAAAACTCATCAATTTTGGGAAGAGAGAATCTTACCTAAGGGACTCATTTCGTCTAGACCATATGAATGAACCACCAGAGCTCTTTTTCATTCCAAATCGTTGCAGCGCCTTTGCCATCTTAACAACCTATGGAACCCACACAACCAACAGTAAGTAAATGTCTCTATTTAGCTGATGAACAAAATAATTTCAGTAGTTGGTAAAATGTACCAAATTTTTGTGGTATACACCAACGACAGCATAAGACACGCTAGCAGGATTAAGCATTGGTCCCAGTATGTTAAAAACTGTTTTTATTTTAAGCTTTTTCCGCACAGGACCAACAATCTTCATAGCAGGATGATACATTGGTGCCATCATAAAACCGATCCCTGATTCTTCAACACATCTTTTAATCCCCTCTGGTCCCAAGTCCATCACCACTCCTAGTGCCTCTAGTACATCAGCACTTCCACAAGCAGAAGAACTAGAACGATTCCCTAGCTGCAATATATATTTCCATCAGTTAAGATTACACAACAAAAAAGCCGATGAGGTTATTTACTGTTAATGAAAAAATTTGCATTCTAAAATTTATTTCTTTGAAGGATTTTCTCACTCATTATACCTTAGCTACTTTTGCACCACAAGCTGCAGCAAGTATTGAAGATCCAGTTGATATATTGACTGTGTTTGCTCCATCACCACCTGTTCCAACTATGTCCACGGCATCAACTAATCCTTCCACTTTCCTGGCATGCTTCATCATTGCCCTAGCCAACCCCACAATCTACCCCAACACCAGATTATATAAAGGTAAAATATTTACTAAAGTATAATGCCATAATTTAAGATTATGTATATGCCTAGATTGACTTAGTTCATACTTCTTCAGATGTCTCTCCTTTAGCTCTCAGTAAAACCAGAAAGGCACTGATTAGCGCCTCGTTTGCCTCGTTCAGCAAAAACTGGAGAGACGATTCAGCCTCGGATTCAGATAGGTCAACCCGATCAATCAAAGTTTCAATCAACTGAGAAAAAAATAGAACACAGTAAGCACATTATGAAGAACTTAGTTATCTCATAATTTAAATCTCTGTCTTCAAAGTCATAGAAAGCTCAACAAAGCTACAATTCCTTTAAACCTATAAAGTATTACACTTTTACTAAAATCCATAAAACCCAACAAGCCATACAAATGAAATTTGAAGAAGATACAGGAACAAACATGTTTAGTCAGCATCAAGCAAGTGAGTCAATCAAAGTCAGAAAACAGATACAGATATTAGCTACTAGATTTATCAAGAACCTGAATTATTCCGAAATCAAGACTCAGAAACAACGGATCAGATCACAAACTCAACCAGAAAATCGAAATGAAAAATCACCTGGTGGAGAGATTTGATGGAAGAAGAGTTGGCATTTTCACAGGCAGTTGGCAGAGCATCAGGTGTTCTGAAACCACCGCTCAAACCGAGATTCTGAGTGCCACCGAAAGAGCTGAAGCAATTCACGGGATTAAGAGCACAAGCAGATTCTTAGATTCCAAATCAATGACGACAAACAATATTAAAGGATGTGTTTACTCTAAGCAGACATCTAAACTCAAATCAAGGCTTACCTACGACTTGGGGACACAGCTCCGATCGATGAGAATCGTCGCAGACTCAATGCCGGATAAATTTTAAATTCGCTTAGGTTGGTTGTTCTTCCGCAACTACTCGAGCCATCAACATCAGCGGCGTTGAACGAAGTTACAGTCCCTAAAAGCTTGATGCCGGAAACAACGGAGCTCGACGCCGCAGCTGCAATAACCATCGCTTGGTTGCTTAGACACAAACTAGAGAAAATTGAACGAGGGAGAGATTTATACGATGGATCTTTTCTCTGATGGATCTTTAACCAAATCTTATAAAATTTGACTGTCGGATTATTATGATTATAAAGGAAAGACCATTTTAATATTATTATTTTCCGGAAAGGTATATTTATCTGAAGATTGATTATTGATTATTGAATTTGAATGAGACAACAAAATAAAAGGAATATCCAATAATACCTTTCAGAAATCGGAAGAGGATAAGTATTAATACAAAGCACTAGAAATTCGATCAATTTTTCTTTCTTAACAATGTGAAAAAATAATTCAGCATAATTTTTGGATTTAATAATCTACTTCATAGTTTATATCATTGCTTGTTTAGAATAATTATTTATTAAAAATGTCATTGGTTCGGAGTGATTGTCATTTGGATTTTATGTCAATATTGGTATTTCTGATTGGTTTTCCAGAAATTAAATTAATTTTCTTCTAACAGTATTGATGAATGCTGCTGACTTAAGGGTCGAGAGTTCCGAGTTGGAGAATAAATAGTGGTTGGTTGGTAGAGTTGGTACGCTTTGCGCAATGGATATAACTTCCTATTTTCGGTTACCAACAACGTTTTGCCTTTTTAAGTACAATTTGGTTTTATTTCCGCACATTTTTCACTCTGCTCATAAAGTAGGTCGATAATCATTGTTTGCTTAGACAAAGTCAAATAAGCACATATCGAGTAATAACATAAAATCTAATTAGTGGCCCATTATAACCCAATTAGGCCCAATAAGCTTAAACGACCCAAAATATATACATTCCTCCCTTCCACAAAAACACCATGAGATTTATATATGACTCAAAAGATTCAGCAAGACTCCGTATCTTCCTCAACACCAAGATCAGATTTTGTAGAACTCGCTGCATTAGATCACATGAGCCGATCAGATAACGAAGGTAGTCTTCGGAAAAAGTTTAACAGCGGAGAAGGTCTCCGATCACGGAAAATTGGATGTCGGAAGTAATAAAACCCTGACGCCATCGCTACCATCTTTGGCGGGACAAGGTACAACACCAACGCCACCAAAAACACAGCCCCACGAATATACCCGTCGCTCGTGGGTCCCGCCACGTAACCAAAGCCTGCATCTTCTCCCCTTGCGCCGCCACCTCACCAAGAATTGCCTGAACTCGAGCACCAACAGCTCGCAGCTTATCGTACCTTGTTCGGATCATCTCCGGCGGCCGGTTACTCGGAACGACGTCGAACTCCTCGTCGAGCTCTTCTCTATCAGCTGCATCAGCCAGCGAGAGTCTTGGATCAAAGTGTGGGAGAGCAGCGCGTGACCTGAACCTATAATTCCACGCGCCAATCACGAACAAGTAAAACGCTAATGTCGGAACGATTAAATCCGGGAACCAAATCAGCATCACGACAAGCGCGTGAACGAGGAGAGTCGATGTCGGATTCTTCCAGTAACGCGTGTCATCCACCCACCGTACCACGTTGACCATTCCGGCGACAACATTGACAATCCGGATCCAATTAGCTCGCACTTTACGCATACTAAAAGTGTGTGAATCGGCGTCTAGCATATACCGTACAATCTCCGGCCTTAAAGGCGGCTCAGATCGTGACAAGTTTACAGCCAAGATCTTCACGGCAGTGTTTCTCAACATCTCTACTTGAAACAAACTCAACGGTTTGATGTGGTGCATCAAAGGAAATAACGGTTGAGTGTACACGTGTAAGAAATCCAACGGTGGAGCTGACCTGACGAATCGAACGGCCAATTCTAGCTCTCCCAATTTGCTAACCCCGCCGTTGACTAACATCAGCAGCGGATACGTATTTCTATACGCTTTACCTGTTTCCAAAGTAGATATACGTATACGAACTTTACCAATTCGTAGATCTTGACGCGTGGCTTCTTTTCCACCGTCGATTTCGTATACTCCCCAGCTATCGAAGACTCCAATGGTCAAAACCGTACACGGATCGTAGACTTTCCACGTGTACTGCTCGTTCCATTTCGGATCTAGAGAATCCGATACGGTTCGGGTACGGACCCATTTAGTACCGTATTTCGCCACCGTGTACGCGTCAGTTGATCCTTTTCCGTTCACCGTTTTCATCGGCAACATGTTCTTGCAACCGATTATACCGAGCTCGACGATTCCTACCGCTGGTTTCCATAAATCTTCATTATGTATACTTAATACAATGCTTCTTCTCTCCGGTATGGAATTATAATTTATCTTAACCGAGAGTTTTAGTTCCGGTTTGATTCGGTTTTTAGTTCTTCTTTAACCAATACACAAATTCCATTTCATCTGATCGACACCACACATCAAATCCCAACGAAATAGAAACCGATGGAAGCTCATAGAGGTAATCTGAGAGCGGTGGCCCTTATCACCGGAGATAGCAACGTCAGAGGCTTTATTCAATTCGTACAAGACACTTCCGGTGATCTTTCTTTACAGGGACTATGAGGAACTGTGTTGATATGTCACTGATTGGAGCTGTTGTGTGTGTTACAGGGACTACTCATGTTACAGGAAAGATCTCAGGACTCTCTCCTGGCTTTCATGGATTTCATATTCACTCTTTTGGTGATACCACTAATGGCTGCATCTCTACAGGTTTGTTTTTGCTCTCTGTCTATGTTACTATTACACATCAAATTTTGAGATTGAAGTTGTATGCTTTTGTTGTTGGTTTCTTGTATTCAGTTTTGGTTTTTCTGAGTTTGATTTAATTTTTTGATGAATTGGGTTTATCTGAAAGAGTGAAACACATATAGATATATGAACAGAGTAATCTTGCTTGATCTTTGATGTAACTGGATTGGTTTGGATCAGATTTAGTTTAGGCTGCCTCTTAGTGTTGCCAAAGAATTGGCTCAAGCAACCATTTAGATAGCTGATGATAGAACCAGAAACCAACCTTAATGTCTTTATATTAAATCTCAGCTATGAATGCTTGCTTTTACTTGGTTTTTCCCCGTGTGATGTATGGTTGAGTTTTCATTAAAATGTTAACTGTCAGGACCTCACTTCAATCCATTAAACCGAGTTCACGGGTCGCCAAATGAAGAAGAGCGTCATGCAGGCGATTTGGGTAACATTCTTGCAGGATCTGATGGTATAGTCTTTGTTCCCTCATCTACATACATAGTTTTGTGCCCTTTGAAGAATGATACTAGTATTTTTGGGTGGGACTTGTTTTCAGGTGTTGCTGAAATCTCAATCTTAGACAAGCAGGTAAAGGATCTTCTTTTTTTCCCTTTTTCAACCATTTAACGTTAAAATTAACATTTTTCATATTTCTATTGATGTCTCTTTGATTTCACAGATTCCTCTTAGTGGGCAGTATTCTATACTGGGGAGGGCGGTCGTTGTACACGCTGATCCTGATGACCTTGGGAAAGGTAGGAACTTTTAGCCTTTAGAGATCCATGTTGTCTAATGTAGTTATCAAGTAGCCAGTATAGTTCCTGATGCGCTCTATCGATGTTAAAGAACCATGTTTTCTTTGTGATTGTTATCGTTCAGGAGGACACAAGCTTAGCAAGTCAACTGGAAACGCAGGCTCAAGAGTTGGATGCGGTATTTCTACAAAGCCAATGTTTTGAGAAACAGAGCTTTGTTTTTTTTTGTTTACATTGTGAAGTAACTCACTCTAGGTTTTGATGTTGAACCAGGTATCATCGGACTTCAATCATCTGTGGATGCTAAGCTATAGCTGTTGAGATCAATGGACTAAACTATAGCTGTTGAGATCATTGGACTATCCAGACCAAAGCCACACTCAGTTTTTCATCTGTAGATGTGTATAACCATAGCACGAAGTGAAATTGTGTATTGACATACGGTTACTGTTTGAGACATGAGTCATAATGTAAACC
This sequence comes from Cardamine occulta, assembly GCA_028015245.1. Classification (NCBI taxonomy): domain Eukaryota; kingdom Viridiplantae; phylum Streptophyta; class Magnoliopsida; order Brassicales; family Brassicaceae; genus Cardamine; species Cardamine occulta. The sequence goes on along the minus strand of CM051382.1, from coordinate 18,066,351 downwards.
AGTACGTGAGCTTAAGTTTTCTATGAAAAGGAATCATTATAGTTTCAAACAACTCAAACCACTTAATGTAACAAGATCTAAAAACAAGAAGACATTGAATACCTAATGACAAAAAAGTAGCCCGGAATTTTTGTTTCTGAGATTGTAAGCCTTTGGTACAGCATGGTATTGGATCCATAGGGTTCAATCCAGATATATTCCCAGGTTGCAGAAGACATGATACAATCATTCGCTTTGAACCTATCCTCTCAGCCATGTGTTTCTGTAGGAAGAGTTGTCGCGAAGAGAAGCATCATGGGGCTTGTATTCCATGACATATGCATGAGGCAACTTCAAATGCCGCTTGATTGAGTCTCTCAAACCCATCACTGCCTGTTTTACAGAAAACATTTCACTGTGTAAGTAAGTACCAAACAAAAGGAGAGAGAGAGAGATATGGGGAGAGAGTTCTTCCAGTGAATAGTTTTCTCACCTGATGATCAGAAGCATTACGATTCCATACACTAATGATGTCCTCATTGAAGCGGACACTTAGTACTGCCCCACATATGTTATTAGCATCATCAAGCTGGTCACCTACCAGCGCAAGAAGCTGAAGAAGCAAATAGATGGAAGAGTCTAACATGATTCCCAGATACAAAAACCCCTAATCTATGAATGAAAGCTGACAATGGAAAGCATTTACAAAAAGGCTCCTTTTGAATAAAGTAAAACGGTGTCAATACTCAATAAAAGTGCCCACAAGAAAATAAACTCACCAAATCCTCCCAGAAGCGAGCAGATACAACTTTTGAGAAACGTATGATCCACTTTCCTCCATTGCAGTTGGCACCATCCTAAAGGAGATGAATTTAGCTAGTTTAGTTGGTTTGCTGTAGCAGATACAACTTTAAAGAGGATTTCACTAATTGATGATCCACAATACGAAGAAACACAAAGACAATGAGAAAAATCAACACAAAGAAAATACCAACCTCCCACAACGGGCGAATCCCATCCTTAAAGAAATGAAGATCTGTTGGACTAGGCAAGAGAGAAGAACGAGCAAGGTGACAGTAACAGGCCCAAAAGTCTTCAACCTAGGTTACCAAAGCCAGATCTCAGAAAAATGAACAAGATAAGATTGAAAAAAGCTTCAAGAATAGACTTCCATTAGTATTTCTGAGCTTACCGTACTGAATTCCACAATCTTCTTTATGTTATCCTCATAAGAGGTCTGGCTCCGGACCCCTGGTGTGCGACGAGTGTACCAAATCGCAAACTTGTACTGCACATTTCCAAATTATAAGAAACATATAGCCACTGAGCCAACTATATAATCTTAACAATTATCTCATTTTCTCTAAATCAATCTGACTTGTTCTAGCTACAATCAGTAAACACGAATACGAAAATGCAACTACAGCAGAATTCTATAAAATTTGAGCTCAATTACATTTAAACAAAGTCGCAAAACCTCCAAATAACATAGATGTATAATACGAATCTTCCACTAAACCGTCATATATAAAGTTCATCAATCTTCGACGAACAGAGATCTCAGTTTTCAGCTAAGATCAGATTCAAATTGAAAAATCAATCGATGAAACAGAATAGAAGACAAACCCGTAGAGGGTGTAGACCATCTTTGAGCTCACGAGAGTGGCGTTCTTCGGAAACGGAGTCATAGTGCGACTTAATGATGTCCATGTTTCCCGATTCTTTGCCGTCTCTGATCTCGTCGTCCCTCCTCTCCTCCATTTTATTCTCGATTTGAACTTCAGGCGTCCGGCTTCAAAGCCCTAAATGTGAAATATCTAATCAGGCAGGACGAAGAAGAAGAAGAAGAAGAAGAAGAAGAAGAGAAGAACCCTTTGACTACTTAACTCGGTCAAATATAAGTGGTCAAATTCTGGAGAAAAATAGCCTATGGGCCTTATTGGGTCTAATTAATGGGCCTTAAAGGTTGTGGTTACTTTTTGGGTTAAATCGAGTATTTGATTATATATAGTAAAACAAAACTATTTTTTTTTTTTACTATCTTTAGTTTTTTTTTTTAAACTATCTTTTTGACATTTCTAGCAGATTTTTCATTATTTTAATTTCTGTTTTAAAGTTTTTTTTTTAATAATATATGAAGTTAGCTTCCAAAATAAAATAAAATTTTTGGAAAAAAAAATACTTTCAGAAACAAAATGGGACAAATGGACAGGAAATAGAACATCAGAGTTGTTCGGTAATACTAATATATAAAGTATAAAAACCAACCGAAACAAAAGAGAGAACTTTATAAGAGGCACCTATCGCGGCAAGATAAGTGGATGGTGACGAATGCGATTTGTCAAAAAGGATATTAAAAAGAATCGATTTTGGCGTTCTCCATCTGTATATGTTTCTGCAATAACAAGTGACAATAATAATAGTAAAAACTTTGACGTCAAAAAAAAAATAATAGTAAAAACTTTATGATATTTTCATGGATCTGAGAATTTCCCCAATTTTTTATATATTTCTCAGAGGACATTTTTTATTTCCTCTAGTTGTCTTTCAAAGTTGTCTTTTTAAGCTCTCCTGCTCAATCTAACGTTTCCTTTTTTTGTTTGATTTGTGCTTTTGTCCTCCAATTCTGATGCTATTTCACCTTTAATTTTGATTATTGGCTTCTTTCTTTTTGGAAGTTTGATCAATTTCTCTTGTGCCGTATATTTAGGTTTCTGACTTAATGAATTTGTGGGTCTCTATACTCATCTTCTCTGCGATAGCTGGATCATGCTTACCTTCCGGGTTCGCCTACGTTGACGTTTGCAATCACGATTTCGAGGTGTTCCGATTCGGAATCGAGCAAAAATGTCCTCGATCTCTCTATCTGAGCCCTCCTGTCGAGGTACGTCATCATAGTTATAACAAGTTCTATGATTTGTTAGAAAACAAATATTTTTATCCTTGTTTGGATTAGTTATTAGTTATGGTTTGTTGGGTTTGTGGCGTTTTTTGACTTTGGAGTTTGATGTGCTTAAAGTTGTAAAATTTGCTTAGACTTCATGAAGTTCAGGTGATAAATCTTCCATATTGTGAATTGTTTGGCATCATGTGTCACTTTAGTGTTGTGGTGGTGACAACAAGTCTCCTTTTCAGTTTTTGTTGTTGTTGTTGTACCTTTCACTAGGCTCATACAAGTTCCACGCATATACTTAAGGAGAACGATCTAGGCTTGTAGCTTAACTTCACTGATGTTTACCTTTGCTCCACTGTTTCTCGAGTTCTCAGAGGTTTTTTCCTTTCTCAAGTTTTAAAAGCTATTCACACCGGTAGCTGGTGGAGATGTAGACATAAATTTTGGTTAGCTGTGGTAGTGGTTTACCTGCAGTTAGAATTTAGAGGAATGTTCAATGAATATAAGGCCCTTACTATAAAAATAAGCTAGTGGAAATATGTTGTTTTCAGCCAATATTATTTTCTCTTCTTAAATGGTTGGATTGTTTAGGAAGGACAATTCTATAATTATCATGTATCTGTGACCTATCATGATCATACTTTGTTGTTTCTTTAATGTTTAGTCTCTCTTCTATTCTATCTCAAGACTGCAATATACGTAAAGTTATTCAATGCATGCCTTTATTTATGTCAACAGTGGTAAAATTACCAACGGAATGCCATCATGTCATCTGCAAAATTTAGGTTCAAATTCTAATGTTTAAATGCAGCTACGATGATAGAGAAAACTTAACATATGTGTGCATACTTCTCCATAGGGTGTGGACTTGGATCTGTGCTTGGTTTTGTAACTCAAGAAGTATCTAAATTTGTTTTTTATTTTTCTTTTGCAACTGCAGGTAGATGGAGACTTGCTAGACAGAATCATGGATGCAGACCATGGAAATGCTTATACATCCATACTATTTTATTCCTCACGGTGCCCGTTTTCACGTGCAGTACGCCCCACGTTTGATGTTCTGAGTTCAATGTTTCCTCACATAACGCACCTGACTGTTGAGAAATCTCAGGCTTTACCATCGTAAGTAGTTACTTCGGCTATTGAATATGTATATAATTACATTGCATATTATCTGATACAGTGAGGCCAGATCATTTGAATCATTACCAAGAAATTTGGGTGTTGATATCTTACTTACATTAAAATGACTTTAAGTTGCTTGTCAGATTGTTTAGTTCTTGCCAGTAATCAATCATTATTTTAAACTAATGTTTCCGCCTTAATGAGTTAGTTTTTACTAGACAGGACAAATAGTTCAATACGACATAAATGAATGCTATGCGTGTTTGTTGTCTCTTTGGGTATATTTTAGTTTATTTGGATGATCAACAAGTGTAGGTTAGTGGTTGTTCTATATAACCCTTTTAGCCTTATGCATCAAAATTCTGAATGTTTTCATCCCTTTTTTCCACAGTCCCATGTCGATTGATCTCATGATTTCAATATTTCAGTGTGTTTTCCAGGTATGGTATCCATAGCTTGCCTTCAGTCCTGATGGTGAATCAAACATCGAAGATGCGATACCATGGTCAAAAGGATCTTGCATCCCTGGTTCAGTTTTACAAAGAAACAACAGGTGAGAACGAACTTATTAAATCCCTTGAAGAAACATGTTCAACTTTTTTTATAACAAGCTCCACTCGGTGTGTCTCTATGGCTTTCCAGGTCTTAAACCTGTGCAGCATGTGGATGAAGGTGAACCAACAAGCTTGGACACTGATGGTATCCTGTTCACATGGCTACACAATGGGTCATCTATCAAAGAAATAGCGGAAAGAGAGCCATATATGATACTTACACTGATGTTTCTGTCTTTGAAACTAGCAATTTTGATCTTCCCTGCCATGGGATCGCGCTTGAAAACGTTATGGGCATTGTATGTTCCGCATCTGAGCTTGGGAATATTCGGTGAGACTAGCCAACTGTTTGGCCGTGCCCTGCACATGATCGATGTGAGGAGGCTATGGATGAAACTGAGACTCACCAAAACAAGAAACTTCCAAGAAAGAGCAAAGAACGCACTTGCATCGGTCTCGCTAGGGAAATCTTCATCACAATCAGCCTAAAAGGGTGATTCATAAGTCCTTCGTTGTCGATAAGCTTAGTTTAGATTTACTTTACTGTATGAGAGATCCTTGACTGACATGTTTCTATAACTTTGGGAGTTCTTCTGTCTTTGTCTCTGTATGTAAATCATGTTTTGCTTCTTCTGTGAATATTTATCTTCCTTTTTTGAATATTCTTGTTCTGGATCCACTTCGTTTTGCTTACATTTTGTCTACATTGATGTGGTTTCGTTTAATTTGTGTTACATGCATGAATATATCACTTGGGTCATATACGTGAAAGAAACTGGTCCACTTGTGTGGATCACTCTGGTTCACATGTTGAAGTTTCGTTTCTCTGTCGTTGTTGCGTACGTGTATGACAGTTGAATCTCTATTTAGATATTTTCAACTTAGGAATCCTTAGTTGAAAATGCAATTTGATACTACTGTTTTATTACAATTTAAGGTTTAAGATTATTGAGATGCAAAAGTTGAATAGTAAGTTTCTTAAATAACTAAGTTTTCAGTGTGTACTTGCTGATTTACTGATTTTGTGAAGAAAAAACTTTGGCTCAAGTTTTTCTAACATCACTAAATTTATCATTATGTAACAGGTCATATCAGGATGATAAAGGTAAAATCATTGTAACGCTTCTCAGCTGACTTCTTCTTTTTCATAAATCACTTTCTTATTAAATGAAAAAACTCATGCTTTTTTCTTGAATAACACTAGTAATTGCAAGCAAGCAACCTCCACTACTAAATACATAACCTTTGATATTCGTGTCCCTTGAAAAGGACTTTAAACTTGTGACTTGTATAACACATCATCTTCTCTCTTTTTCCCTTTTCGTTTCTTTTGTTTATTACCAGAGTTTGGTGATTTACTACGACTTAAGAAGCATACATACCCAAAATATGAAAAACGTTCAAGTGTTGGTACTTGGTACCAAGTTTGTGCTTGAAGTTTCTTCTACCCTAGCTTTCTCTATCAAGAAACATCAATAAAGTTATCAACACTCTAATAATATTTGTATTTTATAAGATTTTAATACCTGTCCGGAAAGATGTCTTAATCCAAAGTCCAAACTCAAACGACCATCCAATTTTGATTTTTCATTAGTAGAATTTGGTACGGAAGATTATTTATCATATTCATCTAACTAAATCATGATTTCATAGCTACTTGTATTTTTAAAACCAAATATTATCCAAAGTATTAGCTTGTTGACCAATAATTATAGAAAACAAAATATCAAAAAGAGAAGGGACCGACCTTGTCAAAGAAGACAATCGATACTTCTTAATGTGGGTCCTAAAAATAGAAACATCTTCTTTTGCTACTTCGTGTAAATAGAGATGGGCTCTAATTTACACCGTCCACGCCTTAGAAATTTATATATTTTTGGTCACGGTGAAAATACATAGATTATGCAACTTCTATTTGATATAAGATTGTATATTGTCTTTGCATTTTTAATCTACATTGGTTTCAACTAGTATCGTGTACGTTTATAATTAAGCAATAAGTTTTGCTCTTTAATTAAGATAGAGATTGTCAATATTAATTGTAACTTGTAAGTTTGAGGGGTTGAAAATAGTGACATGCGTTTGGTGGTTTGAACGTGGTCTAAGTAATGAAGTTACCAACCATGTGTTTGTTTTTTTGTGTGTAGTAAACATGTTAATTACCAAAAAAAAATAAACATGTTAATTACTAACCATGGTTGAAAATGAAATTAGGTGAGTAATTCAGAAACTTTATCTGTAAAGGTTAATTTCAACATATGTAAGAAATTATGTAGTCTACTTTACCATTTATTAAACACTATTCAACAATTAAACATTTCATCATTTATAAACTATTTTAAAAGTGATTACATTAACTGCATCAATCTCGATTGTATCACTCCATCGTAAATCATCATACGTAACCATTTTGGAGACTTGAGTATTTTTTTGGTCTCTTCTTCTTCTTTGCTCTATTAAAGACTCTAGAAACCACTTCATAAACCATGAGGGAAAGAGGTGGTCTCTCCTCAAAATTACCAAACAAACACACTTTAAAAAAATATCCTCTGTTTTCTCGAAAACACTAATCAGAGATATTAATAAACAACTCCGAAGAGATGGATCTAGAGGAGTGGGAAATACTCCCCAAAAACAACTACAAGGGTCTCGATATTGGTCTAGACGAGGATAATGAAGACAAGAAGATGATGAGAAACACCGGGAAAAGCTTCGACATGGATTACTTCATCTGTCCAATAAATGATTCTGTCGGAAAAACAGAGTTTCTTCATCATAGATCGAGCATGGTCCCCACACAGCTCCTACAAATTCCCATAACTTGGGAGCCTGTATCCACCATAGACGACACAGAAGATCACAAGAAGTATCCGGGTCCGGATTTCTCGGAAACAGACCCGGAACTTTTGACGGACCCTTTTCCGTCGCCGAGAATTACCTTCAAGAAAACTAAGGAAACCAAATTTGCCGACATGAAAATAGACTCACTCGCAAGTCCTCTGGCTCAGAACGATGATAAACACTCTGACTCAGAAGGAAGGTTAGGAGGAGAGTACTATGATGAAGTTATGGGATCAGAGGGTGAAGAAAGTTGTGACTTGAGGAGCAAGAAAGAAGTTGATTGGGATGGAGATGAGAGCATAGGTGGTGAAAGAATGAATCTGTGGAAGAAGGGTCTAAATGGAATTGGAGCTATATGTTCATTTGGTGTTGCAGCTGCTGCAGCCACCATATGTGTCTTCTTCCTTGGACACAATAATAACATCAAAGGTTGTCGGAAGAAGAACCAGATCCTCAGGTTTCAGATTTACTCTGATGATAATAAGGTAAGAATTTTTTTTAATATAATTATGATTCTTAATCCAAATCAAATACTAGTAAATTGGATAAATTTAGAGTGTTTTCCTATGATTAGTTTGATGTGCGTCTTTTAGTGGCTAATTGTTATTAAAGTTAAATCTCAACCAATATAATTTTACGTGTTTGGTTGATTTAAGGCAGTTGATTATAAAAGTAGTTTTATGTCACCAAAGTGATAGCTGATAAGGATGCGTTTGGCGGTGTGGCATATTACGTGTCTAAGTGAACAATCAATAATTGTAGTGAAGATTCCTATTTTGCCTTTGTACGTCTTGTGTTTATCTTTTTTTACGTCATCGTCACACTACGAACACAGAACACGTTTGAAATAACATCATTTTTTCATTTACATTTTCAACAACTCATGTACATATATTAGATAAACTAAAAAAAAAACAAAGTTAGATAGATAGAGAGCGTATAGATGTTTTATTTGAGATCGAGTCGGCTATTATTGGTCAAGATTTCTGGGTGATTTAGATATATAAAAACAATAATCAAAGATGTTTCTAGCCAACTAATCAATCGATTTATATTAGGAAGTTTGTCACTAATTTTGGGATAAAATGAAAAAAATTATAGTATAAACTAAATATTACGAACTTTTTTTCTCTAATTAATATGGTAGTTGGGACATGTTTTCGGGTAAGGGTCTTACAAGTTTGGGTAATTTGATAAGAGTAATTTACCTATACAAGATAGAGCATGATACAGATAAGCCAAATGGGTTCATATAATATATGTTATGACTGTTTTTTATTTGATTAATATGAATGTAGATATATATATATATGGTTCTAATTATATTGCGTTATTGCAGCGAATGAACGAAGTAGTGAAGCATGCAACAAAGCTAAATGAAGTAATCTCTGTGATGAAAGGTCTTCCGGTAGCAAGAGCTCAGATATCTTTTGGAGGATACTACGATGGACTTAAAAAATTTAATCATATATAGCCGTCCGTTTTTAATAACTGAATGATCAGTCAATACCTCAGTATCTCAGATCCATTGTTTACTGCTTACCAACGGCCTCTATAGCTTATGTTTACGGATTTAGAAAATTCAATCAATAATGTTTGTAAATTTTATATTATTTGTCCGAATTCATACTACATCAAGTTATAATGAACGATGATACACTTCTTGAGTGGTTAGAAAACATGATAGGTATATGATATACATTGAAGATGAAGAAAAACGAAAACATATATACACATAAGAAAGTATTAAGTAATTCTAAACCTAATATTTTGCAATTGATAAAAAAGTCTAATTTTTTAAAGAATGATGTATTATTAAAACCCCATAATAGTGTCGTCAAAAACAATTGTATGAATGTAAAAGATCCGACCTTATATTTTTCGATGTTAAGGACCCAAAATGTTCAAAAAAAAAGCATTACGGTTCAAAAATCATTCAAAAACAGCTGACGAAATCCCACTTTTTAAATGATAAACGCAATCATGTTTGCAAAACGCAAGCATGTTTGCAAAAATGATAATCGATGAATGAATTTTCAAAAAAAAAAAATAAGTAAGTAACTCATAAAACAGGTTGCAAAAAATAAGGACATGATAGAGATAGACTATAGAAAAAAACTCTTAGGAGCTCCATCAACAAAAAGGCCAAGCCCAATATCCAAAGGCCCATCATCCAAATAACACCATACGGAAAAAAAAAGTCAGATCCGATAATGTGACCCGCCAGTTAATTTTAACGGCCCTCCGTCAAAGGCGCTTCTCTTCCACCACTTAACGTAAGTGGTCCGTTGACAGAAGAGCTGTGACAACAAGTGAAGAAGATAATGCAGACTCACCTTCTGGTGGGACCCATCCCAATCAAGGGTTGCCGTCGATTCTCATCCTCCATTTCCGGCTATCTTCTCTCTCCGTCCTCTAATTCGATTGGCCGAGACATCTACCACCACCGTCGAAGGCACCGCAATCGCTCGAAATCCACGGTTACTTCTGCGGCGTATTCTTCTTCGTCGTCATCGTCTTCTTCGGCTTCGAATACCAGTGGGCAGAAGAATCACTACGCTGTTTTGGGCATAGGTCGAAACGCCACACAAGTTGACATCAAGAGAGCTTATCGCCTGCTCGCTCGAAAGGTAAAATGATGTTGTTTTGGAGCTCTTTTTCGTTTTGTCGCTTCCGAGATAAGCAATGAAGGATCTCACTTGATTGCTCTGTTTTGGCATCGTTGTCTCGGTTCGAGATTTGATCATATTTAAGATATGAAATTGTAATCAGTATCAGATGATACTGAGATATTAGAGTAGTTGAGAAAAACACAACCATTTTGGGGGAAAATAGAAAAGTTAAAATCTTTGTGTTTGTATCAGAATCTTCTCTCGAGTTATGATTCTGCATTTAGCTGCCTTTGGTGGAACCTGTTCTCTGTATTTTATATTTCGATCTAGCTCTTGTAGTTGTACGCTTGTATCCTTCTTTTTTCCTGAGCTTTGTTTGTGAATGTATTCTTGTGTTGCTATTGCAGTTTCATCCGGATGTGAATAAGGACTCTAGAGCTGGAGAGCTATTCAAGAGTATTCGGTGCTCCTACGAAGTCCGTATTTCTTCTATCTGAGTGATTAACAACTTGTTGTGAGACTACATAACATCAAGCTTTAGAATCTTATTCACTTTACCTGTCTTATTTTCAAAAGGTACTATCTAATGAAGCTACAAGGACTCAATACGACCGAGCACTTAAGCTTCAAGAAAATTCCCGGTTCCATAGAGTGAAAAGGCACAATTACAGCTCTGAGGTTGAAGATAACATCAAGTATTATTACAGCTGGTCTGAGAAAAGGCACAGAACTACTAGATACGAGAGATTTTATGGACACTATTCTACATATCCAAACTCACATTTCTACAGTGAGACCGAGAGCGAGTCCCAAGAGGAAGAAGAAGAAGAAACAACAGAAGAACAGCGAGACTCCTTTGTCGAAGTTCTCAAATCCGCTTTCTTATCGATGTTTCTTCTATATACGCTCGGTTGCCTAGCATCTCTCACGTTTAGCACATTCACAGCTTGGCTCGACAAGGAACTAGACATGGGTTACAAAGCCGGGTTCATGATTGCTTGGATACTAGGCGGAAAAGGTGGCATCCTTCTCACTCTCTGCTTAACATTTGCAAGCTGGCTCTGTGGGAAAGCAAGCAGCAGTGTGGTGGTTCTTGTGGTAGTAGCGATGTGGGTAGGATCCAATTTAGCTAGACATGCTCCTCTTCCACAAGGAGCTCTTCTCACCCTCCTCTACATGTCAATCAAGCTTCAAGTTGACTCAACCTGAATCTCTTTCTCAGTTTCATCTCAAAGTTTAGGATGTAAATAGCTAAATTACATGATCTCTATTTCATTTTCCCTTAAGTTAAGAAATGCGTCATATGATGATTTGTATTTCTTTGAGAGTATGGAGAAAATTGAATAAGTAAAGAGAAGAAATTGATTGTTTTTTCATTTTCCAGATAACAAATCAATGAATCAAAGTTACAAAATCAGAACAAATAAAGGGTAATTAACTCGTCTAAGTATTATTGTTAACGTTTCTGCACAAAGAAGAGACCAAAAAAAGATGTTCATCATCGTCTTCATTGACTTTTCTCTTTCATTTCCTTGAGATTCCTCCAAAGATATCTTCCGCTAGCCATATCGACGAACACCCAAAATCCATTCTCCATTTTCTGTTAATCGCCAAATGAACAAGAAAGAGACATTAGAAACCCCAGAATTCATGAAATCAACGAAAAAGCAACGAGATCTATGCTTACCTTTTTGAAATTGAGTCCTTGTTTCTCATTCAATTCGACCGGTGAGTCGTCGGAGATGAGTTCCGGCGAAGAACTCACCGTTTTCCAAGCGAAATATCCGGCGAGTATCGCTGAGAAGAATACCAATAGAAACCTCATCGGACACATATTGTTCCCTGATGGAAAAAGAGGAATATCAAAAGGAAGAAAGAAAGAAATTGGAATTTGATCTCAATGTATCTCGAAGAATGAGAAATTCTAGGGTTTGTGAAAATTCTGGGAAACGAATTGAATGAGAAAGATAGAAACAAAAGAATTAGAGGAATTTAAAGGTGTGAGATTTTTTATTACATGCCTCCCTCGACTACGAGAAAAAGGAAACGCGTTTCTGAATTTTTCAGCAATGAGAAAATAGGAAATTGGTAGTTTGATTTAATAACATCAATGACGTAAGAACCCACAATGTTTATACATTTTCCTAAATCAGCCCTCAATACTTTTAATGTATTCAATAAATCCTTGATTTCTCCGAAACTTGTCCTCAGTTGATGGAATTTATTTATCATAATTACTTGAAGGGAGATTTTTAATTTAAACTATTAGTATAGGATGTTCATAAAGTGTTCATGGAAACAAAAAGTGAATCAAGATTATATTATTTTGTGTGAAAGAAGATAGATTAAATAAAAAGTTGTGGGGTGCGTTAAGGTAACCATGCAAAAGTTGGGGGTTTATGTGAAATGTTTACTATTTAATGGGTAAAATAACCCAAAATAAGTAAATATTATTTTATTAGAGTCTAGAAGAGGCTGACCTCAACCACCACTCGTATAGTTGTATTATTGTATCAATATGATGAAGTCTTTGTCAACGGGACGCAATTATAGAATTGGAATAGCTCTTCAAAAAAATTATAAATCATTTTTGGTCCATTTTGAGGGACATTCTAGAAATTTTCAACATCATATATATATCGATTGTTTTGATTATGTACTGGTTAATGCAAATTCTTGTTAGATCTTAAAATTAAAATGATTATCCGATCTATATATAACTCACAAAATATCATTTTGTTGCCGAAATTCCTATGATCAATTGGTACTCAGCTAGGTATTATATGGAGACTGAAGAGAATATAAACAAGCTAGCTAAAGATCGTACGTTAGAGAACAAGAAACATGTCATATACATATAGTAAGCTTTTATAAATGATTTTTGCAATATAATTAACCACAAAAGAAAGAAAGAAGAGGATACAACTATTTGATCCTTAGTGAAAAAAATTTCTTGTTCTATTGTCGAATAACTTCAAGTCGCAACATTACTCTTTTTACTTATAAAACATTGTTTTGTCTTATTATTTTTACCATTTACGTAATTTGTTCTTCTTTCCCAATTTTCCTGATTTATTTAATATAAATGTATATAGAAAAAGTGGAGTAGTAGGCTGAATTAGGGTTTAAAGAGAGAAAGTGAAATATTGGAGCGATCGGCTATGGCACGGAAGAAAAGAAAAATCCAGAGAAGAACAAAATCACATGATAACGATGAATCTCATTTAGACACGATTCCTCTCGAGATGACCATTGAGATACTCTCAAGACTGCCTGCGACATCAATTGTGAGATTTCATTCTGTCTCTAAGCTCTGGACGGCCATCACTACCACTCCAAATTTCATCAACTTATTCGCAACTCGGTCCTCAGCATTGCAGCCTTCTGTACTGCTCATCGTCCATCTTGGCTTCCGGCTGTTTGCTCTCTCTCGTCTCCGCTACAAAAGAATAGTAATAATCCGGACGGTCCTTTTCCTTACGAGGGGAGACATCATTTTTCAAGCCCTAATGTTGGACCTTTTGGTCTCCTCCGTAGTATTGTATCCGTGAACGGCTTGATTTTCTTGGAAGGTCTTCAACAGCTCGTGATTTGGAACCCTACCGAGAAACGCTTCGTAACTTTACCTGAACCTGAAGGCAACGAAGGCGTAAACTACACAGGAGGCTTTTTGGGATATGATCCCATTGGTGGTAAATACAAAGCATTGTGCATTAAAAACTCCAAGATTTGCATTCTTACATTGGGAGCTCAAGAATCATGGAGAACAATAGCCAATCTTGGTATATCTACGCATGAAAATTCTATAGGTCGTGGGCGATGTATTAATAATGGAGTAATCTACTATGAAACCCAAGACTTTATAATCAGCTTTGATGTAAGATCTGAAAAGTTCAATCAGATAGAATTTCCGGAGGGTAAAAACTATAGTTTGAGTTTCATAAGCATATGGTACTTTATGAGGGAAGGTTAGCCCTATTTAAGACTAATTAAGTGTTTCCCTTCTATTGATATATGGATTTTGAAGAATGGAGATAGAAAAAAATGGAGGCATAAACGCTTTGTTTTACCTGTTTCTGATATGGACTCAATACAGAGGAAAGAGCTACGTTTCAATGGTGTTAATGATGCTAATGAGCTTGTTTTTGCACCATGGAGTTTGTCTAAATCGTTTTCTATTCTATATTTCAATCCGAGAAGCAACAGTATTAGAGAAGCCTTGTTTGTAGGAACTGTGGGTGATCAATTTAGACGCTGTTATGGACTTGATGCCGATGGTATACTCAACATGGATATTTTCCCAAATCATATCGAGACTCTTGTGTCTTTCAAAACCAGTGTTCATCGCTTAATGCTCCGTTTTGTTTTTCTTTGTTTTTCCTTTTAGTGACACTTGAACTTTATGAAACTATATGATTTCTCTTTATGTCTTTGGTTTTTCTTGTGATATTTATTTGATAATAACTAGGCTAATAATACCCACGCATATGCATGAGTTCTTGTGTTTTATACATTTTTTTATATTTTATATAGTTTTTAGTGGAAAAATAGTTGGTAATGTTTAATTTTATTTAAGATTTACATGGTATATTTCGATGAATTTATCAAATAATTTAAAATTTAAAGGGTAAAATTTTCTCTAACAAATTTAATAACCGACTAAACAAAATTTAAATAGCTTTTACTTTTGGCACCTTTTTTACTTCTCACATTCACAATGAAACAAATCATTGACCGAAGTGCAACAAGTGAAATAGATTGTCTATATAACACAATATATATATATATATATATATTTTGCTGGTAACATAAAAGAAGAAAAAAAATTGCCAACAACTATGGATTATAATCCTCTGCATATTCTAGACAAATTCAAATAAAATATATTGTGATCTAAAGGTACGAATCTTTCAACACATTCACAAAGCATCAATTGTAAGCTAATGATTTACTAAAATGATACTTCTACATTAAGTTTAAGCTTCATATTGCCTTAATATATCAAAATTCCAGTCTAAGTTTTCTCCACATGTATTATTTTGAACCGTTTTTACCGTTTTGTAAGTTTCTTTTGATGTTATTTTTAACGTGATCAACATTGTTTTAGTAGATGCCAAGTGTCATTGTTTTCATCTTGTTTTGTATTAGTCGTCGTATCCATGATATCTACACCATCTAAGAATTCTAGGGAAATACTTAGAGATTGAATTATGAGAGTTTGGAAGTTTTGGATCATATGAGGACTAAAAAATTTCATATAAAGAATTTTACAAAATTCTTGGAAATAAAGAGGTTTGAAGCGAGATACCGCTGAAGGGAAACACATCAAAAACATTATCCATGGAAAGAAATATAGACAATCACAATTAAATTGTAATAAAACAAAAGATAATAGGACTTTGAATTGTTTATTTAATGATGATGTGTCAATTGTAGAAGTGTACATGTGTCAAGTCGGAACAGTCTCTCTTCTCCCATTATATATAGGAGGATAGGATTCCTAGATTTTGTTTGCCTCTTCATACTCTATATAATGTGTATACATGCTAGTACTAGATCTCTTATAAACAATGACATTAATGATTAGTTGATGATATGGAGATGAGATTAATCTAAACAAGCTAATGATATTTAAATACTTTGGATCCCGGATATTTTCGGAGAAAACTTATAAAATATTTTCTTCCATTTAACTAATGTGAGACAAACAAAATAAGAAAAATATTCGATTGATTTAATGATTTAGAAGATATCATATGTGATGAATTTAACTTTTTAAAAAAAAAACTGGAAATATTACATCAATTAAATGTTCATTCATTTTAAGAAATTCTTACTATTGGTACAGAAGAAACAAATTTAATATTATTAAAAAAGATTAACATTTACGTGATTTTGTTTTGCCTTTATTTTACTATTTGATTGATTTATTTCTGATTCTAATGAATCGGACTCCTATATATAATAGATAGAAAAAGCGTGCTACTAAATTTGCCGTTCAAGAAAACGAAAAAAAAAACAAAAAGGCGTGCTAGTAGCAGAGTGCTGAATATCAAATTATAGGGTTTTGAAGAAAGAAGAATCATGGAGCGATCAGCCATGGCAGAGAAGACGGGAAAGATCCTAAGAACCTCACAATCTTCATCGAAGAAGAAGAATACCAAATCTCAATCACAGCCAATCCCTCGCGACACAACTTTCGAGATACTCTTAAGACTTCCAGCGAAATCAATCGTGAGATATCGCGCCGTCTCTAAGCTCTGGTCCTACATCACCACAACTCCATCGTTCATCAAGAATCGGGCCGCCCTATCACCACCGTGTGTTCTTCTAATCTTTAGAAAACACGAAAAACTGCTCGTTTTCTCGTCGCCGTTACACCAGAATACTTATTCTTACGAGGGAAGTTATCAAATCACAGTCCCCGATAACAATGGTTACATCCGTCGTTTTGATTCCGTTCATGGATTGATTCTCTTGGAAGGTACGAAACATCTCGTGATTTGGAGCCCTACCGTGAAACGATTCTTCCCTTTACCTGAACCTCACGGCACCGAAGGCGAATATTTCGTTGGAGGGTTTCTTGGATATGAGCCTATTGAGGGTAAATACTAAGTGTTGTGCATTTTCAGAGGCTGGAACACTCAAGTTCTTACATTAGGAGCTCAAGAATCATGGAGAGTAGCAAACAAAGGTGCTTTTGTTCACTGGCCTACTAAAGATTGTGGACGATGCATTAATGGAGTCATTTACTATAAAGCTTTTGGTCTTGCTTTGAGGCATGCTATAATTAGCTTTGATCTTAGATCTGAAGAGTTCAAAGTGATTGAGTTTCCGATGCTTGATTACGATCGCTACCTAATGGTATCTTATGAGGGAAGCTTGGGTTTCGTAAGTTCCATTAACGCTATGGTTGAGATATGGAGTTTGAAGGATGCAGAGAGTCAAATGTGGTCATATAGACGCTTTCTTTTGAGTCCTTCACCTAGCATAAGCTTGAGGGGCGTAACTGATGCTGGTGAGCTTATTTATACAGAAAGGAGTTTGAATGGATCATTGTGTGTTGTGCATATTGATCCCATGAAAAATACTACAAGAGAAACTAAGTTTCTAGGAGGAAATGGCGAAGTTTGGCGACCTGAACTACTTGGATTTGATCTTGTGAATGACTTTTCTGTTTTACCAAATCATGTTGAGAGTTTCTTGTCGTAAGAGCTTTCATCTTTTTTTCATATATAGAATGAAACTTGTGTGTGAATTTTTCTTTAAGTTTTTCTTGTAATCGCTGACTGATTGAAACAAGCTAAGGATGCTACATGATAGAAGAAAAGATAGTGTAATATGTGTGTTTAGATTGCACCTAAGATTCCTCTGTTCTGTTTCTAGCATTTTGTCATGTGATCCTTTTATATTGTTGGACAGTGTAATCTATGCAACTTTATGATTCTCTTTACACACTCTTCTTGAAATCTTTGTCCGTTCCCATGGAAGGGCTTTGTCATAACTCTTAATTTCATCATTACTTTTGTTTGAATATACCCAACATTTGTTATAACAATGTGGTTTCTGCAGACTATGGCATCTTTATGCTAGCGACTCGAATCTCTTAGAAGTTAGAAACAATGGCATTTAGTTTTTAGTTGATGAAGTGGAGAACATTCATAAGCAAATTAGAGATTCTATGATACGTGTATAAGAGATGAAGCCTATGCTATTATTAGGCTGCATCGGTCAATGCACATGTCTTTGTCTTCTACTCGTTGTTTTCTTTTTCTTTTTGGATAATTTGTTTTTTTTTGGGTTTAACTTGTCTTTTTTCTTGTTATTTTCTTTGAACAACTGTCTCCTACAGTCATGACTTCACCACGAATCCAACACTAGCACTCACAAACACAATTGTTTTTTTTTATAACAATTTTCATATCACACAAAGACAATATCGATCCAGAAGAAAGAAAAAAAACCGTCGGTGTATCCTAGAAGCAGGACGGATTAATAAAAAATTGGCGATCGTGAGTCGTGACACAACTATGGTTGCAAAATGTATCTTATATAATGCGAATGAAACTAGTGTTACAAAACTTTAGCAAAGTTTTATAATTTCGAATCCGTACGTCTTATTTTGGACACACGTTAGTTGGAAATAACAAAAGAATAGAGGAGAAGATTGTTTACAAGTCAACATACACCAATTTAGAAAAATAAAACAAATTGTGATTTGATGCGAACATGACGACGCAACCATATTCTATCCGAATCAAAAGATTATGTTTACGTATGTCACATTCTCCACTTAATTTCTTTATGAAAATTTAGCCTGAGATGCCATATAATTTTCATGTAGTGTGTACAGAATCTTCTTATTCGGCTGGCTAGATTATGTTCTGATAATACATAACTGATATAACACAATCAATATTTGATATTTTATAAACTATTTATTATGTTAATGGAATTATTTTCAGAAACACCCCCAAATATGTCAACAGATCCAACAGTAAATACGAACACTAAGACATTAATGATGAATGCCCAAAGAATCTAGTCTAGTAGATCTCAAATTTTAGGTAAGTTACGAATAAATCACGACCAGTATGTTTAAGTTAAATTAATCCCAACACATGAAGTATATGTTGTTCTAGAGATTTAATTAGTTGCTTTTTCTATTAAAAAAAACTAAAAAAAACTCTTGAGTTGTCTGAAAGTATGTTTGTCTTAATTTATCTTCGATGTTTCACATACTTTTATAAAGAAAATTGATTAGCAAATCTATCTTTAAATTCCACAATTATTGTCTATTGGCTTTCTGAATTTTCTTAAGCAAGCTCCACCTTAATCAGCTCCACCTCCACTGAATCTTACCCAAACATCGATCACGTGCCTTTGTAATATACATTTTTTTTATAGTGTATAAATAAATACACTTACAAGTAGTGACAACAATACCAATCTCTTTTAACAGTCGTTTTAAGACAGCGTTCTGATCAAAAACCCCAGAGAGTAAAGTGAGAGGAAGAAGAAGCTATGAATGCTTTAGCAGCAACTAACAGAAACTTCAAGTTAGCTTCTAGGCTTCTGGGTTTGGATTCTAAGCTCGAGAAAAGTCTTCTCATCCCTTTCAGAGAAATCAAGGTTTCAATTTTCACTCCTTTGATTTTGTTTTCTTTTTTGGGTCTGAAACTTGTATGAGTTTATTACTCGAATAATTAACCTTGATCACGTTGCCTTCACCGGCGCCGGAGATGGTTCTTGTCGGCGGCTTTTAAAGAAAAATGAACCGACCCGCTAGTTGCGGATCTTTTATACCCTGATCCGATTACTGATTCATATAACCGGAACGAACCAAATTAATCAACCTGTTTGGTAATTTTGCAGGTGGAATGTACCATACCGAAAGACGATGGGACACTAGCATCATTCGTTGGGTTCAGAGTCCAACACGACAATGCAAGAGGTCCCATGAAAGGTGGAATCAGATATCACCCCGAGGTTTTTGACTTTGACTCTTTAATTTTCTCTTCCAAATACCAAAATCATCAAACCGGTACACAATTTCGGTTCGGTTCTCTCGCTGCAGGTTGACCCGGACGAAGTGAACGCACTGGCTCAGCTCATGACTTGGAAAACAGCAGTTGCTAAGATTCCATACGGAGGAGCCAAAGGAGGGATTGGTTGTGATCCCAGCAAGCTTAGTATCTCTGAGCTAGAGCGGTTGACTAGAGTTTTCACTCAGAAGATTCATGATCTCATTGGGATTCAAACTGATGTTCCAGCTCCAGATATGGGCACTGGTCCTCAGGTTTTTAAACTCTATTCTAAACGTTTCCATAATTTTTTTGTTTTTTGAGCCATCTATCAACTTTTTTCCTTGGTGAATTTTGCAGACAATGGCTTGGATTCTTGATGAGTACTCTAAGTTTCATGGATACTCGCCTGCTGTTGTGACTGGGAAACCCATTGTAAGTAACAGTTTTGTTTTTGCTAATCAAAGGTATTAAGTAGCTGAATGGGTAATGATGATGTTTATGAGCAGGATCTTGGTGGATCGCTTGGGAGAGACGCGGCTACTGGACGAGGGGTGATGTTTGGAACCGAAGCTTTGCTTAACGAACACGGCAAGACCATATCAGGGCAACGTTTTGTCATCCAGGTGAAGTTTTTAGGACCCTATTGCGGTTTCTTGCGAGGCAAAGAAACTACCTTAAAACGGGTTTACGTATTGCTTCTTTAGGGATTTGGGAATGTGGGTTCTTGGGCGGCAAAGCTGATAAGTGAAAAGGGTGGGAAGATTGTTGCTGTGAGTGACATTACTGGAGCAATCAAGAACAAGGATGGTATCGATATCCTGGCCTTGCTCAAGCATACCAAAGAAAACAGAGGTGTTAAAGGGTTTGATGGTGCACATCCGATCGATCCAAATTCGATACTGGTTGAAGATTGTGATATCCTTGTCCCTGCAGCACTTGGCGGTGTTATCAACAGGTTCAAGCTTACTTTTGCTACACTAACTTTCATTTTTTTTTAAACTTTCTCTAAAACTATTTATTGGGTTTTGGTTGAAGGGAGAATGCAAATGAGATTAAAGCAAAGTTTATCATAGAAGCTGCTAATCATCGAACTGATCCTGACGCCGATGAGGTTTGATTTTCTTCTTCTTCTACTTGGGAAATACTCTTTGCAAAAATCTGTAATGTAGACTCTTGTATTACAGATCTTGAGTAAGAAAGGTGTGGTTATTCTCCCAGACATATATGCAAACTCTGGAGGAGTCACTGTCAGTTACTTCGAATGGGTTCAGGTATGAGTCTTTAAACCACTAAAACTTGGACAAACCAAACCAAGTACCCGAACTAAACCGATATTGATCAGTTAAGTTGTTTCTTATATTATGCAGAACATACAAGGGTTTATGTGGGAAGAAGAGAAGGTGAACAATGAGCTAAAGACTTACATGACTAACTCTTTCAAGGACTTAAAAGCGATGTGCAAAACTCACTCCTGCGATCTCCGGATGGGAGCTTTCACACTCGGTGTCAATCGCGTGGCTCAGGCTACTGTTCTTAGAGGGTGGGGAGCTTGAGATCCTCTTATCTCTCTATGAAGAAGCTCATGAATAAAACGAGCCTACCTTTAATCTTTTTTTTTTTTCTCCTCCAACTTTGGCTTAGAGGTTGTCCTGAGTTAACATGGAACTCTGATAATTGACGAACTTTGTAACTCTCTTGAGAAGACAATATATCAAAAACTAGAATTTGGAAAGCGATTGTCATCAACTTGGTTCTTAACAAAGCATTTTCATGATCCAAGATAAAAAGGGAAATTACAAGTTCAAAGCTATAGAATATGAATCTATCCTCTCCCTCGGCCTCTGAAGCTTCCACGAGCACCACCTCTTGGTTGAAACCCTCCTCTTCCACCACCTCTGGGAGGACCTCTACCTCTACCGAAACTGCCTCCTCTGCCATGGGGAGCGCCTCTTCCTCCACCACGGCCTCCACCACGGCCTCCTGACTGCCCTCTGCAAGAAGAACAGAACAAGACTGTTGTTACAGACTTTTTCTAAACACCTTCAACAAGTTTGTTCTACTACTTACGGAAACTAAGAATTGGTAACTCAACAAGGGAAGATATCAGAAAATAGCCATCTTTTAGCTAATGGGTTAAGAAGTGTGGCTTACTTTGGTTGAGGAAGGAATCTAGCTAGAGGTAAAAGCTTAGAAGGGTCGATGTAGAACTTATCGCCTTGAGCATACGAGGTAGCTACAATACCTTCCATCATTTTGATAGAGAAGAGCTGAAAAAGAACCAAAGCTACCAGTATTAGTAAGCAGACGAGTGAAAGAAAAAGGCAACAACGAGAGAGAGAGATAACACAACATACAGATTCATTAATCGGGCCAAAGATTTCATCAACTTTCCCAATCTGGGTCTTGTTTTGCAGGTAGATTGGCGCATTAAAATATGGGATTTTCTCACTGGAGAGCTTGGTTACAGCATCTCCCTCACAAGCATGGAGAAAGGTTGCAACTTCTGTAATAACAAAGAAAAAAACTTTGTTACAACGGAGACGATTCACAAGTTTGTTCCTTTCATTTCAAAACTATAACATAAGCCTCAACTTAAAGATGAATCAAACAAAAGGATAAACACAATGATCCATCATCAATAGCAATACGCAGATTACCATTTTCTAGCAAATTTCAGCAGCAAACGCTCATCAATGTTTAAACTGTGAACGTTTTCAATAAATTCTTCTAATTGATCGGCAAAAGAGAAATAAAATCGTGTAAGAGGATAGAAAACGAACCTACGACTTCGCTGGGAGGTCCTTCATCACGGTAACCACCAAAGCGGCCACCTCCGCGTCCACCTCCTCTGCGTCCGCCACCATCTCTTCCTCCCCTTCCCCTGAAGCTCCCGCCGCCACGTGGTGGTCTCATCTTTTTGGTTTTATTTGTGCTTAACTGCGCTCTGCTTCTCAGAGGTTTTTAGGGTTTATAGTGAGCGAAGCAGTTGAAGTGTACATCCAAGTAGTGACTACTTAGAAGAAAAAAAGGAAGCGAGAACTAGGGTTTTCAGACATCCCAGACCGGTTAGAACTCGTTAAACCGAAACTTTTAGCCTAAATCGAAGTAGACAGGTTAAACCGGTAAAACTACTGTATTTACCAAAGACATTACGGTTGTCTTCTCATTGTAAAACAATGATTTTCTTTTGTTAAATAGAAGGGAATAAATAATTATGAGTTAAACTAGTCAGGTAAATCCCAAATCTTCTTATATTTTGTTTTCTTTAATTAAAAACAGATTTGAATAACATCTAATTAATTAAAAATTCTTTATATATTTATGGTTATGTTGGTTTAAGTTTGGTCTGGTTTTCTCACATTTCACTTATTGGACACTTGAATAAAAAAGAGAGGAACAAAGCTAGAGACGCATCAAAAAACACAAACGATAACAAAAGATAAGCATTAAGCACACTTGAAGGCTTAGAAAGCCCTCAAAACTTTCTATTACTAATTCAACTTCCCGTGCACCATCATCGTTTCTATCTTTTTGTACGCATCTACATTACATACAAATACAAAGATGCATCCATTTCATTACATTTAACAAACAGGTTGCGTCTGCTTTCACCTTCTTCATTGTATTAATGATCCTTACGCTTCAATTGTCTTTTTGGCTTTCTCACAGAACATATGATGCTAAGTGTCTCAGCACACTGTCCTACCATAACATATTGATGCAATGTACAGATTTTTCGCCCATTTATCCTGAAAATCAACCAACACCGCACAGGTTCTAATTCAGTATCATGGAAACAAACCAAAAATCTAATCTTTGTTCAAATCTAAAGAAACCCACCTTGACATGAGTGCTTGGAAAGGCGGTGGTGCGAAGAGTCTCTTGAGTTTCATCCATCATTTTACGTTTTGGTACGCTTAATATGAAAGCTGCTTGATCTGCAGTTGCTGCCATTGATGTTATCCTATACCCGCTTTCCCACCTCCTATGTATTCCATCACTTGGATACAAAAAGTCGAGCTCCACCACCTTTTCACGCAATTTTTAAACAAGATTGTTAGGGGAAATGTTAAAGGAACTGTCAAAAATGCTGTTCAATTGAAGAGATGGAAACCTACCTGATCAGAGAAGCCCGAGTTCCTCGACATTACCACACCCCAACGATTCCCAGCAGTTGTCATGGAGGTTACATGAAAGTCTTCTTTCCATTTCTTATTAATCCACTTGAATGGGAATGAGTCACTGACTTTGTAAGATTGCTGAGTATAAGAAGTACCTACCAATTTACAACAAGTAGAAAATAAGTAAAGAAGACTTCATGTTATAAGGTTATTATGTAAGTATGACATCTGTTATAGTCAAGTGTGACACTAAAATACATAGATTACTACCAATAACACTAACCTTTTGACATAACAACTAACGAGCTCCCGTTATCAGCACCAGCTATAGAACTGATATAGTAGTTCTTTTCCCATTGTTCCATAATCCAGTCCTGCCAAAAAAAAAACAAAGCGTGAGTTACTACAAAATTAATTAATTCCTAAATATGCTTCAAGCAATTATTACCTTGTGAAGGAAAACTGTTGACAATTCATAAACTTGAGAGGTGAATCCAGTCCCAGCATCCATTATGAGGGCCCAGAGATTAGCTGCTGATGCTACACAACTAATTAAAAGGCCATCCTCATTACCCTTCTGTACATGCTGGTGCAGCCTTGAGTCTGCAACATTGTAGTGATATCTACAAAGGAAAATGAACATTTAAACAGTTACTGAGGAATTTGATTAACTAAGGTTTTCGAAACTGTTAAATGTATATGCAAATTTTTTTACCTCTGTTTCATGGGACGACGAGCATTATAGACTGAAATCCACTGACAAGCCGGACTGCCAATTCTGATTTTCTTCTTTGGCTGTTCATCCTCTTCCAAATTAAGAAGCAATCTTCCTCGTTTTTGCCCAACCTATATATACCAAAAGAAGCAAAATCAGCACTTTCAGAAATAATAATAACAAGTTGAATAATATAAGAATGAGAAAATAGCCAGTAACCTTAAGAGCCCCATCAATTCTAATTGGTCTAGATAGAGCACATGGTTCAATAAGAGATTCAAAAATTGAAATAAGCTTTGCATAGTTAGGCTCCTCGTCAAACTTCATATTAGTAACTGCCTCGAGGAATAGCTTAAACGGGGGTGGACAAAAACAGCACATCAATTCAGGAGAAGTTGACATCTTTTTCTTGCAAACAAGAAAGCTCTTGTTGTCACCCTGCAAAAACAGTCAACAAAATGGACATTAAATTGACTGCAATTAATGAAGAAGATGAATCAGCTATAATTGTAAGGTCGTGAAGAGAAATATAGCCAGACCTGATAACCTTGCCATGGCAGTCTTCCCTTCAAGAGAAAAATTAAAGTATAAGCCAAAGACTCTAGATCATCTCTCCGACTTCCAGTTCGACCTAGATGCGCATGGACACTTGCATACCTTATTGTTCCCCTGAACGTGAAACATAATAAACATGTAAAGAAATAAGAAATATGTATATACAAAGAAGACAAAACGTACACTAATGAAAATACCTGAACACATCAGGTCTTTGATCATATTCAACATGCTGGCCTGAGTGTGAATCTTTCCACTTTGATGCTGAAACAAAAGAAGATTATGTGAACACTAATGCAAACATCAAATAATATAACCAATTTAAATAAAACGTTGTAGCGACAGCAGAGATGAAACTGGTACATAATGTTTAAAGTTGTTCATTGAAAAATTAATAAACTAACTCACCCAGGCCAAGATCGATAAGGTAGAGTTTTTTCTCATCTGCTGTTCCCGGTTGGCCGAGTAAAAAGTTTTCGGGCTTCACATCTCCATGGACAAACCTAGTTTGATATGGGGATGGAACATGGCATGAAAATCAGCTCAATGAAAGCAAATTGTAATTATTTTCTGAGAAAAGAATGGAACTATTTGCCAAGAAGTTAACAAGAAAATAATTTAACTAACCCTTTCATATGAAGTTTCTCAAGAATAGATATGGACTCAACTGCAATGCAGGCTACCATGTTTGGAGACATCCTGCCAGATGTCATGAACATCAATCATATGAAGAATCTTGCAAACAGAAGAAAGTGTGGGGAAAGGAGAAGAGAGAGTGCTTACGATTGGCCTGAAGAATTCCAAACATCCCAGAGACTTGGACCAAGCATGTCCATGACCTGAAATATTCATTAAAAGGTTGCTCAATACATGATAACACGATGAATCTTGAAGGTACATTGAATAAAATTTATACTTAACCACATACAAGAATGTAAAAATCTCCTTGACGACCCTTATGATGTACCGCAGGAACTCCATAGCAACCATTGAGCGTACTTTACAACAAAAGGAAAGAAGAATCAGATGAGATGACTAATAAGTTGATAAGAGAAACTTGGATGAAAAATTCAGATAGAATGCATGCAAGTCTTACTTGTACACTTGCCACTCGTAAGGTGGGCCAAAATTACAGCCTTTGCTATTTCGGTGCTCAAATTTCAGGGCCACCTGAAAAAGAAAAAGACAATACTTTTTTTCTAAGATTTGATCTTTTTGTGTATAAACCCTCATAAACTTCAGAATGCTTCTTTAAAACATACCTCAATTGCATCTGCCCCAATCCTATCACTGCCACCATTCACCCTTCTACCAACAAAAACTTGACCAAAGCCTCCTTTACCGAGTTTCCTCTCAGTCTTATAAACAGGAGAATTTCCAACTTGTACCTACACAAAAAAAAAGAAAAAAAGAAACCAAAATCAATATCAATATCTCTCTCACAGAAACACCCAGTGAGTGAATGTCATAAGATTGGCATAAAGTTTACCCTTTCAGGGACTGGAGCTGTGCTGGAATCTTCTTCCACACCAACTATCTTCTCTCCACTACCACCTTCCATAGCGATATCCTTATCAGCTACTCCTTCAACTTGATTAAAAGCAGGTTCACCTACTGCTGGACGAACCTCACAAGGTTCTGCCTCTAAATCTATTAACCTGATTCCTCGACCCCTACCGGTAGCACCAGTTGGTCTTGGAGGTGCAGCGCCTTTTGCTGCAGCGTTTCCCCTTCCTCTACCACCACCTCTTCTTCTTGTTACAGGCTGAGGAGGAGGAAGTTCAATATTTTCTGCCTGATCAATTACCTGAGGGCTAGGTTGTCTCAATCTACGTGCTCCACTTCTTAACTCTGGCATTCTTACTCCATACAAAGAGTAAGATAATCTTTTTTCTTTCGGTAAACCTTGTTAGCTAACCTGCGGTATAAAGAAAGTTAGCAGAGAGTAACAATGTCATTGGCATTTACTTCACAATTCAAAAGAAGAGTACACCAATTAACAAGTAACTACAATCTCATAGAATACAAGAAACAGACCATAATGCACTTCGAGCATTACTTTTTCAATCAAATCACATAATTTTCATCCTTATACAGAAGCATTTTCCAATCAAACAGATAAGCATTCAAAATCATAAGCATCTGCAACCAAATACAGACCATAAAGGCATCAACTTTGGCTCAAGAGTATACAAAATCATCGTTACTATGGAGGAAACGCCATCAAAGAGAGCTGATGATGGCCAATATTGATGGCCAATATAACAAAAGAATCTAAAAGAAAAAGTCGATTTACTACTCAAAATATCGATCAAACACCATCAAATACAAATTTTCATATTCACAGAAACATACAAACATAAGTGATATAGATTCAAAAGAATCACTGTAACCAAGCACAGTTTGATTCAAAAATATGCTCGATCATCATCCAAAAACAAGATCTTTCAGATAATCATAAGAAACAGATATGAAAACAAAACATCCAAACACAACTACCACCACCGAATCAAAACGAGATGTCAAAAACATTTTACCCGATGAACGATTTGAGGTAAACCCTTCTAAAGGAAGGATGATCGGACTATGAAAACGATGAAATCGATCCAAAAAATCAAAACTTTCAGATCTCCCTTCGAAGTTTAAGAATGAGAAACCGATGGCAACAACGGCGATTTAAATGTGAAAACTTTTGAGCTCTGAAGCACTCATAGAGATGAAGATAGATAGAGAGAAAGCTGCTGGTAGTTTTGGGGTTATAAATAATGAAGACGATTGAGATGAAAATGAGGCTGATGAAGATGAGAGGAGGTGCAGATTTGGGGAAGAATTTTTTTTTTGTTGGATGGATTGATCAACTTTAGAAAAAAAAAATTCTGGCAAATATTTGGTGAAGATTTTTATTTTATTCTATTTTAATTTTTGAAAAAAAATTACATATATTTTGTACTTCTCGAATGTTAATGGTTTATTGGTGCTGTTTACTTCGGTTTGATCGCATGATTTAAATTTTTAAAATTTTAAAATTTTTAAATTTGTATTAATATAGTAATAGTTTAACACGTACGTATGGTTTTAATAACTGTTCGTACGTATAAAATGCGACTTGTATCCAGTAAAGCACGTGTAAGCCTAAATGTTAACTACTTGCTCTTTTTATATTATGGTCAAAAATGTAACCACATCCTTATGTTAAATGTCTTATGGGAAAAACAAAAAGATAATGTCTTACTGGTTATCAATTATAAAAATGATTTGTTTTGAGTTTGTTCGGCAAACACTAAGGTTTTAATGCTTATTAAATTATAAAAATGAGTTTGAACCCAAAAAAAAAGCAAAACTAATTTTGATGAAATTGTGGTAGTAAAGTGAAAAAAAAAAAATTTAAGTATAATATAACGCGTCATTTTAAAATTGGAAACCCTTTTATTTTTTGTTTGACTAATCAAAAACTTGACTATCTTTATGCCTATTAAAATTTTGGTAAGTAAATTACTTGACCGTTATACTTGCTCTAAATAGTTGGATAGAAAAATTCGGATCACTCTAACTTTGTTTTTGTTTGCCTATTTTATTAAATTAAATTATTGTTTTCGTTAATTATTTTTAATCATTTTGTATCACCAGTTAGTTCATTCGTTTAACAAAAGATGACGTCACCGAGTCATGCCCCTGATCGCGGCGGCGAATCGGTGGAGACTCAATCTCCTGAGCTCAGAAAGGATCCGGTGACAAACCGATGGGTCATATTCTCTCCCGCCCGAGCCAAGAGACCGACTGATTTCAAATCCAAAACTCCACAGAACCCTAATCCCAGACCTTCCTCATGCCCCTTTTGCATCGGCCGTGAGAACGAGTGCGCTCCGGAGATATTTCGTGTGCCAGATGATCCAGATTGGAAACTACGGGTCATCGAGAATCTTTACCCTGCTCTAAGTAGGAATCTCGAGACCCAATCGAAGCAACGCGGGTCGGGTACAGATCGGAGTATAGTCGGATTCGGATTCCACGACGTAGTGATCGAATCTCCTCTTCACTCAATTCAGCTCTCCGATATCGATCCGGTTGGTATCGGCGATGTCTTGATCGCGTATAAGAAGAGGATCGAGCAAATCGCTCAACATGATTCCATCAATTACATTCAGGTAATACATTCTATCTTCAATTATACCAAAAAGAAGCTAAATTTAACTCACTAAATGCAACAACACCATCCATTGTTTAGCTACCAATGCTTGTGTTATGTGTGGTGGATCTTAGGGTTGCTTCCATAGTTACATTTTTGTTTTTGTATTCTAAAGGTTTTCAAGAACCAAGGTGCGTCGGCTGGAGCATCAATGAGTCACTCCCATAGTCAGATTATGGCTCTTCCAGTTGTTCCTCCAACGGTTTCATCACGCCTTGATGGTACAAAAGATTATTTTGAGGAAACTGGGAAATGTTGTCTTTGTGAAGCTAAATCAAACAATTTTGTGATCGATGAGTCGTCGTATTTTGTTTCTGTTGCTCCTTTTGCTGCTACGTACCCTTTTGAGGTTTGGATTATTCCCAAGGATCATTCTTCCCATTTCCATCATCTCGATGACGTCAAGGTTACTTTTTGTACGGATCTACTAAGTATCCATTTGTGCTTTGGTTAGATACAATGTAAGTTGTGTGGATTATCATCTTACTCACTTAGTTTTTGGTAATTTACAGGCTGTTGACCTTGGAGGAATTCTGAAACTTATGCTTCAGAAGATAGCAAAGCAACTAGACGACCCCCCGTATAATTATATGATCCACACTTCTCCCCTCAAGGTCACTGAATCACAATTACCTTATACGCACTGGTTCTTACAGATCGTACCTCAGCTTTCTGGGGTTGGTGGGTTTGAGATTGGCTCAGGGTGTTACATAAACCCAGTTTTCCCAGAGGATGTAGCAAAGGTTATGCGGGAAGTTAGCCTTACTTGAACCCAGTTTTAATTTGAGGGAAGTGATTAGTGTGGAGTTATTGGCTTAATGTGAAGGTCTTCTGAAAACACACGATTTGTCGTCTGTTGGAGAGGAAGATGTTTCAGCTTTATTCAAATAACATACAAACAATACATGAAGCTAAGTTCCTTTAAAGTCAGGTCCAAAGCATATTGAGCTTGGCAGATTATGATGATTGCCATTTACAGATCTATAACAAGAGTGTGACACTCATTTTGTTCTTCATCCCTTCAGTTCATCTTATACTCATGTTCTCTTCTTCTTTCCTTACAAGTTCATATCAGTGCATTAATAAGATTCTTTGATTCTCTCGTACGTTTGTCTACTAAGCTGTTAAAACAACACCTCGCAACATTATAACTGAAATTGAGAGAAGTTGTGATGACAAGTTTTTAGTTGGTTGTAGACAAAACTCATCAACATTCTAACAGAACAACATGATTCTGGCTCCTAAATACATGTCTTCATTCTAGTTTAAAGTACACTTATGTGGAAACAAGATATGACACGGTCTTATCCTGTGAATGAACCCATATGAAAGAAACAAATCATGTAACTGCAATGGAGAAGAAGTTCAGTCCCAATCTTAACACACTTTTGCCCCAAGCTCTTGGTTCATCTCTATCAATGTTTCCCATTTGAATTTTGGGGGCTCAGAATCCAAACATGACTTCGGTTCCTTGATGATATATTATCAGATCTATTGGAATTAGCATTAGTATTTAGTCGTTGTTTTAGTCAAGAAATATAAAACGACGTCGTGTTTTAGTTCAAACATAGTACAGCACACAGTGACACAGTCAACGAAGACGTTGAGTCAATTTTCGTTTGACCAATTTGGTTTCTCATGGCTGTAGCTTCGTCAGTTTCTTCTCCGCCGTTACCCCTCGCCGGAAGAGTCGCGATAGTCACCGGTTCTTCTCGTGGAATTGGCCGAGCTGTAGCCATACACCTCGCCGAGCTCGGCGCCAAGATAATCGTCAACTACACCACCAGATCCTCTGATGCCAATCAGGTCGCCGCCGAAATCAACTCATCCTCTGGCGCCGGTCCAGAACCGATAGCCGTCGTAATCCGCGCCGATATCTCAGAGCCGAGCCAAGTTGAATCTCTCTTCGACGCGGCGGAGAAAGCCTTTAAGTCACCGGTTCATATCCTGGTTAACTCAGCTGGAATCGCCGATCCCAATTACCCTACCATCGCCAATACTCCCGTTGAAGATTTCGATCGCATCTTCAAGTAATAAAGAAACTTTTACAACTTTCTTAGCTTTGCATCAATGATCACATTACTTAAACGCTGATTCATGAAATTTTCAACACAGTCTGCAATTGCTAGATTTTAGTTTATTAAGAACCACAAAATTGAATGATTCTTGAACTGTTGTTGGTTTGTTCAGGGTGAACACAAGAGGGTCATTCTTGTGTTGTAAAGAAGCTGCAAAAAGGCTAAAACGTGGAGGTGGTGGTCGGATTATACTCTTAACATCGTCGTTAACCGAGGCGTTAATCCCGGGACAAGGAGCTTACACAGCATCTAAGGCAGCTGTTGAAGCAATGGTGAAGATTCTTGCTAAGGAACTCAAAGGTTCAGGAATCACTGCAAACTGTGTTTCTCCTGGGCCTGTTGCGACTGAGATGTTCTTTGACGGGAAGAGTGAGGAGACGGTGATGAACATTATTGAGAGGAGCCCTTTTGGTAGGCTTGGTGAGACTAAAGACATTGCTTCTGTTGTTGGTTTCTTAGCTACTGATGGTGGTGAGTGGATCAATGGCCAAGTTATTGTTGCTAATGGTGCGTTCCTCAAATGAACACGTTTTAAGACTTTCGAGTAACTTCCTTCATTTCTTCAATTACTGGAACAACTTAGTAGAAACATGTTACATCGATTCAATGTTTAAGATACTTAACTTAAAGTATGTAAAATTTTGTTCTAATCAACCATAAAGATGTTTGAAACTGTAGGACTCCAATTGCTAGTTTGAGCTGTGGATCGAATTCAATCTCTTATATTTGATGGTGACTCAAGAATTATAAATATACTACAATGCATAAACAATGACAAGAAGCAAAAACAGGAAAAGCTCATAGTGCTATAAAGAGCACCAACATACTCACAAGACCCAACCTGATATTTGAAACATATATATGGTTGTGATCACTATACCCTGACTTTGGATCTCCGATTTGAATCGGGAAATTACACTCTTCTCTTGAAATATTCCGGGTAGTGATAATCGCAAGCCCCTCGAAGTCACAAGCCTCTGCTTTCTGATTCTGCACCTGAAAATACATGTTGAACGCATAGGACGCATTCCAAACTTCATCAAGATTGCCACAGGACGAACCATACCCCAAAGCAGTGCAGTCAGAGAAGGTACACGCATAGTTTACGTTATCCCCAAGCTGATTAGTGTTGTTGCTGAAAGTGATGGCATTAGGGTTTAACATACACCACTGGTTTTGCAAGTACTGAACATTTTGAGCTCCGTTCAAGATCTTCTTCTGACCTGCCCCTGATAAATCCGCTGGAAATTTCGGTTGGCCATCGTATTTGAATATCCCCCAATGACGTTCAAAGTTTCCAGGAGCTATACTCTTTGCATCTTCATCAATAAATCCGAAAAGATAAACTTCTATGTAACCAGGACGCAAAGGTGTTCCTCTATTGGCTGCTAGCTTCGGAAGCAGACCTGTGTAGAAACGTTCTGCGTTTGGGATATTAGCGTTCTTGTCACCATCCGTTGGCCAGCCAACTTCTCCGACTATAACCGTCATATCTCCATGACCTAATGCTCTGAGTGAAGCCAAGAGGGTATCGAAATTGGCGTCGTAGACGTTTGTGTAGATAATGCCATTGTCGTTAACAGTGTTTTGGCCATTAAAGAAGGCGTAATCGAAAGGGAAGTCACTGCTGAGGTAAAGACTTAGGAAAGGGTAAATGTTGACTGTAAACGGAGCTTTGTTATGAGCTAAGAAGTTGAATATGAGTTTCATCTCTTCAAAAATGTCTTGACGGAATCTTCCGGCGGAAGCAACTGGATTTTCCGGTGGGGAATTGTAGACGTCAGCGTTTAGAGGTACGGTGGCTTTGATGAAATCTCCAACTCCAGCTCCGTTTAATGCGTTTTGGATGTTGAAGAGTGCTGGATAAGTTAGGTTTATGAATGATCCATTGTAAGCTGTCAAAAACGGCTCATTCCCAACGGCGACTTATCTGCAAAGAAACTAATTTAAGTTTCCAAAATTTCTTCAAGTTTTTGGGTGAAAAGATGGAAACTTTTTTTTTTTTACTTGATTTTAACGCCGTCGTTGAAACGAGTGATGTTTCTTCGGACCCAATCTTTAGCTCTTTGATAGCTTCCCATGTCTTTAAGCTGATCGTTAGGGATTGCAACCATAACTTCAATGCCGGAGCCCTCAAGAGCTACCATAGTGTTTGTATCGGCATCGAAAAGCTTAACTTTTTTTACGTTGTTGTCTTTTAACATCTGTACCACTGTCTTTGGAGGAAGCTGGTGTATTGCCATTGTTCCCCAGTTTACTCCTAAAGCAGAGACGTCGCTGGAGAATAAAGATACGGCGGAGATGGTAATGCAGAGGAAGATGGTGCTCTGTTTCCGTTGGTTGCTCATTTTGGCTTTACTCTGTTTTTGTGCCCTCTGGGAAAAAGTATATGGAATTGTGATTGTAATAAATGTGGATCTATGAGGTTCTTAAACTATAAATATTTTTCTTTGGTCGATCTTTGAAATATGTTTTACATTAAGCAAACCGCAAAGTGAAATTGCTTGGGGTCTAAGGGATCGCCTGATTTGGCACGCAAAACGACGCCGTTCTTCAGGTCAAATCCCAAAGGGGGCACTTTCCACGTGCTTCACCGATCCGCTAAACAAGCTCAAGTCATTCTTTGTACTAAACCGACGCTGCATAATCTCCGGTACATGCACATTCATGTATAGATTTAGATGATTATGATTATTATTTAATTTCTAGACTAAACAAATTATTTAGACTATAGTTCAATAATATTGTGAAAAGTAATTCAACAAGTCAATGACTAAATGCACATTAAACTAGTTTATAGGATTTTATGACATCGCCGCATGGACAGATTATATTTGATGGTCATTCAAATTACAAGATGCTTAAACATCCAAATACATATACCAACAATCTATAACCTGATTGCAACCGATAATGAGTATGAACAAGGAGCTATGTATATAACTTAGCTTAGACTATGGCTAAGTTATTTCTCTAATTAATAATGTGAAGTTATAGGAATAACACAAAAACCTTTGTGAAATAACAATCTTATTAGCTACTTAACCAATTAGTAATTAAAAAAACCACGATCACATTTAAGTATTAAAATGATGATTTTAAGGTCAACAAACTTTACTTTGGAATAGTTTTAATCATTAAAGATTCCATGATGAGATTCTGGTTTTCGTCTTTAAAATTCTCAACAAAGAATTCAAACCTTGAAACTAAAAAAGTAATTAGTCTATTGAACCGACAAGAGTACAAATAGACGCAGAAAATAACACTTGCTCCAGAGAATATACACATTAGTATATATATCTCTTATCTATAGTTCATCTTCAAGATAAGAGTATTCAAACGTGAACTCGGTTTTGATCCTCTGGCACCTACACAGACGTTAGATTAAAAAACATTACGATTATTATCTCCAGTGACAAACAAAAATCAATAATCCGAAACCAAGAATCAAATCATACCATCCTCCTTCCTGACTCTCGTCTTTGGGGGTTTGGAAATCGAAATAAACATAGGCTCCTTGTTCATACTCATCGGTTGCAATCTTTGGCTCCTTGTGTCTCTGAAACCAAGTGTTGAATTTTCTGTGGTATCTCCATGACTGTTTCTTCAGCTCTTTTGCAGCTAGATATTGTTGATATGAGTTCTAAGCAAACCCAGGGAAAAAATACAAACACATCGCTAAGGCTCAGGGGAAAAAAAAAAAGAAGATGATAATTAGAAGATGGAACAGAGTGTTGAGTTTTTGGTACCTGCTGATAATAAAACGCAAAGAACATAGTATCGGTTCCAAAACCGTCGCTGCCTAAACGTTCCCACCACAAAGGGTTGCTTACGATAGGTGCTTGTGTTTGGGGAAATGATTGAGGTGTGATTGCTGGGTTCCTCTGTTCAAAAATCATAGGGAATATGAAAATTTAAGCAGATATTATTAAGTAGAGTTCAGAATAAAGGTGTACCGGAGTATAGGGTCTAGGACGTTCTGAATCCATGGGTTGAGGACGTTTATAGAAAGCAGCTTCAAGCATCTGGAGATTGTGCATTTGATCATGCATTGGCCCTAAAGCTGAAGGGTCACCAATGGCTCCTAATTCAGAGTTACTTCTCCGTCCAATGACCCCGAGGCTACTTGAAGATTGACCTGGTTGTATGGGTTGTCCAGGAGAGAAATCAGGACCGCTAGATGCCTGTACTGGATCCAACATGTAGCTGGGCATTCCCGACTGAAAAGACAACAAAAAATAGGTAGGATAAGAGACCAGCGTTGGTTAGTTGCTTGGTTAAATAGAATACAGCTATTAATATTCTTTGTATCCATAAAACCACATTCACTATTGAATTGCATATGTGAAGTTTAAGCGAAGGAATGACAAATCAAAACACTCACCAACACTAATAAAGACAGGATAATTTTTATTCATTTTAAAATTTTCGGTAAAAATCTATCTGTTGGAAATAAATGTATTCATGCTTACTGGAGTATCAAATAGAACTTTAGAATCATCCTCATTTAGATTAGATTTTGAAGCTGATATGGAAGTTGGATCCTCAGATAAGTGTTGCTGCAGTAGTTGATCATCAATTCTGGAATGGTCTACATCTGCACAAACATCAACAACAGGTCACAAACTCCAGGATTTAAGTAACTGCCACAATGTGTAGAACTCTTTCACAAAGTTGTTTACAATCAAATTATCTAAATCTTAGATTGTATTATACCATAGATGTTAGTTGCTACGCCCAGAAATAGTGTTTATTCACAACCATATCATAAACCACAGAGATAACCTAAACAATGATTGTACCTGCAACAGAAGGCTGCTGACCCAATTGTTGAGTCATGGCATTTGGCTGCTGCTGTAAGGAGGCAGAGCTCATGATATTAAAACCTGGTGCCTGAACTCCCATTCCCAAGCTTCCATGAGGAGAGATGGCAGAGCTCTGAGAAACAGACTAGAAAAGATAATCTCTTATTATCATGGAATGTTTTCAGTACATTTAATTATGTGAATGTTCCATACAATTCAAAACGAGCATGCTTCAAGACCTGGTAAGTACACAACATCCAAACAAAATAAAAAAACGCTACCTGCTGTAGAAGAGGATTTTGCTGTTGTGACGGAAACTGCTTCTCATTTCCTCCAGATAGAGAAGGTATGCCTAAGAGGTTACCATGGCCTTGCTGCACTTGCTGTAACCGCTGTAAAAATTTCTCTCTTTGATCTGGTGCTATTTCAGTTCTCCCACGGACCTAAAGCCCAAAAACATGTATTAATTTAATAGAGAAAAACAAGACAGTAGAATCTAATAAACCACACAACAACAAACCTTAACCAAGCCCATGGGATGTATAGCCCTAGGAATACATCTCAAAAGAGCCTGGTTAGGATTATGTTAGAGTGTAAGTTCTACACAGAGTTACACGTTTTTTCTGAAGTATGTTCCAGAAAAAGAGAAAAACTAACAAGTAAAGTGATGATATTGCTCAGACTACCAACTTAATCGAATTCAAAAAAACGCACCGTTTCATTCTGACTCTGAAAGGGACTACCAGGCCTCCACTGCGAACTAGATACAATAGATGGCGAAAAAGCTCTACCGATACTAGCCGCAACATCACCAGGGTTACTATCAGAGATGGTTCCATCATTACTCTTTGCAGCTTGTGGCAATACCATTTTGCTCAGGGGAGAAGTTAGAGGTTGGACGTTGCTCTCAACTGCCATTATATTTCTCTTTGCAACTTCAGCTGCTGAAGTTGCAGTAATGCGAACTACATTAGCTGGAACTGGAGATGGAGACTGGCTTGGTTGGGGCTGGTTGGGGATACCAACTCTACCAATACCCCTCAATGGAGCATCAGCAACAGATGAGGATGGTTTACGAGAAGGCAAGGTTGTTGTGTCTTCTTCCTTGGCAGCCACTGGAGACAAACTTCCCATGCTTTCTATGGAAGTTTGAACAGGAATAGAAGTTGATAAGGCAACTGATGTAATTGAAACATTACTGGCAGGCACATTCAAACTTGGACGTCCGCCTGCAGGTGTTGATGGTGCTGAGTGAAGGCTTGCGCCATTCTTTGCGGGAGGGGTTTTTGGAACCGTCTCAGAATTGCTATCTGGCAAAGTCGTATCCTCTGTTTTCTCTTGAGAAGTACTCTGATGATGAGTTGGCAAACTTATGCTCTGAAACAAAGCCAAAATAAAGAAGCATAAACAAAAGGTCTTCAAGCAAAGAGATATTAGGATTACTTACCCGAACTTGAGAAGCTGCCGCTGCCAAAGAACTCTTCATGCTCAAAGGAGTACCCTGACAAATTTAAGTCATGTTATTTCAATATCCAAAGCTAAATGACTGGGTCAAAAACATTCCTGAATTTTGCGCTCTTTTCGTCAGACAGATATAGCACTTTCTATTTCCATAGATAGAAACTTAAGCAAATAGATATATTACAACAAAAAGTCACCTTGACGAGGGGGCCAGCAGTCACTAGATCTTCAAGACCCTCCACCTCATCTAGTGGCAACGTGCTATAGAGCTCCTCGACATCACTGAATTCGTCAAAATCATCCTACATAAAGAAAAGTTAACACAATCCAGGAGAATATCAGCACACGCATAATGTTGGAAACACAGACTATTATATGAAAACACAAAAGCAAAATATTCTAGGTTATAGATAAAATGGACCTGATTTCGTTCAACATAATCGTCCAGAAAATCTTTGACGTCATTTACTTGTTCCGGACTTAATTCATCATTGTCCAGAAGCCTCAAGATTAACTCCAACTTTATTATATGCTCCTTGTGCCTTGTAATAGATGTCTCAAGATGAGTCTGAAAGGGGAAATCAAAACAAGTGATATGACTCATCACGAGATAAGGAATTAAAGCATTTGCATACTGATGCATATTTTTCAGAACATACCAATCTGGGCGGCCTTGTCTTTCCTTTTTTGACAGACAGGCCTTCCAACTCAGCTTCAAAGCTATCAATCTGCGACTCAAGTTCACTCACCTATCAAAAGCAAGAAAATGAGTGATGAATCAGCTCAAGCAGTGACTTAAGATGATCCATAAGGACCTAACTAACTAGTTCCCCTTGCAAATCAATCATAATTAGCCTAGGGCTTTCACGAACACGCCGAACGGACTCACCACATTGTTCAACCAATCCCTTGTCTCTGACTTTGCTTTCTCTTTGGGGTCCTATTAGACATGAAGCTGACAAAATTAGTAGCCTGACTACCAAAAAGAGTTTCAAACAGATTTCACAAAACCAGAAATATTTTGGTCGTAACTCAATGACGTATTATAAGGGGAAAAAACTGTTCATATTTACAATGGAGCAGTAGAAAAACACTCATTGATACTTATTTCCTTTAAACATGAGAAAAACAGCTTGCACTATACTACTCTGAATAAAGATGCTGCAAGATTCTACATAATTGAACGCAGGTACTTTGCTATATAAATGATAATCTGAACAATGCATGAGAAATTTCCTTAATCAGATTCACATGAACAAGAGAAGCAAAGACTAACCAGATCTTCCCTAGCAATTATTTGGCAGTTCAAACACTTAAATATCACATTCTTTTTGGAGGAAAGATTAAAAAAAGTCAAAGGAAATATAGAGAAATACTTACAGTTTTAGGTTGCTGACCCAGTCCTTCCTTAGAGAAGGCTTTTGTCTTGGTCTCTTTCTCACATATTTTAAACCGCTCCATCTCTCGCTCAATAAGCTTCCGAGCGTCAACCAGGGATTGCTCATAGGATGCACTAACCTAAGTCAAATGACAGACAATCTGCTCAGTTGAGTCTAAAAAAAAGGCTAATAAAATTCCTTCAAAATAGAACAACATATAAGGAATAAAAAAGTGATAGTAGATAGGAAGCTACTCCTTTCAGCTAAATTAAACTAGCCAAAAGTATCACAGGCAAAACCACTGCCACAAAACAACTTGCTCAACCGATCAAAAATCAGGGTTTTTCTTCAAGATGTTAGGAAGAGCTTTAGTTTAAACATGAAAAAATGATGACCTGATTGAAATCATCACCATCTAACATTAGAACAGAGAGATAACTAAACAAAACCATAGATTATGGTTCAAAATTGCAATCAAAGACGCCTCACAAGTGAAACAAATAAGGCGTAGAAGATATAGATGACTGACTTTTTTATCTTTGATCTCACTAGACTGAATCCATGTCTTGATCTGGTCTCTATAGCGCTGCAACTTCTTGATTTCCTTCTTCAAATCCGCTTCAAACTTTTCCTTTTGGTTAACATTATCTGTATCATATACCTGAAACACCAAAAAAGCCCGAAACCGTGTTTTTTCTTCTGTCCAGTAAAAAACTTTTCTGCTTCGAAAACAAACATTCTGCTCACATTCCACTGCATAAACAACAAACGGAGCTCCATATTGAGTTCCACTGGCAAAAAAATTTCACTCACAGAAACAAAACAAGCAAACAAAAACCGTATAAGAAACCAACAAAATTCATATGAGTGTCCAATATTTGAATTTGATTAAGATCGCA
This sequence comes from Cardamine occulta, assembly GCA_028015245.1. Classification (NCBI taxonomy): domain Eukaryota; kingdom Viridiplantae; phylum Streptophyta; class Magnoliopsida; order Brassicales; family Brassicaceae; genus Cardamine; species Cardamine occulta. The sequence continues at coordinate 18,026,621 of CM051382.1, read as the reverse complement.
TCAAAAATTCTTCATTATCTCACACACACACTGCTTCAGTAAACTCAATTTTATATTAATGATGAAATGATCCTGCATTTCTCCATATCAGCGATGAACAATTGAGAATACACAAAACAAACAAAAACAATAAATTAATTGAGAAATTGTGGGGGAGGAAACGTTACCTTGTTCCAGATGCTGTCGAAAACATCAACACCTTCTTGAACCTTCTTCAGCACCCGATCTATCTCGCCTTGTAATTTCCGGCTCGCGCCCATCACAGCCGAATCAGAGAAGAGACTCCGATGATTTTTATCTTCGTCGTCAGATTTTGGTTGGGGAAAGTAGCCGCTGACACACTATTAGGTTTTTTTTTTTTTTTTTTGGCTGATTTAATTTATGAAGGGTTTTCACACTTTGATAGCGATAGGGAAGAAGATGATGTGTAAACTAGTGATGAATTGATTGGGTGATTACGGATAATACCAAAATCACAACACGGGTTGAAACTTGAAAACAAGGGGCCTCCGATTTATTCTCCGATTTGCCCCCTCTTATTTTGATTTCTTTCTGATTTGATACCATCTGTTTCTTCTCCACTTAGTTATTTAGTTTTTACTAGAACAATTCAAGTTTTTGTAAATGTGAAAGTCTATAATTATTTATGAATCTCATTGATGATTGATGATGGAAAATCAAAACAGAGTAAGAAAATATGGCATCTTTAAGAATAATGAAAAGTAATAAAAGAAGGTAACTTCAAATAAATATGAACATTTAAATTTATGCGCGAACCAATAATATGTTTAAAAAGTTATAAACCGTTAATTCATTTTTTTGATAAAATTTTCAACTGTTTTATTTTACTGCACAAATTAAATATGTTTTGTATTATTTACTTTTTAAACCGTTTAAATTTTACCACTACAATTAAAGTATTACTAACTAAATTTATGTTTGTCTTTTACATAAGTAAAAGTAACGGTTATATATATTTATTATGTATTATAGATATATTATTACTTTTTTTATTCCATACATAATAATTTAAAATAAATATGATCGTTTAAATTTACGTGCTAACTAACGGTATGTTTAAAAAGTTATAAACCGTTGATTCGTTCTCCTAACAAAATTTTCAACCGTTTTATTTTACCGCACAAATTAGATATATCTTATGTATTGGTTACTTTATAACTGTTTAATTTTTACCACTATAGTTAAAATATTACCAACTGAATTTATATTTATCTTTTACGAAGTAACGGTTATATATATCAAGTATTGTAAACATATTATTACTTTTTATTTTGTGCATAATAACACATATATAATCCATATGTATGATCTAGATGTTTTAAAAAAAATTGGGCAAGATTAGACGTAATCAAGTTAAAAAAAAAAGTTTTTTCTTAAAAAATAAAAACTTGAAATATTTTATGGAGAAAATAAAACAAAATTGCAATGATTAGTAAGTGATCCAAAGAAAACTACTATGGGCATAATTAGGCGCCTACTAGAAATTTCAGGGACCAAAATAACAATGTCACTCTTTACGCCTACAATTGGGCCCCGCCATGTCCGAATTCGAAAAAACAGTCCGTCGGACGGCTGATAGTTTCTCCTCCTCCGGTTTCTCTTCCGATTATATACTTAGCTTCTCAAAAGCTAATATATGAGCTGATTCTGAAACAAGTTATATGCAAAGGCATCGATGATCTCTATCAATATACACATTTGCGAGTAGCTCAGAACCATCCGTTGTAAAACCAAAGGTACATAACAAAACAAAATCCGAAACTTTAGTATCTTTATTTCCGAATTTGATTGAAAATGTCTCTATGAATGTTCTTCATTCAACAACTACAATAATCTTCCATCAAGTTACTACATTTATCTGTATTTATATCAGATCATAACTACGCAAATAGTGTTGTACATTTTGCTTCAATTTTAGACGAATTTCTCAGGCTAACAAAGGAAATCAAAGGTTTGGTGCAGTCTTTAAGCTCTTAGTTCATCTCAATTCCAGCTGAAACCATTCAAATCAAACTGTTTCGGACGTGTTGTGCCATAGTTTTCGTCGTGTGTGTTAAGATCTAACGCTGTTGTGGTGTGTGTTTCAAGCTTACAATCTTCACCATTCTCGTTGAATCTTTCCTCTGTATACTCACTGTTGCTACTCCCTCCTCTGTGTTCATGTAATCCCACTCCTATTGACAATCTTCCAGGGCTTCTTCTTGAAGACGAGATTCTCGGTTCTGCGTTGTTAACCATTGTGGAATGATATGGCCTGTTATTCTCTCTGAGGCCTTCTTCTTCTGCCCATGTCAGCTCCATTCGATGGAAGAACGGTTCTTCCATTATCTCCTTCTGCTCTGAAGTTGAATCTCCTATATATGTTCTTAGTCCCAGTCTGTTCTCAAGCATCTTTGGGGCTTTCTTAGTTCCTTCACTTGAGGTTAGACAACTGTCTAGGGAGGAGTTAGGTGGATATGTTGTTTGCATCTGTTGATGGCGTAGATTCTGAAGTTCTTTCGGTTCTAAGAAACTAGAGTCTGGATATTCTGCTGACACTTTGGATACTAATTCTGAGAGCTGAGCTTTAGTTGCTTCAATCCCAGCTGCGCCTAGGTTCTGTCTTCCAAGAGTCTCTTGTGCTTTCTCCAGAATTGATTGAAGGTACTTTCCTTGAGCCTCTATCCTGAGCTGCAAATGGCGCTGTACCTGACTCAGTTTAAAATGTTTTAATGAAATCGTAACTAAATGCTTTGTTCTTTCTGTTTCTATTTTGTTGTTCTAGCCTCTATTGATGTTCTACACCTATGATTTTCACTGATATGTGTTTCTACATGTTTAAGTAGAATTTTGTTAACTGTTCCTCTTCAAAGATAAATGAACAACACACATTTTACCAGTGTTTTTTATATCTTTTTCATTAGAGTTAAGTCAACCAGACACGTCTTGATTGGTCTTGTAGAACAAATATAAGAAATTCCAAACACTACTGTTACCAACACTGATTGATGCTTTAAATAGAGTGGATCTACAGAGTACAGTATATGATACCTCAAGTTGCTCGTGTAGCCTTCTCTGAACCTCTATTTGCATTTGAAGTGCATCACTTATGGGCAAGTTCCTGTGTGCACAAATAGAGGTCATTTTTTGAAAATTTTATAAATTAGAATGTGTAAACAAATAGCCATATTCTTACATGCTCGGCTGTGGTCCGATGCTTAAACTCTCGCTGTGACTTTCATCTGCTTCAGGGATGTTTTCTTCCACCATGGTCATCACACCTAAGCCAGGTTACTTTTAGTTCCTTGAAAGGATCATATTTTTAAGAAAGGAAAATGGATCTTTAGATTAACATATTTTTTTATCTGAGTAGTGGGTAACTAAGCTTACTTGTCTTGTTTAAACTGCTGTTAGCTTGTCCATTAAGATTCTTGCTCAGCCTATATTTCTGGTAGCCAAATCATGATATTAATAACCTTTGTAAAAGAAAAACAGATACTTCAGATTTTTTACTTGATGGCATATCATCATGTTTGTGCTACTTTAACAGTTTTCTACCTAGTGAATTGATGAGTGAGTCATGTACAGAAACCTCATGAGTTTAGGCATATGTCTGTATAAAGTGTTGATGGCTTACCTGAAGATGACTCTTGAGATGGTATAACGTAAGGCCTGGAATACCCATGACTTTCATGATTGTCTTAGGAGTAGCCTCTGCAGAGATAAAAGTATATACATTAATACATTATGTCTAAAAGCCAGATTATCAAAGATGGTTCCTTTACTAATAATATAACTTACTATCTCCTCCTCCAAGCTGGTTGACTGCGTCAACAAATCTCTCATGAAGATCTGGAGTCCATTTTAGTCGTGGCTTTGCATCAGTTGAGAGGATGAGTCCAGAATCTCCTGTGCCATTTCCTCGGAGAAATGGATGCCTTTCAGAAGGAATGGGCATTCTCGATGAAGAGAGGATGCTCTTTCCTTGGTGCTGGTTGTGGTAATACATAAGTCTATCTTCAAAATAATAATGTAATTTAATCCCAACTAGCAATACGGAATTAAGAATGAGTGTAAAGACCACATGTTTTTCTTTTACCTGACACAATCTTAGTTTTTTTAAATGCAGCCTGCTGCTCTCAGTTCAGAGATACACTATGGTCGTGCAACTCCACCAACTTGGGAAGATGTCTTTGCTGCTTTCCTTATTTATGCTCTTTTTCTCTCAGGCCGGGGTCTCTTAAGAGTAAAAAGTCTTTGCAACTTTGCTTTATATAGAAAGTTGAATGCAAAAAAGGCATATTAGAGGATTATAACTAAGGTATGGAATATGAATAACTGGTCCAATCATCGCTTTGTTATTTGTGTTCTTATCGTTTAAACTGTAGATTGTGTGCTTAGATTATTTTTTCTTGTTTTGATTCCTCTGGACTACAACTTTTCAGTGCAATTCAAGCCTTGCATTAGATACCAGAATTGATCCACAATTAATGCATCATATGCGCATTCTTTCACCATTCTGGTAGACGAAAGTATCTTATTCTTCTTTTTTTTTTTGACAACTTTTTTAGTTGGGCAGGGGAATTCATTCTTTTTCCTTATTCCTCAATTTTTTCAAAGTCCACAGCTCTAACCTCTCTATCTCTTGAGGTATATTCTCAATGCTTTCCACTTGTCTGTATTGTTATTGTTCCTACTTGAGAATCATTTTTTCAGTCTCTAGATACATCTTGAGTCTTAATATTTTCTATTGTAACTTTAGGTTAGATTTTAATTATATCAAAAATGTCTTATTTGGACATGTTACAAGATTGTATGTGATGATATTTTTTTATGATTTTGTGAAGAAAAATACCTTAATATAGTAGTATATGGTAGCAAAGGGGATGAAAGTTTATGTAACAACATTGTTTTGTCTTGAAAGATAATTGAGAAAATGAATGAAGAATATTTCATGCTATCTGCTTCAACAAGTTTAGTACCTATTCTCTCTAAACAGTATAAATATTAGTGGGGGACCCATATCTTACATTCTTTGATTGGCACAACATATTTGGCCCATCCATGCTTGTGTTATCTATGTATGCATGTATGTGTGTAACCTTTCTTGTCTGTTCTAAAGGCAACATAACATGTCTTTAGTGCATTTTTGTATGTTTATGAATGCATATTTACATTATTATATGTATATATGTATAAGTTCGTGAAGCATATATGCATCTAATCTTTAGCTGCTTTCTTACAGTGTACTTCCCTGATTCTACTTTAGTGATGACTACGGCTCTAAATTCCATTATCGATCATATTTTGGTGTTGGATCTTATTTTGATTTGGACTTCACAATTATAATTCTCCTGCCTGATTAAGTATAGAGATACTTTCCTATATGAAATACAGCTATATGGAATAAGTTCATAGATAGGATATAGAAGTCGTGATTGCCAAATGCTGAAATTATGACTTCTCTATGTGCAAATGAGAATATATCCGCTATCCAGTATAGAGTCTCACATATCTTAATGAGTTTGATAGATGCCTTTGGAAAAAAAAAATAGGTAGAAATATGGTCTATAGTTTTAAAGGAAAATATCAAAAAAACAAATCTTATGTTCCTTGAATGATATCTTAGCATTTTTTTCAATCTTTTTTGGGCAAAATCTCATGGTTCTGATTTCTCATTAACACTTTATTCTGTTTGGTGAAGGACCTTTTTTATAACCTTCAGTTAAAAGTATTTGAGCATATTGCCTAAATAGTTGATTGGCATGTGGGTGGGAATATTCTTCCACAAAGAGAGGCTTCATATTGTGTGCTGCAAGTTTCTAAAGTCTATTTTCAAATTTAACCAAGCAAAATCTGTGTTGAACCCTTTGTTTGATTTCATGTTTACTAGATATTTATAGATAACTCTCTGTTCTATATCAAATGTAGTTTCAGAAAAGATCAAATTTTGAGTATGCTTTTTTGCAGCAGGGTCTGTTCTTCACCCACTAACGAAATTAGAAGAAAAGATTTTACTGTAACATGTTGTGGCTCCAGGTTTCTGGTTGCTGGTATCAGTTAAAATAAAAATGCTATATGTTTTGGCAGACCTGGTGCTTAACTCATTTTTACGATATGTTATCGTCTTTTTTTTATAACTAGTAAATCTTGATCACCTGTGTTATTCTACTTTGTGCTTAATTTATTTAGTCTTTCCCCAGTTTCTTTCCTTAACTTTGCTCTTTGAAATGTCATTCTTTAAGTAAATGAAAAGAGTGATACAGACTAAATGTTCTTCTTGTACGTTCATCTCCCTTTTACAGATTCTTGTTCTTGTGTACTAACTTTTACTGTTTGATCTTCCATAGGAGTATAATTCAACACGTGGGCTACATGGTGGGATTGTGATTCGCTTAGTTGAACGAGAGAGGATTGGATACATTAAACAACAGGAAGCGGGAAATGACCGCGGAATTATATTCTTTTGAAGAAAAAATGGAGAGTAAAAGTGGGTTCTTGAGATTCTAGAGAATGAGAATATGAGAATCCAAAACTAAATAAAGCTTGGTGAGTCCCATTCTCAACTCAAGAATCTTTTTTTTTGTTCATCTCAACCCAAACCCTGGAAAAAAAAAGAGAGATTATCCGGGTCTATTTCGATCCTCTTTTACTTATGGCATGTTTGTTTCCTCATTCAGATGGTTCATTTGGATGGAGATGAGAATTAATGTTTGTTTAGCTCAAAAAATTGCTCATTCAGATGCTTCATCTAGATGGACCATCTGAATGAGTTTTAAAATTTAGGTATAATTTTTAGAATCACCTGGATGAACCAAATTGGATCATTCGGATGGAGGTGATCCATCCAAAATAACAAATGACAAATATATCTCTAACTAATTTTATTTTATTTGTTGGTTTAATTTGTTTAAAAATATTTACATCAACAACAATGTACAAAACAAAATGAAAAATTTCATAGTTTTGGCGAAAAAATATAATTCCGAGATTTTATGGTTTTGGCAAAAAATGTCATTTTGCGTTTTTACCAAAAATTTTGGCAGAAAAATAAAATTCTGAGATTTCATGATTTTGGCGGAAAATGTAATTCTGAGATTTTACAGTTTTGGCGGGAAAATATAATTCTGAGGTTTTGCGGTTTTGGTGAAAAATGCAATTCTGAAATTTCACGGTTTTGACGGAAAAATGTCATTTTGCGTTTTTACCAAAAGTTTTGGCGGGAAAATGTAATTCCGAGATTTTGCGGTTTTGGCGGGAAAATGTTATTTTGCTATTTTTTGGATGTTAATTTATGTTTTTATGTGACCAAAATCAATTTATAAATCTTCAAAATAATATTTTAAAAATTAAAATTAATATGGTTAAAATTAAGATTAAAATATAGTTAGATTAAAGCATGGGTATTTTAGTCATTTTCTTAGTAAAGACATCTGGATGGAGATGTAAGTTTACATAAACTAATTAAACAAACAAAAGTTCATTGAGATGAATCATCCATATGAAAAACCCTAAATGGTAACAAACAACATTCAAATAGACTAATCAGATGGAGTATTTGAATGGATCATTTAAATGGAAATGGTAGATGAGCAAACAAATAGGTCCTTAGTCTCGTTCTTAAGGGATGTTTTTGTAGATGTTATAGGGGAATCATTATAAGAGTTTTGTGTTTACCATAAGTCAGTGTTGTCTTCATCCAACAGAATATAAATGTAGTACAGTTTGTGATTTTGATTTGAATATTATTATGAAACAATTTAAAAATCAAGAACTTGGCACTTGGTTGCAAACGTAGATGGTGGCTAAATTCGACAAGTCGGATCATTATAAAGAGTTAATTGTCTAGTTGCAAGTAGTTGGTAGTATCCATTCTTGTTTTTCTTCTTTTTTTCAGTTTATAAATTCGTTTACTTTCTTTTTATATTCGTTTTTAACATTTATTTCTAAAGTTGTTTTTAACCCTTTGGGAACATGGAGAAGTAGGATTCCAAAGATAAAACTTGGATAAGCAAAAAACACCCACCTAAAAAAGAAAAAAGAAAAAAAGAAAAAAGAAAAAAGAAAAAAAAAATCCACATTTCACTAACACCAAAAAAAATAGATGAAGCTGAAATAACCGGTTTTGCAACCGGTCCAAAGATTCTGATTAATGTCTTTGTTTCCACAGTTCACGGTTGGATCGGCTTGGTTTGTTTAAGATGACGTGTCAATAGCTGAGTGGCTAATTGTAACTGAACTATTGTTAATTAGCTAATCCGCGGGTGATCGGTGGAGAGGAAGCAAACAGTAACCCTACGACTCAAAATAAAAATAAAAAATCTCGTCGGAGTTTCTCGGGTTCTTCTTCTTCCTGCGAAAAAATGGTAGATTCAGGGCATGAGATCGGAATCAGATGCCATCACTGCGCAGGCCCTCTTACCAAAAACTTGGTATTTTCTGCATCCAGCATAAATTTACATATACAAATTTCTATTGCAGATGATAATCGACTTTTCTTTGTTTTTATGTCTTGAGTAAGATTCTTTAGTTTTATAATTGGAAGTTGATTGATTTCAATATTCAGGAAACCAGTGAGTGGACTGTGGCTCCGTTTATCAGGGATAGCTTCTCTATGGTAAGTAAGTTTCTTTCATAAATTTTGATTCTCCTGAAAAATATTTTGGTTATCTTTGCTCAAATTCGAATCTTTAATCTAACTGTAGTTAGCTGCAGCCTGCATAGCTTAATTTTCAGGGGAAAAACGTCCTTTGAGAATGCAAACTATTTTTTTGTTTCTATTTCATATGAATTAAATGGATTAGTTATTTATGTTTTGAAGCTTTGTTTTGTATGATTTTAGATTGGATCAGCTGTCGGTGGTACTGCAAGTGCATTCATTGGATTTAACCATGGTATGTAGAGTTTCTCTTGGCATTAATTCTGGCATCTTTGTCTGAATTAATATCTTCTTATGAATGTCTTTCAACTCTCGAGTTTTGTTCTTCTCTCGGTGATTGTGTCTGCCTGTAATTGACTTCTCTATTCTTCTTATATGCAAACTTTAGGACTCTTTTTTAAAATTTGAGAAAGAAAGAGAAGGACTTAATCATTAAGATTAATCGTAGTTTCTAATTTGTTCCAAGGAAAGGCTTGAGTGTATTTAATGCCTTATTGTGTGCCTTTGTTACAGATTCGGCATTTTTTATCAGTTTTTGTTATCTAGTTGTGTGTATTGGTTATAGACTGTAGTGATAACAGTTTTAGAGCTTGCTCAAAAGAGTCCGAGTCTATTTGGCTTGTTTAAATTCTCTATTTGATTGACGCAGTTATGCCAATTGTACGCAAGTGGATAAAAGGACCTATGTGGTTACATTTTCTTGTCGGGGTAAGTTATCAACAAAGTTGCCTTCTTTCATCATGGTTTGATTTATTTTGTTACATGCATAAAGTATCTGCGGAAAACATGAGTAAGTTGTTCAATCCTTTTCTATACTGATGAATCAAGTGTCTTTTCATTTCTTTATCAATGCAGGCACCGCCTGTTATAGTTATTTCATCAGCCTGTGCTGGATTAGCAGGTTTGAGATCTTCTTCTCCTCCTCCTTCACTGGTTTTCATTATCGTGAACATAAAGTTTCTTTTGATCTTTTAATCAAATATTAAATACGGGAAGAATGAAACCGGTCTTGAATGCTTCATCTTTCTTTGGGGATATATTTTCAGGTGGCACTGTACCAGCACTTGCACAGCTCGCTTCATCTTCATACAGAGCAGCAGTCCATTCGTCTCAGCCACCACAAGCAAAAGAGAATAACAAAATCCATAAGTCTACGACTTCTCCTCTGTAAAACACACAGGACAGCTCTCTCTTTTGTTCTTTTGTTTTATCTCCATTTTGTATCTCAATCTTTTCTTTGAGAAGGAACTTCTTGGTGTAAATGCTTCTATTTTATATGATTCTCTGCCTCTCTGGCTTCATGGTTTTGGGTATTTCACTGTCTACTTTATGTCCATTGAAATAGGGATTACTATTGTTGTTTCAAGAATTATGGGGTTTCTTAATAATATTTGAATAGTTTTGTCTCTATTTTGTTATATATAATTATATATCTCTACACGAGGGCAGTCTTGGAATATCACTATGAGTAGGGTTAGGGTTTTGACAAAGGCGTTATAAAAACTCGAGCAACTCAGGCACTGTAATCTTTAAAACTACTTGATCTTATCTGAGCTGAGAGAAAGGGTTTGTCATTAAGGCTTTCCATCTTTTACGGCCAACGAGCAACCCCGTCCCCTTCTTTTGGGAGGGTATGGCCGGCGGCTCCGGTGACAGAAAGGTTTTGATTGCCTTATCGTTATTTTCCCTTTGTTTTCTGCGATGAAGACTGCTTGCTGTCTGAGCTCACGATTTACTCGGTGCTGTGATGGCTATTGCGAGCTTTAACACCCAACAATATATGTGTTTTTCAATTTTTAGATTTGATTCTAAGTTTTGTTTTTTTTGTTTGTCTTCCCTGTCATCAATATTTACAAATTTGTGGCTTTTTTTACGAATTTGTTTTTGTTTCAATGTGTTTGAGAATCCAATATGCGACAAGTGTACATTGTAGTGCTTGTTATTCGTACTTTGTAGTCTGCAATACAGAGTGGGATTTGTTTTGTTCTACAAGTAAACAAATTTTTCCTATTGCTTCAGTTTATAGTTTCCTAAACACTCTCAAGAGAAACAAAAAGTTTGAAGATTCTGCCTTTTTATTACAATGGTTAAGATATGGATTAGATCCAAGTAAGAGTCATAGAAGAATCTAAATAGTATCGGGTCATGTTGGACTCTAGGAGGAAGATGAGAAGCTTATATTCAAACAGCAGCTGAGTTTTTCCCATTTCTTGCTTCTTCTGCTAATGTGTCTTCTTTGATTGTCATTGCAAGGGATACTTATTGTCTCTGATCTTACAGCTGTGTGGCTTCTTCTTAGAGATCTCAGAGCCAGTTCCAATGTTTCAGGCTCTATCAGCGGCTGTTCCATTGCTCCAATGGTGTTTGAGCAAATAGGACAAAGCGGGTCTCGGGTTTGGGTTGTTGGGGTCACTTTGTCTAAACACTCAACATGGTAGACGTGATGGCAGGGGAAAACACCAGCGGTTGGCATGTCTCCACATCTCAATATCTTGTATGAGCACCATGGAGATTTCTGTGATAAAAGCTTCTTGCAAACCCCACATCTGTGTTGTCTTGTTGAGCCTGATTCGAATCTTGGGTTTCCTACTTCTGTCTCATTGGACCTTTCAACATCAAGCAACATGTCATTGCTGCTCGAGTTTGGTGATGTTTCTTCCTCTACTGGTGAGCCTTGATGGTTTCTTGTTGACATCATACAACTGGATTCAGGATTTGTGGATGAGTCTTCTTGTGAATGATCAAGTTCAGGATTCTCACATTCTGAAACGGGGTTGCAGAAGACTCGAGGGTAAGAGCATTGAGTTTGGCTGAAAGACTTGTTGCTTGGAGTCTCCCATGGGTCAGATGACTGTGGAAGAGACAGCAAAGTCCTAAAACTCTTTGAGATGGCTGTACTGTCTCTATCAAAACTATTCTCCTGAGATACAAGGTACAACCAAAGATGAAATCACCAAAGGCTCATCTTGAAGATTAATATACTGGAAATGTAAACAAGACCAACTTACCACATTCAAGCATTGGAGATTTGAGCTGGTTGCTCGTGGTAGACTACTAACAATGGAGGTTTTCTGTTCACTCCCACCAGAAGCAGACGTGTTTGAAGCCCATCTTGGCGATTGCAGAAACCTAGATTCCAAACTGTTTCTTTGGCTACTTCTGCTCGAGTACAAGGCAAAACCATGACTCTCATTGCTCATATCCTGTTCCAAACCATCTCTACTATATCCAGCTGGTGAGTAGCTGAGATTCGTCCGCCATTGCAGGGCATCATCTTGACTCAATGAAGGAAGATCACTTCCGCTGTGGGGTGATGATTTTATAGTAACCAGTGGCCTTGAGGCCACAATACAACAGAGGGCACCCGTTTTGACCTCTGTTTTAGTCTCACTGCCTTCAAGTCCAAACAATGTACTCTGCCAAAAAGAAGAGAGACTTCTACATCAAGGAGAGGAAGATATCAAAGATCATAAAACTTAAAGGCCTTTTGTAAGTTGTCAACATTGTAGATACTGATTGTAATCTTACTTGATTATTAATTATAAATGATAATTCTTAATATGGAGCTAAATCCCAAGCTTAATGATTGAGAACTGAGAAATAAATAACACATTTTTAATCTGAAGAAAAACGCCAGCTCTGCAACGACGAGAACACCAGCAACAGTATTAGAAGAGAGAGGCCGAATTTAAGATAAAACACAGAATAGTAACAGCTGTTTTGAGCTCTTGTAATCACTGAAAAACAGCAGAAATTAAAGATAGCATAAGCTCAGGTTTGGTTTGAAAACAAAAGCATCACTAGTTAAAGCATATCAAGCATCGTAAAGGTACTTCATTTAGAGAGAAAGCAGCAAGATAAACAAAACCTATTGGAAATTGGAGGAAAATAATCAAAAGTGTCGGTGAAAGCAGAGATTAGATACACAGTAAAGATAATCTTAACCCACCTCAAAATTTGAAAGTGATAATTTGGGGATTTCGATGACGAAGAAGAAAGAGCTAGCGACAGAGAGGTCTGAGACTTAATGTATAATCGATGGCGAAAAAGCCAGAGAACTTGCTGTGACTTCTCTTTATTTATTTTTTGAAATGAGAGAGACAGAGACGACTGCTATGACTTCTTCAATGAGATTATTGGCCAATTATTAGTCTTCTTAATCCACTCATTAACTTTTCTTTTCTTTTCTTTTTCTTTCTTTTCTAATATTGGAATAATCATTCATGGTTTTATGATATCCAATCAATATGGTTATGATGTGATTTGGTTATTATTATACTTTTTGATATATTTATTTTCATTAGGATATATATATTTATTAAAACTATTTTACAAAATAATATATAATCTTATGCATACAAAAGTTTATTTTATTTTTCTTTAGCATATACCATACATTTCTAATGAACTATAGATGTGCTTTATTTTAAATAAGTACATACTCCTATTGTTTTCTTAAAAATGTTATTTTTTATTAACCTCCGCTATAGTTTAAACTAATCTTTATACCAACCTCAATTATTGGTATCCTCGAATTAAATTACATCACTATTATCAACTTTAAACCTCAACTAACATAGTAAGTAATTCCTCTTATTAACATTATGTTATACTATTATACTTTCATAATATGCAAAATATTAAATCTAAAATATTTTTTCGAACAAGTGAATAAATGAAAATATTTTTTAACTGATTCCTAACACAAACCATCGATATTGTAAGTTCGATTTGCACTTGCTCACAAGTTTCTTATTCTTGAATTATGGTGGACAAAATATGCCCAAGAACAACTCTTTATTGTGTTTGCTAGCATGAATAATTGTGAAATGAAAATCAACCTCTTATTATTTGGAGGAAACTCACTCATAAAAGTTTATATTGCTTAGGGTTCTACTTCTGGTCCACATAATCCTTATAAATAATATGTATCACGTTAGACATAAGCATATTACCTATACAAGAATCATTTCAATTAGATTTTGAAAACTAATATATTGGAGATTCTAGAAAAATTGTATGTTTAAAAAGCATTCACACTTCTATAAACATTATATGCATATAATGCAATCACCAACTATAAACTTAGGGCCGGCCCTGACCTAAAACTCATGAAACAAAGAATTTAAGAGCCAAAATATATTAAGAATTTAGGGACACCAAATTTTGTAAATGAACTTGTAGCACAGTGGTTATTGTCTCCATTTAGGTACGAAATGATGAATTCGAATCTCAGAGTATATAACTTTTTTTTAGTTTTATATTTAATGGATTAAATAAATTTATTATGGGTTTTAGGTGTGAAATCAGTTTGGACCGGCCCTGTATAAACTAATTAATAAAATATCAAACGAGAAAAGTACAAATTTGCGAGAATTTAAGCGAATTCACATGGTCTTTTTTAGTCAGTCCAACAATGTCAAGATAATCAAACACTATCCTACTAATCTTCCAATATTCCTCTCATGGTTTTTTATATCTCTCAGTAGTTTTAGATATGTACTGATAGATATAACTAATTAGTCTGTTAAAAAAAATTTAATTAGTCTATACTCATGTTGAATAACAAAAGTCATTACTTTATGATAAAATATCTAACATAATATAACAAATATAAAATTAGGGGCATAAGAGTTAGTTTATGTTACCATTTTCAAGTTAGAGTCAATAAAAGTTAGAGTAAGGGTAAAAATTTGACCTCCTGCCATGTAAATGTAATCATTTATATAACCATCAACCTTGATATCTAAACTAGTTGTTCACCCTTTATTTGTGAATAATGTGTACAAAATTTCTTTAATTTCTACAATTTACTCACATTGATTAAGTAACTATTTAAATTTCTGCAAAATCCATCAAGAGATAAGACACAAAACATAATGTATTACTCACCATGACTTATAGTGATATTATGATATAGTATTTATTGAAACTAATTTTACATAAAAGTACTTATTAAATAAATACATATTTCTACACATCAATTTACATAAATACTTTCAATAAGATATAGGGTTAATGAAGCTAAAAAAGGTATTATAGATACAATATTTTGTAAAAAAACTATAAATATGTTTTATTTTAAATAAAGCCATTTTTCTTACAAATGCTATTTGTTTTCTTTCATTAATCTTGGAATCAAAATCAACTTTCAACCTCATCTAACGGAATAAATAGTTCAATCTATTTGGCTATGGGTGGTACTCAGTCGCCTCCTATTGATTTTATTTGCTACTAGTCACAGCAATTACGCTTAAAAGAAATTCGAATGCGAAACATCAAATGGACCAAGCTCATGGACTTGGCACAGGCCCAATAGTTAGTATTAGACCTTCTTTTGTCAAACTCGTGAGCCATGACATTAGCATAGATCTGTAGTAGTACACTAGTACTTAATGTTTATTGAATGTTTTTTTTTTCTAATCTAACCTGAATGTTTTTTTCAATATTAAATGTTTATCGTTTGTAATGATTTTGTTACCATTAAAATATAAAATATAAAAATGTATTTTAATAAAAGAAATCAGCTGTAAAAAGAAACCAACTTTGTGAGAAATTGCAACAGATATACAGAAAATGGGTTCATCTTTAAGACCGCTTTAATTTGGACCAGCTAAGCAAACACATTTCGAAATGGTACGAGGTATTTATTGTATTATTTTTTTCCGTGTTACTATCCAGATTTTTAGTCGTGTGTAATTTACAGAAAAGTTACGTTATTCACCATTGATTTTGATTAGAATAATGTAGTTTCATAGGTATATAAAATAAATTTCATCTATGAAAAATCCTTCAGTTAGAAAAAAATATATATGTAACAAAAAGTATTCATTTCTGATAAAAACTCATACGTGTTATCTATAGTTTTGAATCCAGATAATGACAAAAAAAAAAACTACAATCTCTGTATTGAATTAAAATCATCGTCAAAATATTATAATCAGAAACAAAAATCATTCACACCAGCTAGATAAATTACGGATATTTCACACCAGCTAAACTTATCGCTTTACAAAGAAAAAATATTTTTAAAAATATGAAAGGAAGAGAAGAAGAAGAAGGCGATAGACGATAGTAATCAATCATCTAGAAACCGAACAAAAAAAAAAAAGAAGAGAACGGTTAGCTTTGCTGCAAGTATCGATCTAAAAGCTTTGCTTTAAATGGAAAGTCCCGTTAATATGCGCATTAAAATTTTAAAATAATGCTCACATTCATGCATTTTCTTTTGTTTTTTTCTAAATTAATGTCTTATTCAATTATATATATTTCGATTCTTCATATGATAAAGATCTTTAATGAACAAAATTAATTAGCATAGTAACTACTCCCTCTTTTAAAAATAAATGTCGTTTAAGTTTTTTTACACACATATTAAGAAAATACTTAAATTTTCTATTTTACTCTTTATTAATAAATCATATAAATTTTTCATTAGTCATACATTAATAGAATATGAGTAAAACTATAAATTCTGTCGAAAACTGCATTGGAAATACAAAACAACACTTAATCTAAAACAAAAAAAAATTACAACTCTAAAATGTCACTTAATTCTAAACGGTGGGAATAGTAATCTACCAATGTCTTTGTAGGACAGATAGCCCCACTTAAGGTCTATGAATCTTTACATAATAGTATAAAGGAATTATTATTCTCTGTTATGGCAAAAATATCTTCAGTAAAGTCTAGTTGCGAGCAATTATGGAGTATAATTTTATGATTAGGTCAAGTCCAAAATTCTACACACAAAAAATACTACTAATCAGATTTTTATGTCCTGAATTTGAGGTGGAAGAGACTCACACGCTTATTTTCAAATCATTACAGTACATTGAACCAGAGACATCATTTATTTATGTACGGTTAATTGAGTTTTTAGTTATTTATAGTCGGTTATCTATATGTGAAAGTTTTAAACTTCTTTGAGATGGTTATATTATATGGTATAATAAGGCCATTAAAAGAAAAGATAAGAATGAATCTGAAAATCAAGGCAAATTTTGAAATTGTATTATATTAGCATGCCATTTGGTGAATTTTCAAACTGGTGCATTTTCTTTTAAAATGAATATTGCCTTTGTCATTATATAAAAAAATATCAAGAATTAAATTCAAAGAATATTATAGTACAATCAACCAAAAAAACAGATCTGCTGCCAAATCTTAAACACAGATCTGCAGCCATATCTTATTCTATGTAAAGACAAGCTTTGTGCTTCGGGCCCGAGGGAAAAGGAATTCCTTAGATACTATATATATATATATATATAGATAATTATTATATTTTCCGTATTATAGATGTTAAAAACAACTGACCAAAAATAAAAATAAAAGATGTTAAAAACAACAAGTGCTGGAAATTTTTAATTATATGAAAATGAAACGTACTAAAAACTTCCAATTATTAAAAAAATTAAGTAGGAAAACGTAATGTGATTGATCTAATAACCAAGTTCCTTAAGACATAAGACTTAGGGATCTGGTATTGTAATTTTACAAGAAACCCATCATCATTAATCACAGTTCTTAGTTGAAATGTTTGTGTTTTGTTTATAGTGAGTATCTTAATAAATAGTTGAGTATGTCATACTAATAATCTAAATTATTGGGCATATGGGAAGGCTAATACGCTGCTCAGATTCGGGGAACATTCACATGCTTCATGAGCTGTTTTTTATTTTTCCTCGCTCTGAATTTTATTAAGATTCCATCTAGCTAGTTGCATTTTTCACAAACTATCTTGTTTTCTCAAACAAAAATAAAAATAATAATTAATATTAATTTCTCAAAAAAAAAACTATGTTGATTGTTAAGTAATTGTCAATGATGCAGATAGTAAAGGTTCATGAGAACCATTTATTAATATTTCGTTATATAATTGTGATATCATCCGAATTCAAATCCGATATATATATATATATATATATATATATTGTATTTTAGAAACCATAAACAAAAAAATACCTGACATTCACGTAATCATTATCTTTCTTTTGTTTTAAAATGTGAACGTTTCTACTTGAGTTTGGATGGTAGATATGGCGACTTACAAAGTGTAAAACCATATGAGTCTAACATCGCAACGATATATATCGTAGATCTTATAAATATATTGAAACTCTATAAGAAACCATATGAAGACTAATTATATGTATACATCCCAAATGATCACAATCTTCTTGTTTCATTTTTTCCCCACACTATAATAAAGTATAAACTAATTAAACAATCAACTAATTAAGTAAGATCAATGAAGTAAAAATAATCCCTAGTAAATCCTATATGTATATGTATTAACTACATGAACTGAAACCCAACAAATATACTCTTTCATAACAATCAAATAATGAAATAACCTTAATCCTCCCAAATATAAATCAGTAGTCCCATAAGATCCCCAAGTCACATAGATCCTCGTACGACTTGCTAAAATTCTCCATTCCCATTCGCATCATCCTCATCTCTTGCTTCATTATCGGACCAGAAGAGACCTCCGTTGTCGTGGCCGCGTTCACATCTGAGCTCAGACAGGTTTCTTGGGATACACTAACAAGTGATTGCTCCATCTTGATCATATCCTTGTTGTATGTAGAACCGGAACCAGAAGTAGAACCAAAACCTTGGTGGTTAAAGATTGATTGGTAGGAATTGAAATGATGAGGTTGGATTGGTGATGAGATGTTGTAGGTTGGAGGGTTGATGGGTTTGAACTCGGGCTGACCCGTAAAACTCGGATCTATGAGAGGAGGAAGAGATGAAAAGTCTAGGAGATGATCAATGTTCTCTAGAGAATCAATTCTCTTGAGATCTTCAATGGGCATTCTCGTCATTAGCTGAGTTGTAGTAGAAGGGTTGTTCTTGTGAAAAACCCTACACACGACCCATTCGTCCTGTGATCAAATTCATAAAAAAACAAAACTATATATTAGATTTTTTTTTAGTTTGGGATTGATTCAATCTTGAATTGGATAAATGAGAATGAATCAAATCCTTTTGAAAAGGACTTAAGTTTTCCACCAAATTTAACACACTTTTGGTTTAAGAAAACTAAGAATAAATAATTAAATGAATCTTCCTTTTGGAATCGATTTGATAAAAACAAAAATCAAAAACATTGAGCATATATGGGATTTAAACATAAACTTACCCTTGCGGATTTGGGGAGATTGTGGTAAGAGTATTTGCCTTCAAGACGATATTCATGCATGACCCAATTAGTCTTTTCACCTCTTGGAGCTCTTCCTCTATAAAACACAAGTGTTTTCTTCATCCCAACGAGACAACCTTTGCCTTTGAAGATCTCCTTATCCTTGCCGGTTGCTTTCCAATATCCGGATTCAGTCGCACGGTTCGTCCTCATCCCGGTCGGATACTTCCTATCCCTTTGACAGAAGAAGTAGAACTCTTTCTCCCCCATCTTTGCCCTCTCTGATAAAACAAGAATCAAGAATCAGAATCTTGATCAAGAAACAATCTGTGTTTGAAAATAGTCAAAGAAGATTGAAATTTGTTTGGTTTTGAAGTTTGAAAACATGCTAGCCTCAAACATGGGTAATCTTCATCAAGAAGCTACTACGCTTTGTGTTTTATGTGTGAACACTTGATGAAATGGTCAAAAAAGAATTGAAAATTTGTTTTGGTTTATGAAATTTTCTTGACTATTACTTACTTGGCAAATCCCAAGGCTCGCACTTGTTGAGATCAGCTTCTCCCATGGCCACAGCCGTGAATCGGCTGTTTAAAACCTTCTCCTTGAGGTAGTGTGTTATGATCTCTTCGTCTGTTGGATGAAACCTGAATCCAGGTGGCATATTCACAAGCTCTTCACCTCCATGATTCAAAACCACGCCTTCTTCAACCACAATCGCCATGACTAATTTATATGTAACAGTGTATTTATATGTAAACGAGTTTTTTTTTAGTTTAAAGATTCAAGAAACAAGAACAATACAAGATATTCAGAAATTTTTTGAAGCGTGATATGCTTATTTAGAGAGAGAGAGACACACACACAAGAAGAAGATGAAGAAAGAAAAATGATATGAGAAAGCTAGCTGTGAGAATCTTTTGGGCAGTTAAAGGCAGAGAAATAAAAGTATTGAAACGGTGGAAAAAAATGACTTAAATAGAGGAAAGAGCATTGTTTGTGTATTAATAAAAGATATAACTATTATTGTTTTTTTCTTCTTCTTTTTTCCTTCTTTTTGGTGATTTGGAAAGATACGTAGGCTCCAAGCAACTTCCTGAATTGTTGAACAAGCTTCACATAGACAACAATTCGATTATATATTTTTTTTGTTTTTTTTTTTTGTTTTATATATAACTTCAAGGTTATAATTTTGATTCGTTGTATTTGATAACACATTCAAAAATTTATTAGATTTAAATTATCTTTTTAAAAAAGTTAATCGGTACTGAAGTTTGTATTTGAAGTTGAAATTATCGGTACTATTAACTGATTTAGTTAGCAAAACTTGAGAGTAATTTGATGGTTTTTCCATAGACTAGATGAATTTTTCGTTGAGTTATATATGTTTTTGAGCATTTTTTTCTTTAGATATCTATTGATAATATCTATTAGAAGGTTGTTGTAAATTTATGTATTTTTTCAATGAGAATATTTGCGGGGAAAAAAACTCGATTAATTTTATTTAATGAATTATAAATATATTCATACTCCTGACAAGTGGTGATTATTGTCATTCTCATAGCTTAGATGGTGTTAAAAACAAAATCTGTTGGGAAATAACGCTTGGGAAATAAGTTGATATCAAACAAAAAATGAAAAACGTGTGGAAAATAAATTCACTAAAAAGGGTTATATAAGCTGTAACTTTTGATGTTGGACCCATGATTGAAGAATGAAGATTGTTCTTTATTTAATTTGATTAATAATATTCCTATTGAAAGAAAGGCCACATAAATCTCCTCTCTTTTTTCTATTTAGTTATTTACGGAGTTTCATATATTAATCTTAAAGTTCTATATAATCATCATCCATAAAGTCGAGAAATACGATTATAAGTATGGCTAAAGTATATGTTTTCATGTGTCTTAATTTGAGAATTTATAATTAACTGAATATTATTTATTTGTTTCTTCTACACCGCTTCCTCTACTTCAAAAGGTTGTGGCCTTTTTCTGTGGTGTTTGTTTTAGCCTTTCCAGTGACGCCGAAGAAAAGAAGAAATGTAATTAATTAACCTATCAGTGGCAGTTTCTGTATGATTTAATCTGGATTTTCATTTTATTTATTTTCACTATACCCTAAAACATAAATATCACACAAAAAAAATTGTATTCCTCTGCAGTTCTCATAATGATGATAATAATAATACTTATTTGCAGGATTGCTCAAAATCCGTGAAGTAACTTTTTGTTTTCACTTTGGTATATTTCCGTGGGCTCAGGACTAAATAGATCATAGTATATGATATTGATAATATATGGCGGAAATAATCCTTCCCAAATGAAGTTAAACTAAAGTTTATGTTGTTACCTTTTCTTTTTTTGATGTAAGCATATCATATTAATAGGTTCGATCGACGACCCTTAGAAAATAATAGTACACAAACAAAAGGTAGTGTTCAAATATCTTCATTAAAAATAAGCAAGTTAATTAAGTGTTAGATTATATGAGTCGGAACTAACCTGATTTTTTTTCCAAATCGGTGAAAAATAGACTAGTCAAGTCATTAAGTTGTTGACTAAAAATCATAGAGGAATGTCCAACCACGAAGTTAAGATTTTGCATATATATGCAAACTCTGTAGGATATAATATTTTAATATAAAATTGATCAGTATCAATATAATGGACTACTCTACTCTTATAGAAATTTTGATTAGGTCATATATATCGACGTCAAAAACAAAACAAATATGAGGTCATATACATATAATCAAAATAGAAAAGTGAGGTTGTGTATTTGAAGTATTTATTTCGTCTGACGTTTTTGTAATATACCGAGAACTACTCCCCACCAATGCAACTAAACAATCAATACGAAAATAATAACACACTAGTTGATTAATTTACGAGCTGAATATTAAACTAAATTCCCATACATTTGATTTTGTTAATGTCATTAATAATTTAATACGTTCGTATGTACTTTTAGGATAAGTTTGGCGCGTTGATAACGCTGACTCAGTAAATGTATTCGTCACAGTCCGTTGTTTCTAGTAGACAAACAAATTTGTTGCCCGTCTACTTTGTCAATCTCAGTTCTCAATTTATCTGTAAATTCAAATCATTTGTTTGTTTATGAGTGATTAAGAAATCTGTCTCATGTCATTTTCTTATAATTTGTTCGGAGAAAAACAAAATTTCACACCTCAGACAAAAATTTCCTAGAAAATTTCGAAATATATGACACCTAATCTCCAACCAAACTAACTGTATGATTGTCTTTACTCGTTATTATATTGCACAGTCTAGTCCAAACAATAGTTTATATATCAGATATACAACTTTATGTTTATGAGTATTTCTGTTTACTTGAACTTCATAAAAAACTTATATGTATATAATTATATATACCTTTACCAAGAAATATCTCAGTTACGGTTACAGAAAGAATAGTAATTGTTTTTTAATAGAGTAAGAACTGAAATATTGATGTATAATTTATTATACGCATTTTAAAAGTTAAATCTATCGATTTTTCCAGCCTGTTATCTCCTGGAAAATATATTATAAGACCAATAGGAGTACTTTTAAACTATAAACGTTGTAATAATCTACACATTGCCGACTCAGATTAAATTGGAAAGTCGTTTTAGTCAGTACTCTGTAACAAATCACCGACTTGGTTCCAGCATTTGAAAATTAGTTACCCATTAATTCATATTTATTTCACCTTAGCTCGCATTATTAATTACTAATAATAGTTTATTTCCAACCAAAAATAAAATAAAATAATAGTTTATTTCCTTTGATCTGTTCTTTTATTGACCGACGAACTAAACATGTACCAATATTATTAGTATGCCATTTATTTATTGGTTGAAAGTAGAATAATGGGTACACTTATGTGACATCTCATATATTACTATAAACAACCGCAAACGAATTTATTAGTTTTGTCCCATTGCTGTAATTAAACTGTGTTTTTTAATACGGTGGTCGTATATGAAAAATTGATTCGTGAATTTTTAAAAAGTATTGAAAGAAACTTAACTTTCTAACCACTAGACTACAGCCATTATTAATTGGTTTATATATAACTGATTTGTCGCAAGATGTTATTAGTAAAGTCCAAATAAATGTTGGCAGCATATTATATATATATATATATATATATTATATAGTCCGATTTTTTTCCCCTTAAATTGTTTGTTTTGTCTTGATTTTCTTTCCCCGTAATTATCTCAATTAAACGCGTTTGTGATCATATGTGGAGCATATATTAAGGAAATTGGATAAGAATAATAATTCAGATTAAATGGGTTTAAAATATTATGATGTGGACCGAAAGATATGGAATGAAATCAGGGATTAAATAAATAATTCAAAATACTGTTTCCTGGTAATTTTGTTTTATTTTCATATTTCGACGTGTGGACCCTATGGAGGTTATTATTTAGTGTATGTGGGCGTAGCTTAAGAAGGTTGACTTTTGCTCCCCAAGACGAGACTGCAAAGCAAAGGAGCCACATCATTGGATGAGCGCTCTTTGACGTCAACTTTTACGTCATCACTCTCTCTGTCAATGGATCTATATGGGCCACGTGGACCCACCACAAGCCGTTGAGATGTGCGGCCCGCGCGATTATGTCAGACCATTGCTCTCGCCTTCTTGTGTATTTTATAAAGAAATCGTCAAATTCTCTTTTGTAGTTTACTACATAATTTAGTTCGGTTATGTTTTTTGTCGTGTTGATGATTTATTTATTTTAAATAAAATATGCTAAAAAATAATTTTTGTGTAGGGCTAATTGGTATAATAGGCTAAATTTAGATTATGTATTATTATAAAATAATTATGTGTCAAAAAATATTAGTAACTAGTAACATTTTTTAGGGTGTGAAAAATAAAAGATACTAAAAAACAGTTGGTAAAGATAAATAACTAGATCATGTGATTCAAAGAAATACACACATCATATTAAAATAACACGATATATAAATAAAATAATGAGGATAAAAAAAAATTTAGCGTGTTAATACAATATAACATAAAATTTTTAATAAAATAGAATAAATTTTACCAAAAATAAAGATAAATCCAGTGAAATGAGAATACATAAATCAAAATAACTTAACTGATGTCTTGAATTTTGTATTAAAAATAGCATATACAAATAATAGTGTTTTACTTAAAAATTAACTTGTAAAAATAAATAATAAAGTGTGTTTTAAAATAATAGCATAGAGAAAATAATGATTTTGCAAAAATAACGTGAAATGGAAATGAGTAACCTATAATATAGTGAGTGTGCTTTTAAACAATACACAAAATAACAAAGTTTTGAACAAATAATGTGAATTGGAGATAAGTAACGTGTAATATGACGAAAGATTTCAATGTATTTTTTTCTTCTCCATCTGACATGCTCTGTTTATTCAGAGTTATTTACTTAAACTATTATCAACGGATGCTACTTTTTGCTATTAACCCTTTAAGTATGTTATCTTTGCACACTGCTTAGAGCATCTCTAAAAAGTAAATTAATAATTTTTTTTCTATTATTTAATTAAATTTTTATTTGTCAAAAATATTTAAACCAATTAAGAATTGACAAAGTGTAAGTTGGGTTTCTAAAGAATCTCTAAGAGTCTCTAGAATATCTTCTTATCTTTTTCTTCTTCTTTTTAATTGTTTTAATTATTTTAAAAAGGAATCTCTCATTTAGAGACCTATAAATGGAAGTGTTCTTAGAAAGTCACATTTATTGGCGGAAAACGTAACTAAACTTGACAATGGATTCGATTATATTTAAAACTTTCAAGAAATTAATTATTTTATTATGATACTGATATTTTTAAGAGAAAAATTGTTTTTTCACCCATTTTCAAACGGGATTCCCTAAAAAGGTTTTTTAAACAATAGGGACCCTGTTTGAAAATAAAATTTCAAAGGGATAAATTTTTGGTAGTTTTCTCTATTTTTAATTTGATCAATATCTTCTGGCTAAAATATTTCTCAAAACTAATATTTTCTTGATCTAATTATATACAGTTTTTGTTTTTCTTTTTTCGACATTTTATTCTACACATATGGTTTTTATGGTTAACAAAACCATACAAGTATTGGTAAAATTGTAATGCCAAATAGTTAATATTTTCGAATGTCGTAACTATATCTCTATATCAATTATCAAGAAACGTAAATATTCCCGATCGACGATGAGGTATACATAATAATAATATACACACTGTTACATAAAAACATTAATAATAGTTTTTTTTAACTATAAATAATTGTTGTTAACAAAAACATATATGCTAGGATATGAAAAGTTGGTCTAGTGTGAATATGTAGCGCATGTAAGTATATAACATAATAATGAAATGATGATGATGGTATGATGTCATTCAACATTGCTCAAAGTCATGGCCACCACCACCACATCTACATATTAGCCATCCGTCTCTGTATGAAATTTATGTGTAAATTGGAAATCTTAGAAGTTAACCTCAGTATCTCATATATAGAGTTGTGGTTATATTATAAGTATATAGTCCAATAGCTCAAATAAAATACACACCTAAATTGTTTGTTTCGTAGTTTGAGACAGGCTAGAGGCAACATATGTATGTTGCAGCTACGAGAAGTTAGGATCGATGTTATTGTTAAGATTGTAGGAATCTGATATCTATATATATATTTAGGTTATGAATGTTTGAGAGTTTTTAAGTGATTTTTAGTTTTTGGATTTTGGTTTTTGGTTTTTGATTTTTTTAGTTTTGATTTTTGTGTAGATTTTAAGTTTTTAAAAACTTGAATGATAACTTTTTAAGTTTTTGGTTTATATATATATATATATATATGTTTTCTATCATTTTTTTAATTTTGGTTATATGTCTTTAAAAATTAGTAAAACATTGATATTAAATTTTAACAATCAAATAAAAATAACAGTATTTTATAGAATAGTTTACTCTTTTATAGAAAATAGTATTTAGATAAATAGATTTATTGATTGATAAAAATATAAATATTTTTAAAAATATAAAAAAATAGTTACAAAAACTTTTGTAAAACCCCATAGAATAGGGTTTTAGTTGTAATGAATTAGTAAACAAACAAAAAAACTGACGTAAATAGGATCATTTTAAGAAAAAAATATAGCTTTGAATGACACTAGTTTTTAGAATGGTTTTTGACTTTTGTTTTTTCAAAAATCTAATTTGTAGCCATTCATGATTTTGAAAAAAGTGGATTTCCTACAATTTAGAGAATCTGGATTTTGATGGGTTTTCATCATTTCTATAGAGAATCCAGAATCTTACTTTTACTAGTTTTTAATAGATTTTGGTGTGGTATATTTTTTTTTCTTTTTTACTCACGTCAGTTTTTTATTTATTTTGTTTACTAATACATGAGAACTAAATCCATACTATATGATTCTATGAGGTTTTCTTTACAAAACTTGCTGTAACTAATTTATTTTATTTTTATCAATCAATAATAAATCTAATTATTTAAATATCATTTTTCTATATAAGAGTAAACTAAACATATGTGTATTTTTCAGTATGTTTTTGTTGTTATAAAATTTTGTAATTTTTTATTTGATTATTAAAATTTAATATCATTTTTACTAATTTTCAAAAAAATATAACCAAAATTAAAAATCAAAATAGAAAACATAAAAAACAAAAAAATATATATATAAAACAAAAATTAAAAAAGTTACCATTCAAGTTTTTGAAAAACTAAAATCTATACCAAAAAAATCAAAAACCAAAAGACAAAATCCAAAAACTAAAAACCAGTTAAAAACTCTCAAACATTCATCGCCTATATATCAAACCAAAATCTCTTAAAAACTAGTAATTTGAGATTTTGGTTTTTCTTTAGAAATTATCAAAACCATCAAAATCCAGTTTTTTTTTATTTTTTAGGGAATCTATTATTTTTCAAAATCATAAATGGCTATAAAATAGATTTTTGAAAAATCAAAATTCAAAAAACACTCCAAAAACTATTGCCATTCAAAGCCTTATATAGCATAATATATGGCTATTTCGATTTTAGCAGATATGTTTATTATTTCTGGGAATGTTATAAAGCAGTTAAAGGTATTTGATACTTCGACTCGGGTTTAACAGAAAATAAAAAATACTTCGACTCGACTGTTGCAATTTGGTTAAAATTCAATGCACAATGTATGTTAATTCATTTGATTAGATAAAAAAGAGCAGCAGAAAATGTAATAAAAAAAAAAACTATTGTCAAAATATATAGATTAAGCTAAGTTTGATAATAACGATATATATATTGGTTTAATTTTGATAATTACGATAGATATATTGGTTTATTTTCTTTTTCCATTTTTGGGTTACTATACAAATAATATACAGATGAACTTCTTTATACAAGTATTCAACTAATGAAATATATGTATTATGGTCAGCTATAGACCTATAGACTATATTATACATATGATGTATATATACATATATACATGCTATATGTACATATTTATTTAATTAAATGGATCAAACCTAAATATGTTGACAGTTGTATTTTGAATATTAGAGTATGTTTTACTAATCCCATCTGTCTATTCACTACAACATTAAATATGATTGGCAGTTTTACGTCATTTGAAAAAAATGATAATATTGTTAAACGATTATGTAACATATAATTCATGAGTATCTAATCAATTCGTTTAAATTTTTGATTTGTAAATTTTGAAAGTCAATTTGCCAACTTTTTCCTCTGAGGGCTTGTTAGCGGATTAAATAGACCAGACCATTCTGTCATACATGTTCCACCTCTCCATTTTCACACATACCCGTCCTATGCATGTATGTACACACACACGTGACACATTCATATATCTTGAAAATTCTTAATGTTTATAATTATATAGACAGGATAATATATATTACTAATTTTTAGCCCCTTTTTTGTTACACTAATTTTTAGCCTCTATATAACCAATTAACCATTGGAAATTTTAAAACTGCTTTTATAAATATGATTCACTTGTTCACGTTTTTATAAACAGCTCTACTCGGTTGTTTATGTTTATAGACTGCAAATTTTCTAGATCTTCTGCGAGTGGATCACTTTGATTCAACAACTTCTTCATCTTCCCGTAAAACTCGTAATATTTGTCGTATGGTACATCACATTTTTAATCATTATTAAACAATATGCTCTAATCTAATTATTTAGTAAATCATTCATTTTAAAATTTTCACGCCACATAATTTTATAGAATTTAGAAAATTAAAACGATTGACAAAATAAACTTTAAGTTGATATGCCTTATGCATAATCTCTTTAATTTCGTCATTTTGAAAATATCGAACTGGTTCGATATGCATGTAGTCTCTTGCATATGTCAATTGAGTTACAGTTCAACTACAAGTCGAAAATATCATCCTAAATTAATATGATTACATACGCGTCGTATGTATGATCGTATTTATTAGTGGTGGATATAATATAAATGATAAGCAACATGCTTTGAGGATATATTTACATGTACGTGTGTACATTATAATCTAAACACGTATATATTAGTCAATAAATAATTATGTGTTTATACGTGCAAACAATAGCATAAGATTTGAAAACCAGAATATATATATATCACTACAAGAAAAATACCGCAAAACTAACAGCTAATTCCGTCGGAAATCCGTCTGAGTTAGCAAAATCCGTCGGCAATCCGTCGGTTTTTTCCGTCGCTTCTATCTCGTCGGAAATTAAATCTCCGTCGGAAATCTGTCGGTTTTTAATCCGTCGGTGTTCCGTCGGTTTTAAACCGATGAAAAACCGACGGACTTCTGATAATTATAAACCGACGAATTTCCGACGGATCTAAAACCGACAGAATTCCAACGGCTTTAAAACCGACGGAATTCCGACGGATATAAAACCGACGGAATTCCGACGGATAAAAAACCGACGGATAAAAAACCGACGGAATTCCGACGGATAAGAAACCGACGGATTTCCGACGGAATTGTTTAATTTTTTTTAATTATATAATCAAATTTTTAAAAATAAATTTATTAATTTTAAAATTTTGTTTTATAATATAAATTAAAATTAAAGAAATAATAATTATAAAATAATGCAATAATTCAAATAAAAATTCAATAAATATAAAATAATTCAAATAAAAAACAAAAAAAAACTAAAACAAACTAAAACTACGATGGCGGGAATCGGGATAAGAATTCCTCCATGCGTTGCTGCAATACCAGGTGATCCACCTCCAATTTGCGGGTTTTCTCGCGTTCCGCTTCTTGTTGGAGGCGATCCGCTTCTCGTTGGAGGCGATTGGCTTCTTGTTCTTCTGCGAACTGTTGCAGCTGCGTCTTCATGGCTTCCATCTCAGCGTCTCGTTGTGCGAGCTGTGCCCTAATATCAGGAGAATCGCCGTAGAAACGCGAAGTTGCAGAAGAAGATACGTCGTCTGGAAGACCAAATACACGACCATTGGTCTTCGGAATACACTGCGGTAAGAAACGAAAACTTTGTTAAAAATTAGAAATTAGAAAAAACTATTTAAATATATATTTTACTTATAGACGAATTCGTTAATCTTCTCGAACGGATGGTGATCGGTCATTGGAAGTGTTCCTTCGGTGAGTGGCTGAGAAAGGAGGAAATCTTCCTTCATCTTCTCATAATTGTCAATGATCTCCCGAGCCAGCGGATCTTGGATTTCATGGGTCTTCCTGCTGCTATGCGCATCCTTAAGCAATGTGAGAGCGGAAGGTTGGACACCGTCTTGCCGAAACTACAAAAATAAAAATTTAGTAAAATATAAAAGTATAAAACTAAAATAATAATATTTTAATTAAATAAGAAACTTACCAATTGTTTGGCCCGTGTGACCAAACTAACCGCTCCTAGATTGTGCGTCGCCTTGCCTTTTCCTTTGCGATCGCTGTTTCGGCACGCAGAATGAGTTGTGGAGCTTGTCTTGGTCGGTTCTTCACTCCAATAAGTGCATAACCCGCTCCATAGGCTCGGGTTGGAAAGCAACTCCCTTGGGACATCATTCTTGTGTCACTTCTCCTTCCACTCGTTCAACTTCCATGAATACATTCTCGCTGCTTTTCTATCGAAGCATCGTCTAACCGAGGCGGTCATGTGGCTGTCCCAAGTAAATTCTTGCTGCAAATCAAAAATAAATTAAAATAAACTATATTAAATAAAAGTAAAACAATTTAAAATATGAGGTACTTACCGCAAATTGGCGAAACCACAATTCCTGATCTGCCATCGGCATTTGGTTGTAAGTCGGGTACGGATGCCGAAGCATTCCAGTGAGCATCCGGTTAATGGACTTGGAAATCCCATTTCCGGAATCTCCGAACCTACAAAAGAAATTATTGTAAATAATTTGAATTGTAACTAAAGTAATAATAGTAAATAAATATTAAAATTTTTAAAATTAACAAAAACTGACCATGTGTCTCTGCCTACGCAATCCGGATGGAGACGAGGCAATCTATCTGGTCCTGACCTCGTCCTGGTTGAGCGACAAAGTCCTCGACGCTCATCTGCGTCGGTGCAGTAGGTGAAGGCGTCGGCATAGGCGCTGTCTCCGGGATATGTGTCTCCGGTGTAGGAGAACTCCTCGAACCGGCACTACCTCTCCGGCGAGTACTACGTGCGCCCCCGCCTGAATGGACAAACCGACCGTAATCCCTAGAAAAATTAAAAAAGAAATCAAACATTATATTAAAAAAATTATACATCATCAAAATAATAAAAAATTATCAAAAAAATATTTTAAATTCATTATTAGTCCAAAACAATTATACTTGTATTAAAGAATTAATAATTTATGGAAATACTTATAAATTACTAAAATCATCATAAATTTATATTTATAAGTATTAATTCCAAAACAATTATAAATTTGTAAATATATTATTATTACATGAAATAATTATACATTATCAAAAAAATAAAAAATTATCAAAAAAATATTTTAAATTCATTATTATTCCAAAACAATTATACATTTATAAAATAATGAATAATTGATGGAATTACTTATAAATTACTAAAATCATCACAAATTTATATTTATAAGTATTAATTCCAAAACAATTTTAAATTTGTAAATACATGATTTATAAAAGAATGAATAATTCATGAATATCATTATAAATTACTAACATGATTAAAAATTATCAAAAAAAATAATCATAATTTTCTAAAAATTATAATTCATACCAAAATTAAGAAAATTGTAATGCATGAACATAATTATAAATAATTCAATAAATAAATAAATTAACAAAACAAATAATTTCAATAAACATAACAAACCTAAATCTAACAATTACAAACCTAAATCTAACAATTACAATCCTTAATCTAACATTGCAAACCTAAATCTAACCATTATAATTTTCTAAACCAATCAATCTAACTCAAAACCTAACAATCCATAATATAAACTTAAGAACTTACATGTTTGGGGGATTATGAGACATAATGATGAAGGATCGACGGTTGTAATGGAGATTTGACAGATTTTAGGGTTTTTAAGCTTTTGGAAAGTTTCAGCGGAAGTGTGGAGGAAGAAGATGAAGTCAGGACGAATTCGCGAAATATGCATGTCTTCTGATTGGCCAATCAATCCTTAAATGAGGACACGTATTACCACAAAACCGTCGGAAATCCGTCGGAAATTTCCGACGGATTCCCAACGGATTTCCGACGGGTTTGTGGTTTTAGTGGGTATTTACGCACCGTTTCAGTAAACATATGTTTTTATTATTATAAATTCATGATTGCAAACACAAATAACTTATAGAAATCTTTCATTTGACAAATTTCAAAAGTTTATATGATTATTTCATTTTAGGTAAACTTGTATGTTAACTATACGTTTATCTATCAAACATTTTCGCTCGAACCATGTCTAAAAACGAAATCTTTTGAAAATATGTTATATATCATATAATTAAGTTTATTTTGTCACAGTTTGTTGTTAACATTGTCTTGATGTACAAGAAATTACAAGATAACCATGTAACCCCCAAAACCGTCTGAAATACGTCAGAAATTCCGACGGATTTTCGACGGTTTTAGGGGTTACACGTGTCTATAAGAATTAAATTAAAAATAACCCCCAAAACTGCCGGAAATCCGTTGGAAATTGGTTTTTTTTTACGAAAACACGTGTCCATGTTTAAGGTTTTAAATTATCTTTCCGACAGATAAGGGTTTATATGTGGTTTAATGTTTAAGTGGTTTAATGAGTTTTGTGGGTTTGTTAAGGTGTTTGTTTAGGGAATATATATTTCTGGTAAAATCTTATTTTATTAAAACTTGTAAAAATATACAAAGCTGAAGTTGAGCTTATAAAATGCTCGGCAGCTGTGGTCTTCGAGGACCTATGGATTACACAGTAATGTCAAAATTAAATAAAATACAAAAAAACAAATTTACACATTTCTGTCAAAATAAAAAATAATACAAAACACACATATAACTAATCTTCATTAGATGATGATGTTGATCCCTCAGATGGAATTGAGTCTAAATCCTCATAAAATTCACCTTGTTCTTCTTCTGATTCAGAAAAAACTAAACCAAATTGTGTGAAATCAACAACAAGATCCAGAGCACAAGAAGGCTCAACTGGATCCATTGGAATAACTTCTGCTGGCTGTAAAGGATCGTGTTCTACAACTCCATAAATTCTTCCTCTCGGGGTCACTGTAGTAACTGTGCGCCAAGGATCTGTCTGCCGTGTAACTCGAGGGTAACGAATATAGCACACCTAAAAAAAACATATTAATTTTGTAAGTATTATACCAAAATAATGAATTGAGTATTAATTACACTAATATTTGTACCCTACCTGCTCAGCTTGTGATCCTAAAATGAATGGGTCATACGTTTCAAATCTCTGACTTGAATTAACAGACGTAACATCAAATTGGTCCACATGAAGCCCACGACCGAGTGTTGAATCATACCAATCACACTTGAAAACAATGCACCTCAAGTCTAACATTCCTGGGTACCGCACTTCCAATATTTCCTGAAGAACGCCGTAGTAAACATCATTACCAGATTTCATTGAAATACCACAATCTGAAGTTTGTGTTGTCCTTCTCTCGCCATGAACCCTAAACCTATATCCACGACTGCAGTATCTAGGATAAGAAGTTGCAATGTAGTTTGGACCATTAACAAATTCTAATAACCATGTGGGAAATGTCTGTCCGCATCTTACTCCTTCAGAAACCTACAAAAATAAGTTACAAATTAGTATTAAAAAAAAAATTTATTAAATGATTTAGCGTTTTTAAACACTTACGTAAAACTGCAACCAAGGCATAAATTCCTCCTCTTTATGGACTTGAAGCTCGTCTTCTGTCTTATCCATATAGTACCCGCGTATTAATGTCATGTAAATCTTGTACGAAAACCAAAATTGTTGACAAGTTAATAATAACATAAAAATAATCAATTATACATTAAATGACACAAAAGAATTTTGTTTCCCTTTCGTATTCCGTAATTTCTTCACAATTGGTTAGGATATACGTATGCAAGTGTTTAAACTCCTCTTGAGATAATTTACGCCTTTTTCCTTTGCCACTGACTCGCTCAACTTGGGAAAATAACTCTGGAACAACGACGGGGTAAATCACTCTCTCACCACGATCATCATGGCGACTAGGACGTCTATTCTTCGTACGAACTTCTGGCAGGAAGTAATATTCAGCAAACTGTGAGGCCTCTTCGTTGATGCTCTGGGCGATAATAGATCCCTCTACTCTAATCAAATTCTTAACCTTTTTCTTCAGATAAAAAAATATACCGCTCAAATGGATACATCCAACGGTATTGAACCGGGCCTCCTAGTTCTACTTCTCGTGGGAGGTGGATCAGAAAATGTTCTATCACATCAAAGAAAGATGGTGGAAATATCTTCTCCAAATTACAAAGGATCACTGGGATATTGGCCTGTAAATTTTGTATTCCTTCAACAGTAAGTGTTCTTGTGCATAAATCGAGAAAGAAAGCACCTACTCCTGCAATTGCTTGGTGGACGTCTTTATGGAGAAGATGAGCAAAAGCGAATGGAAGAAGCCTCTGCATCACAACGTGACAATCATGACTCTTTATTCCAGTAAACTTTCCTTCTCCATAATCGATGCAGTTACGCAAATTATATGCATATCCATCAGTGAATTTAACATCGTCATGAATCCAATAAAAAAATTCTGTTTTCTTTGCTGCTTCTAACCGGTATAATGGAAATGGACATTGACCATTTGGGAGCACTTCAAGAAAACCTCGATCGCAATATGCTGGCAAGTCTAATCTAGATTTCATATTGTCTTTCGTCTTCCCTTGGACGTTTAAGACAGTGTTCATGATGTTCTCAAGAAGTTATTCTCAATGTGCATCACATCAAGATTATGCCACAATAAATGGTTCTTCCAGTAAGGCAAATCCCAAAATATGCTCTTTTTGTGCCAGCTATGAAATTCACCGACACCATAAATAGGTTCATGTCCATTACCCCCACAATAAGGAGTCGTCTCAGCACCAAAATCTCTCAACTGCTCCAATAAAGTCTCACCGTCTATCTCAGAAGGTGGACCATCAAAAACTTCCCTACCCTTCGTAAACATTGTTCTCGACCGACGATACAGATGATCACTCGGTAAAAATCTCTTATGACAATCAAACCAACAACTTTTTCTGTCGTGCTTCAGTTGGAATGCATCAGTGTTGTCTTGGCAATATGGACACGATAATCTCCCATGTGTTGTCCATCCAGATAACATACCATATGCTGGAAAATCACTTATGGTCCACATAAGCACCGGACGCATCTTAAAGTTTTGCTGGGTTGAAACATCGTACGCTTCCACACCATGCTCCCATAGCATTTGTAACTCATAGATCAATGGCTGGAGGAATATATCAAGTGATCTCTTCGGATGCTCTGGGCCGGGAACAAGT
This sequence comes from Cardamine occulta, assembly GCA_028015245.1. Lineage (NCBI taxonomy): Eukaryota > Viridiplantae > Streptophyta > Magnoliopsida > Brassicales > Brassicaceae > Cardamine > Cardamine occulta. The sequence goes on along the minus strand of CM051382.1, from coordinate 17,991,810 downwards.
ATCGAGAGATATAAAAACTCTACGCATGCACGCAGAGATGGAGGCAAATTGTAAGGGTTACAATTACGGCCATAACGAATACTTCGTTCCATGCTTCCCAAATGGGTTAAAACCATCTGTACATAACCCGAGGTACATATTCCTTCGCTCATACGCAAAATCCGGATACAATGATTGAAAATGTTTCCAAGCTTCGCGTCTGAAGGATGTGTAATATCTCCATCTTGACGATGTTCGCATGCCATCTCATTGGCTCTGCTGCAATCGAGAAGTATATAACCTCTTCAACCTCTCTGTTATTGGTAAATACCACATACGCTTATATGGAATTTGAATTCTGCCACTACTTTCCGATCATCGTGGTTTACGACAAAATCTACATCTTTTGCGGTTTTTATCTTCTCTCCAATATAGCATACGATTGTCGATGCACACATCTATTACCTTATACGATAACCCAAGACCAGATACAAGTTTTTGTACCTCGTAGTATGATCCGGGTAAAAGATTATCTTCTGCAATAAATCTTTCGCCTAATTTTATCGCATCAACGCTCCTCGCCAAATTGTAATCCGTCTTAATCGTCATCAATCTACTTGCAGATGATAAAGGCGAATGACCTTCTTTACACCCTTTATATAGTGGCTGCTTTGCAGCATCTAACATATCAAAAAATCTTCTTGCTTCTACATTAGGTTCTTCTAACCTATATCTTTTTTCACTGCTAAACTCGACATTCTCTCTAAACGCATCATTCACCATCTGCACGCTCCCTACACCTACATCTACTTCCGTGCTACCTCCTAAACAATCTGAGACAGTTGGTTCACTAGTACTACCATACTCAACATTTGTTTCTCCATGTAAATACCATATCTTGTAACCCGGCGTAAACCCATTACTATACAAATGATGCCAAACTATCTCTATCGCAACATTACGAGAATTCCTACAAATTGAACATGGACATTTTAACTTACCTGATTTTTGAACACGCGGTTGCTTTCCCGCCACTTCCATGAACTCGTATATGCCTCGTGCATACTCCTCGTTCAAGTTGTTCGTCTCCGGATCCATCAATGGTTCGTCCATCCATGATCGAAAATATCTAGACATATTTTTCACTTTTTTATAGAATTTGTATTAAGTAAACAAGAAATAAGAGAGAGATATAAAATTAATATTGTTGTGTAATGGGATGGAGGAGGGGAGAAACATATATATAATTTCTTTGGCCAAACAGTTAGCACGTCCAAAAAAGATTATCGTTCGTAGCATCTCAAAAATATCAAACATTTAACCAAACTTAAAACTAATATTAAATTACTTCCATTTTCATAAATGGTAACTATAAAACTAAAATTTTAAAAGGTAATTCAAAAGTACTTTGGGTAGATTCATGACATAATTTCTGATAGATATGCTTTAAGTATAACTTTTAATATAAAGTTATTAAAAACAGGGCTTTATAATAAGATGTAAACGCGTTAAAAATAATATGACATGAATAGAATAGTCTATACTGAAAGTTTATTCTATTCTTGATTTTATAGATATGTTAAAATATTGATTGTCAATTTTATTCATTTTTCTTTTGATTAGTTGATCCAAATCTTGCGACTCAAATTAATTCGAGATTAACTTAAACGAGAAAACGACTTATTAAATCTTCGGTGCAATTGCTCCCCCATTACAAGACAACTATATATGTATTTTCTTCACATCACAGTATCTCACACACACATATGTGGATAACCATATAAATCTAAAAACATTAAGCATTGGAAAAATCGGATTTTGTTACAACAAATGATAATTGTTATAAATCCATGTGTGTTGTGACTTGTGTGCATCATCTACACTAATATATGGTAAACAAAATAAGCAAACAAATGAAAATATTTTCCACATGCAGTTCAATTATTTTTAGCTAATGCATGGGTCATAATAAGTGTCACATCGATAAAATGATTTAGCTCACCAATCAAAGCACGGTATACTTATTCATGCGTGTCATCGAATTTTCCCTTATAAGATAATTTCTTTTCTTTTTCTTTGTATTAGGTTCAGACTCATTTTTGCTCTACTTTGAACAGTACTCCAATAATCAACTTATACTTACAAGTAGGAAACTAGAAAACGTCTCTTTAGTGTGAAACCAATGAAATCACCATTCAATTTCAATATATATCAAACTTAATAATTAGCAAAAATAAACACATTTCTATATAAGATTAATTAATATGAAAGGTTTATAGTCTCCATAATCAAACAATTGAAGAAAAAATCGAGATTGATAATCATTTAATCAAGGAGTAGTCTTTTCAATATGTGAAAGTAACCCTTACGATTCTTCTTTGAAAATAAATGTGTTATATGTCGTCATTTTTATGGACAAATTAATATTATTGAGTTTGCTTTATTCTATTTGTTAAAATTCAAATGATTCTCCAATAATTCATTGAAAAATAAAACTTAGCTTCAGCGTGAAGCTTGAAAATATGCCCCTCCCCTTTCCTAGATATTGACATACATGTATTTTTGAATGAATAAAAAAAATTAGTATGAAATGATATTATGATATAATACATATTGACATATTATGTTGTGATATGATATCATCAGAAATTCAGAATATATTATGAGTCAAAACCCAAACTACTCTTCAATATTTCCTTTTTAAATCACATATTTTTTCTTTTTAAGACTCTTGCATTGGTCTAAGGAAAAATCGCAGTTATTTTCGTAAATTATGAAATTCAATCTATGACATAACATTGGCTCATACTCTCATATTGACATATTATGCTGTGAAAAGTTGATCTATAACTTGTGGTTAGGGATGACTTAATATGCTTCAGTTATGGTATATAATTTGTCTTTATAGATTTCTTAATAACGTATTCATAATGTCACTTCACAGTTTGGGCCATATGTGTGCCATCTCGGCCCATACAAAGGTCATGAGTATGTTGTATTGCATTTAGATAGTACCATCGTATTACCATACGTAGCGGTAGGGGGTTTCGTGTAACAAAAAAAGTTACTGACAAGAATTTAAGTGATACCAGGAAAGAATCCACGCTATGTAGATTTCAAAAATTTTAAAGACAATTTTTTTTGTTTTGTTATTTATATTAAGGGAATCCCAAAATATCACAAAGAAAACTTTGATTTTCGATATAGATCAACTTTGAAACACACACAATATCGAAAAACAGTTTTTAGAAAGTTTTGGTTCTGTATATTGAAGATTATTATTTGTTTTCTTTTTAAAGCCACTTAAAACGATGATTCACACTAAACATCTTACCATGAAAAAAAAAAAAGAATAATGATGATTCACCATTTGTTGTGTGCAAGTAATTGCCTATCTTTCGAGGGACACGAGCGAGAGACAATAATTGGAGTTCAATCCCCACAATCAAAGCGGACGTTAATATCAAAATTATTTAATTGAAAATGTAAACATCCGAAAGTGAAATATTTCAGTGTTTTTTTTTCTTTTTGGGAAAAACCGAAATGCTATTTAGAAAATTTAAAGGTAATAAATAAACTCATGATTTCTGTTGGAAAAATCTCACGAACAATATACGCGAAACTGAACAATAAAAAGAAAGAAGATAAGAATATTGCAATCTTTTCATAAAATATAACAAACCGAGAGACAATAAGGTTACTCTACTTTACAACAAAATAATCAAAGATCAGAAAAGGGTAGATAGATATATATAAGCAACAAAACCATTTCTCTAAATACGATTATTATAATAAAATTGATAAGTACCTTTGCTTTAAGGATGGTAAAAAAATAGAGATAGAGAATAAAAAAAAAAACAAGGTTGCGTCTATTCCCAAAATGTTCCTCACGGTGAGGATACGGCCTCGATGGCGCTACCTAATGGCCACGCAGCTTCCACGGCGTGTTCTCCATATTTTACCTTCTTCACTAACGTTATTGTCTGTGTTGCCTCCAATCCTATTTTATTTTGTACCCAGAAAGAAGAAATAAAGTTTGACAAATGAAAGAAATAGAAAGACAATAACGTTAGTGAAAGCACCAGTGACCACCTTTTCAATCTCCACTAACGTTATTGTCTATGACCTTTTTAATGTTTAGTGCTTAGAGCTAGAGTGAAGCTATTATTATCAGTTTATCCTAAACCTAGAAATAAATTGTGGACTCTTGTGACCGTTGAAATTGAATTGTTGCTTTTTTCTGAATTTTAAGGTGAAAAAAAGGAGATACTTACCGAATCCATCAATGAGCAGAGTAAATTGGTAAACGAGATCCATGCACAAGTAAGGCAAATTATCTTCCTCCACACGTGGGAACTTTGATTTTCCCTCTTCCAGAGTCATACTACAAGCTTTCTTTGCTGCTATCTCAAAGTCCATGGGACGAACTTTAGCAACAGGTTGCTTCGGGTCTATTAATCCAGCCTGTTCCATAAACCAAACCTCATTGTACTAAGTTTAACAACGAAACTGGTTGTGTTTAAACGGGTTTTGAAAGAAAACGAAAAATGTTTTTGGTTGGACTACCTCAGCAGCACGATCGAAGAAAAATGAAGCAACAAACATATTCTTTTGACCACCACCTTGACCACCATTCCAAACTCCACCGAATGTGCATTTCATGTGTGTACACAGTGTATCATTCACTTTAAGCGCGTTGAGGGTTATTCTTCGGCACTCGTCAAGACTAGCACCAGATGGTGACGCAGCAGCTTTAAAGCTTTCTCCTCCATACTTGTAAATACCTACAATGAATAAAATATGTTAGAAGAATCGAAAGCTGTTGATCCAATAATGCTAAGAGAAATTGCAGCTCCAGAGAGTTTCTAGCAAAGGATGACGAAGATAATGGCAATAATGAAAACATGTGTCATATGATGAAGATAAATACAGAGAACTCTAGTTGGAAAGAAACAGCTTTCACGATAGAACACTAATCTCTCACCATCATAGCCTGTCATGATGCAGGGGTTGTCTGATGAATCTTCAGAAACTTTCAAAATCTCTGCTCGGCCGGCCAGTAATCCGTAATGTAGGTAACTACAAGCAAGAAGAAGCCAATAACACCTCATTAAACATTTTGGATAAACAAAAGTTGTGGCTAGCATGAAAGGAAGACCAAAATATTTAATGAGTAGTCAAGAAAATATACATACGAAGAAAAATGCCTAAAATTGCCCACTCTTTGGGACTGTTAGTATAAGATAATTTGAAACATGAAATAGATAAAACCACAAGAGGGCAACAAACCTGTGAACATAGAGGAAATATTTCCGTCCCTTAAGATACATTTCTCTGACATAAGAGTCCTCGCCTTCTAAGGGTTTTGGTGCAATTGCAGCATCTTCCTCGGATATAGCATATGCCATTTGAACAGAACCCCCTCCAAGATCAACAACTCCAACCGTATCTGAGTATGGTTTTCCCAAGTTCCTTAGCAAGTAGTTAATTGTCACCTGCAAGCAAAGTCGAAGAAGCCCATTAAGACAAAATGCCAGCTTGTAATTTAATATTATTTTGCTAGACTTCAAACTATTACAGTTACAATTGTGAAGCACTGCTTATTGAATAATTAAGAAACTAGAAAGGATACCAATCCAGAATTTACTTCTCGGAATGGAAACGATGAGATTAAAGGTATAAACACAAACACATAAGAAATACAGCAAGATAACTTCCTGTAAGGCATAAACAAATGTGGGACAACATACCCACTGATAAGAACCTTCCTGGGTACCATCCAGCACAGTAACATCATTTGCCTCAGTTTTTAGCATGCTTCTATCTCTCAAGAGTTCCCTAACCTTATAAACAAAATTATAATATAGTGTAAGAGCTAGGTGACCAGGAGAATGGGCATGAGAAAAATGTGGAAACAAAATTACCGCTTTCAAAATGTTCTCAGATGCTTCATGACCCAGCGTCCTCAAACCTGCAGTTGCCTGGCAGGAAATAGAGAAAGAACATTTGGGATAATCATAAAATAAATAAAGACAATATAAAATAGCTTCAATTATCTATGCGTCGAAAGAATTCATTTCCATACCCCAACTCTGACAGGTGTCTTTGGACGCAACTCGCGGGGAACAGAAGCTTCTGCTTTGTCAAGAAGAGACACCAATGAGCTTGCTGCTTGCCGGGGATCAGTGGGATAAGCACTCAACCCTGGTTTTAGCTGAAATCAAATCAGTAAAAAGCTTAGAGCCACAGTTCCAACAAGCACCACTAAAATGCAAAATAAACAAGAAATTCAAGCCGCTGAAAATACAATGAAAGAAGGAACCAAGTGATGTTAGTTAGGTGAGTTCAAGCCTCATGTTAGAGTTCCAGGAACACAGAGTTCATGTCAATTCTACACATCAAAAGCAAACGCTTCCCGCTTATCCTGTTGAACTTTGCCTATGGGCGAGATATTGCAATGATCAAATCTAGAGGATGATCAAATATAGAAACAATAATACTATAACCTCATTATTCAAACGATTTTGAAAGGAAAATTTCACATAATTTCAGTTTTGAAGATTGTTGGATTAGAGATATAGAGTTTAAGAGTATCCCAAACAAGGTCAATTAAGCTATATCCGACAGATACGAACAAGCTCTGGCGACACATTCTAAGTCTTTCCACAAACTAACAACCATATTAACTTAAATAACACAAATGTACCATAAGAAATTGAATCAAATCTCGGGAACAACATAAGATCTATCAAGCAGAGCAGGTAAATGGTAGTTCAAGTGTCATATTCAGTACGCATTCGTGACTAATCTTCCACTTATCAAGCATCAATTATGATCCGAGAAACCATTAAAGAAAATTGAGAAGAACGAAACCAATGCAAATCACCTGTAAGAAAAGCTCAAGTTCATTCCCAAGAGGAAGAAGATCCAAATTCTGATCAAAACAATAAACATGAACACGGCTACCAGAACTTCCAGCATCAAAAATGACAGCGTAATTCTTCAAACCTCTAGAATTGGGACCTCCCTTGCGATTATGCACAGTGTACTCTTCAACGACCGAGTCAGACGTCGATCTCCCAGGCATTAGCAGAAGAACGAGAGCAATCAACACAATGGGAACCGAAATCACAAGTAGAAGACCACGATGACGTTGGATCTTATCAGCAAGAGATTCATGCCGTCCAATCCCACGCTTCGCCGTCATCTTACCTCCGTCAACAGAGAGAAGTCCCTGATGAGAATCGGAGGTAGGGGAATGGTGACCGGAAGAATTGTTTACCGTTCCAGACTCCAGGAGCTCAGTGGAGGAAGGCGAACGGTAGCGTATCTTACCGTTGCCGGTACCGGAGGACGCCGTGGTCTGCGGCGGATCCTGTAACGGCTCCAGATCGACAATGGATTGCAAAAACGGCTTGAATCGCCGGATTGATCTGGAGAAAGCTGCGATTGAAGTTGAGCTCTAGATCTGTATTTGTATTTGAGCGATAGATACAAACAAAAGACGTTATGGGTTACGATTGCGGGAGATGGTAATAACTCCCACAATGAGCTTACGCACAAAATAGTTACAGTTGAAATTTTATTGAGATAATCAATCAATTTTGTTTCCGTCATTTACATTGTAAACCGAAACCGGTTTGACCCACCCTTAAGTGATAAACCAATTATACTAAACCGGACGATAGTGAAAAATGAAGGTAGAAAACATGAGTCTAGAAAGTCCAAATCTGAACGACTAGAACAGAAAACATACAACGAAAGGGATAATGATTCATGGAATCTTGAAGTATAATTTTTTTTTGCTATATTTTCTCAGGCCTCCTTCTGTTTTTTCTGGACCGGAGGTGGTGGAGGGAATACAATACGAAAGAGCATGGCAGATAAAATAGCTCCGGTGAAGGAGCTGAACCAATACACGTAGAAATGGTCCCATGTGTTGTGAGACTTGTATATATATGCCCACCCAAATGCCTGCATTGCAATAGTATATACCACAAGAGTCTTATCAAGAAAATGTCAAAAAAGAAGAAGAACAATGATTGAGTAGGATCAATAATGAAACTTACAATGGCAGGATTCATGAATGGTCTAGTGAATTTAGATCCAACGATAAACACTGAGACGGTAGCGATAGAAAGCAAGAATGTTTTAGCGAGTAGTTTACGAGGACCTCTTAGGATAATTAGTAAAACCAAAAATGTAACACAAAAACTTAGAATAACTTCTGCAATAGCTCCAATGTGTGCATCAACTTGCAATGAAGGCCCTCCTCCAATCATAGTTTTATATTTTTCCGGTATCATTTCCATGATCGTTATCGCACCTCCTGCCGCACCAACTGCCTGATATCACATAATTTTACATATCAGATTTTTTTTTTTTTTTTTTACTTTTTAAAGAATAAAAACAAAGTTCATTGAGCAAAAAGTCATGAGAAATGAAGAACCAGGAGAAGAGGAATCGTGAAACCGAACAAAAATCAAGATGATCTTATATATACAAGCGAGTTGAGTCATTTTTACCAAAGGTAATTCTTAATTAAGTCTTGAAATAGTGGTGCTTCCATCAATGAACCCTTTGGGTTCAAATGACATCAATGGTAGATTAAAAACAAAATTATTTTAAACTGTAGGCATTTGTTTTTGGAGTTGAATTGTGGAATTTTAGTTAAGTTCCCCCCCCCCTCTTAGAGTTGAAGAGAATAGCGTTACTTAAAAATATATATATATATATATATATATATATATGTATAGCGCCAAAAAAAACATGTCAGCGTGTACAAGTTGGTCCAAAATCTACAATAATATGAACGTTTATATCTTTTATATGTTATTCGAAAACATATCACACATAGATTCTAATTCATAGAGACAAGACACAAATTAGCGAATACTCAAACTAGATTCTATCATTCTAATATGTCAAATCGTATTATTTCGGTTTGTATTCCGTTGTTAATCAAATACAGTATACATTAAAAATTATGCTTCAGTTTTTTTTTTCTTTTTTTCAAGATCATCATAACAAAATAAAATTGGTTGGGTTTCAAATTCTAGGTAGACAATAAATATACATACCTGAGCAGGAGCTCTAATGGCCAATGAGAAGAGGGAATCTCCAGAAACGCCGACGGTATAAAACGCAGCGTTCGCACAAGGATTAAAGCTAGCACCACCGAGAAAGTCTCCAATAACCGTAAAAATCGAGATGGAGACGAAAACCACCAACGTTGAGATCACCGGAGGCGCCCAAGTGATGCCATGAAATCCGGTGGCGGAAATAATCGCCGCCGTCTGTATCCCAAACGTGGCCGATAGAATAACCCAAAAGAAAGATATGACCATATCACCAAAAGCCGACTTCACCGCTTTCATTTTTTACTTTCCAGCGAACTCAGCCACGACTGTTTGGTGTAAGAAAAAGTATCGTGTGTTTTGGTTCCTTGAACGAAATGAGTTTAAGAAGATTGTTATAGTGTTTGTTTTTTCCTTGTTGATAACGATTTATTTATGTGTCCATCAAAGTGTATATTCTTTTGTTTGGTGTAAAATATAAATGGAAGATATGTTTGAGTGACTCACCTAACTGATAAGAGTCGGGAAATTCATTTTAAAACCAATTTCTAATTTTTGTAGAAGCGACAATGATTTTTTTTTTAAATGAAAAATGGAAAGTTGGTAGTACAAAAAAGACTACATGCGTATTTACTAGAGAGGGGATGTTTAATTTCCTTGTATTTTATACTACAAAAAAAAAAATCCTCGTTTTATTTATTGAAGTTAGTACTCCGGAGCCAATATTGAAAAAGAGGAAGAAAATATTCTTTATTGTTGTTGAATCCCAGATTCCCAATAGGCAACTCCGATTATTCACGTTGAATTTTCTTAGTAACTTTGTTTCTTTTCTTCTCTTCTTTGAAAAAAAAACTGCAAGAGACAACGTGCTTAATAGCGGAAAATAATAATCTTAGAAGTCACAATTGCATTATTTATTAATAAATAACTTTAATTATATTTTAATCTCTTATGTAAATATCAGAATTTTCTAATAAAAATCTCAATATTGTAATCAAAATGCAAACCTGATCTAAAAATAAATCTATACCAAATCAATTCAGTGTATATATATTGTTTGAGTGATTTTCCACTTATCAAAAGGGACACAACTGAACCGAGGGTATACATTCGGTTCGGTTTGAGTCTTTTGCTAGTATTCAAAGGCAAACCATAGAAGAGAGAAACATAGGTCAACTTCCATGAGAAGAAAATGTTCTATATCTTGGGAAAAATAAGACAATGCTTTTGTTGGATTCCTTGTTAATCATTTAATTAGATTGCGGGTGATTACTAGCACAAATTCGTTAAGTGAAATTAGCTAATAGGAATACGATATGAACATATATTAATATTACGCTCTAGCCTTGAGATTTGGGGGGTCTCAAATCAAAGAAAACAATTTATGCTCTCTTTAGTCAAGATTACGAAAGAAAAGGTTTTAACAAAAAAAAAAAAAAAAAAACGTCTATGGTCCTAAACGAACCGCACAATTTTTTCTTTGTTTTCTTTGTATCTATCTCCTATATAAAACATTTTAAAAAAAACACGGATGTTTGGGTTTTTGTAATGGCCGAACATTCCCCTAAATTGGGCCACTGCCTTTAATTGTTTTTTCTTCTTGTGAAAAATATGTCTATCTATTCGTTTTTTGAAACTATATATATCTTACCTATACTTTTTGGAATAGTAATCAAAATGGACAATGCATGACTAAGATGAAAAAAAACTTGGAAAATAATTAAAAATTATCCAACTCAATTTTCTATTATTTTGCAGGAAAATGAATGGAATGAAACTATTTCTATATTTTGGTTATTTTACTCAACTTTTTCGACTTATATTTGTTTTATTGATTCTTTAGCGGCAACCATTTGCACTAAATCTTAGGTTGGATAAATTCATAAACAAAAACCCAAAAATTGTATTGTAAGAAACTCAAACTTCACGGTTATAAACGCTTGCTAATTTCAAAATTTTATGTTACATTTATATATTTGTAGGATTTTACAAAAAAAACATGTAGTGGCTTCAACTTTTATTATTAGTCCTGTTTATAAATAAATGTCATTTTTGAATGATTTCACACATATTAAGAAAATCATTAAATTTCATATTTTACCTTTAATTAATGTAGTTTATCAATTTTTTCATTCGTCAATATATTAATACATAAGAGACGAAACTGTAACTATTAACTAACATTTGCTTTGAAAATCTAAAACGTCACTTAATTTTAAACAAAAAATTAACTCTAAAACGTCACTTATTTATAAATTGAGAGAGTATTAAAAGAACACATCGACAGATAAATGCACCAAACTGACAAATTTGTTGGTTGGAGTATGGCAGCAAAAAAAAGGTTTTGACTTTTAAAATGTGAACTTTGACTGCAGATCTCCCAAAACCTCCCAATTTCTCCACCGTCATCGTCAAGCTTACGCCAACCACATAATTTATGCCAGATATAAACTAACATTTTCCTAGAGGCAACGCAAAATTTAAAAACTACTTTTACATTCTCCCTTTCCAAATGTAACGCAATATTCCTTTTGTTTTGTCTATAAATGCAACGCCATGATGTAACTGAAACAACTTTCATTAGTTGAAGTTAATGGATGTTTTTAAAGCTTGCGTTTTATTTGAATGCAAAACATAAATCTACAGACTTAAATGGGGGAAAACACTACTAATTAATGATATCTAATTTATGATTGTCTAGTACGTAGCTCACATATATTCCCTCCTCCGTATTTAAAAGATTAATTTTTAGCTTTATTTTCTTATTTCTTAAAGATTGATTTTCTAAACTTTTTAATTTATTTTGATTAGCAAATTATAAACTTCAAAAAATATTAATTGAGAATGTTTGAGTTGTTTAATTTTTATTGGATAATATATATGGGAAAATGTTTAAAGTAAAAAATTAATGTATTTATTATTAAATATTTATTATTTTTCTTAATCTTGGTGAAAACCCTCAGAAAATTATTCTGTCTAATATAGAAAATCATTCTTTCTAATACGGAGAGAGTATTGAAAAAGATTAAAATTCTAGTCTTTTTATTGAGATTTAATTATTTTCACTGTAAAAATTAAGAGTACCCATTATTTTTATAAATCCTGAAAATTAATATGAGTTTTAGTTTTAAATCTCTCGGTTATTAAAAAGGAACAATAGCTATGATTTAACTAAGAACAAGGAAATAGCTATGATTTGGTCAAATGATTATGGCTTGTAGATGAATTTTCTTTATTGAGATTACAAGGAAAATAAACAAATGAATAGGTGTGGATAATTTTCTAATTTTCCCATTGGGAAAATAGCAGTTTGGTCAACGACAAAGAAAAGTCAAGACTTATTTGTCTCTGAGCGGATATCACTCCACGAGGCCAGGCTGCAACTCAACGTCTGGTTTCAGTTTGAAGCAATAGTATGTTTTTAATTTTCAAAAATATTCCAAATTGTTGAATTTAAGATATCCTATTTTTTCAGTATTTATTTATGAATATGTATCGGAGTCACACTCAAATGTAAACACTTAACTGTTTCCATTCATTTATAGGCTCATTGATTGAACATAATGGAAAAGTAGATATGATGATAAATAAGGGAATCATCAATGTTATACTGTATGTGGAGTATTTATAATAGCTAATAATTAAAAGTTAAAAAAAACTCAAGGAATTCCATGTGAAAAGTGGCCAGACAATATAATAGTCAATCATCACTATAGTAAGAACGTAACATATAGTTAGATGCGTATTTAGAGAGTATGAAATAGTGAAATTGATTTTATATTTTTAATAAAGTGTGGACATCTTTGTCAACGAAAGGGGTAGATTTTTAAATGGACTGTAACGTAAACTAAATGGGGGTCACTGACAAAAACAAAACTAATTAATAAAAGCCGTAGACTCAACGCGTTTCCTCTCTCTTTTTCCTACCTTCCGCTACACTCTTCAATATTTTATTTTTATTTTTGTGATCGGATTCTATAAAATGTAAATCGTTTGTCATATGCATAAAATTTTGCATTACGCTATAAACACACAAAATTTTGTATTTACGGTCGCTAATACAA